>CP139508.1:119700714-120252025 GCA_021014915.2 Artemisia tridentata subsp. tridentata | reverse complement strand
TACCCTTGTATCCTGGCATATGCCAACGTATCCACCTTTTCACTGTTAAACTTCTCCCATTTCTTCCCATTGAAAGCATGCACCAAAAGTAACTACCATAAATATATTTACGATATCCAGATACATTCTATGGCAGTTAAAGCTCATAAAGGTTAGAACACAATAAGGATAGACAAAAAAGAACCTCATAAAAGGATATAATATGTGAAGGAGACACAATGTTGATGAACGCATAGCCCACGTTGCATTTGTTCTGTAATCACGCGCAATATAATACTATGATTTAATACTTTTAATAAAATTGTATGGTGTATGATACTAAAGTTTTTTATATAAACTTTATGGCTTTAATTAGTGAAGTATTTTTTCACGTTTCACTTGAGAATGGCTAAAATCTTCACATTAGCTATATTAAACGAGCATATTCATTCAAGTCAATAATACAAAATCTCCAGTGTGCCTTAGATTAGTGCATCATTAGATGATTAAGATTAGTGCATCGGTGAATAAGATTAGTGCATCACTAGACAGAATAATGCATCAGTATGTATTTTTAAGGCATGAGTGTGTTTGGTTAACCTAATTTAGACAACTTGCTTCATCTTTTATATTATCACTTTTGAGTGTTTGGATAGATCCAAATAGCTTCTGCATATCAGATGCGTTGCGTGTTGACACCACACAAACAAATGATGTGAGGTTGAGTTAGGTGCATTGAGCTATTGAATCAAGTGCAGCTTGGGATAAGATGGTTTTGTCTAGTTAGTGCCGTGTTTAGAATAATCTAAGCTTGTTTGCAGACCAAATTTGAGCATTTCAATAGCAATGTTTATAAGGGAATATAACCTGTTAACAAGAATAAAAATGGATCTAGACATACCTTTTTCTTCCTGTTGACAATGACCAAATAATCTATACTTAGACTGTATGATGGTGAGAGTGTGTAGAAATTTGAGTGTCTTGACCTAGAGGTCGCTAATTTTGTTTTTTCTTCCGACTATAAATTAACTAGATTAAGTGCCTTTGTAGTACCAGTTTTACATGGAGCATATTAAGTAGTATTTAGAGTAGGCATATAATCTTATTTCTCCTATTCCGGTCTCTATCTAATTCATACTATTCCGGCAATCAGTAGCATCTGTTCCATTTACCACATGCAACTACGGCCTCCATCTAATTAATACTAATGATTCTGGTAGCTTTCTTGGGTCATTTTGATATTGAATATGTTGTTCGGTCTGCTAACGACACTGTTTCTGGTACCTTCAATGTGTAAACTTGGTATTCTGATGCATTCTTTGGTGCATCAACATGAATTTTTTCTGGTGCATCAACATGAATTCTTTGGTGCATAAACCTGGCAGCACATGAGGTTCCTCCGCTGCACCAAATGAATATGGCATCTCTATATACCTGAGCGCTATAAAGGAATGGATGATTGAATTTGGATCATCAATGGTTTTCATTTCTATTTAAACAAATATGGCCTGGTGAGTTATAAGTCTTAATTCTTAACTCCAACATTTACTTTGTATTCGTAGTAATTCTCTTTCAGTTAGTATAAAAAACAATCTTTTAATAAGCAAAAGAAAGTGACAAGTACAAATAAAATCGTTCAAGACATCCAATTGAAAAGCTATGAGTGGATTGTGAGAAGATCAAATAAATTCAAAGCGATAGATTGGCAGCAATGGTTGTTTGATCCTGTAAAATGTCGGCTACAGTATTAGTTTATGTGAGCATATTTTGTTTTGTGTAGTCTAAACATTCTTCAATTTTGTGCAGCATCAGTTCAGTACGAGTTAGTGCTTCTGTGTGGTTTATGCACTAGACATTAATTTAGTGCATCAGTTTCAATATCAGTTAGTGCATCAGTATTAGTTCAGTATCAATATCAGTTTGTGCAGAATTAGTTTTGTGAAGGTTCCCAAATTAGTGTGGTCTTAGTTTTAATATTGGGTTTATGTCTAGCCATTAAATTGGTCTTGTCCTTCTAGGTAGTGCTTATTTTTGGCACTTTGAATCTCTCCACAAACGGACAAGGGTCACCAGTTAACTTGTATATGAAATAGGAAACTAATGGTGTTGTAGGCTCTCCTTAGTACCAGAATCTTGATAGCCCAAATTCATCTTTCTATGGCATGGGTGACGGTGGTGCTTATACGATGAATCCAGGGTCATCAACTATGGTGTCACCCCCACCGTATATGGGATCGGACACCTTGCTCTTTGTGTGATTTGCACTCATTTCAGTTATAGTACTATAAGGAAATATTACGATGTCTTCTAACAACATATGATTTCTGTTTTTGTACTCCTCCTCATCCGTAAAGCTGATGTTTTGACATTTTTCAATAGGTTTTGTGTTTTTTGTGAAATGGCTGAGGCTTCAAGGTAAACTTTGTGGAGCATGTGTAGGATCTGAAAATGTTTCACTAAGATTAGGATACCGAACTGTGGCTCCTGGTGGTGATCTTGCTAAGGTGCAGAGGGTTGTGTGCATGATTTCAAAATCCACAAGTGTTATTGAGGTGTTCTCCCGCATTGACCACAAGTTTGATCTTATATGCCAAGAGGGATTTTGTTCACTGGTATGTTGGTGAGGGTATTGAGGAAGGTGAGTTCTCTGAAGCTCATGAGGATTTGGTTGTTCTCGAGAAGGATTATGAAGAGGTTGGTCTTGAGTCCGGTGAAGGTGATGATGATGAGGATGAGGAATACTGAGGAGGTGGTTTCTGATTGAACTGGCAGCTCTATTGATCCTTTGGCTTCTAATGTTACTGTGTTGTTTTTATTACTTACTGTTTCTGGGGTTTTGTTTGCTTTGCGACTCATGTTATATTTTCGGTTGTAATCGCATATATTTTGATGGTAAGAATGTATTCGACTTATCTTTTTAGTTATTGAAATTGTTGGTGTCTCTTTGTTGTTTTATTTTAATGTGATGCTACTGTATTTCAATTTGAAATTTGAGTCATCTAATTTTTTCAAAAAACAAACATATAGCCTGTTGTTATACTACTTCATGAGTTCACGTAGTGTCATAACTACAAAGCATGTTGATATAGTACCATTAACTGGTAAACAACTGAGCATTAACTGAATTAAGCAATCTGCATACTGAATCACCTAATAAAATTAGTCTGCAAATTTTGGTTTATTTGTAAAAACTTGTTTCCAATAAAATGCAAAAATTTGGGTGTGGTTTACAGAATTTGTTTGTATTGGGACTGTAAAGTGCGAACGTATTTATATATGTATTCATCAATACGTACTAGTTACACCAACGGGTTACCACATACGTTAGAATACTACTAACGAATGATGATTAACGAAAAAGGTAACATATCAGACATGCTCTGTAAATTTATAAAGAGTGGCGAATAATACCTGAACGGTTTACTACAATCTATATTGTGACAATATTTATCCGCCTTCCAAGAACTCAATTTACATGCATAAAGATTTTCGTCCAAAATCAAAAAACATCCATAAAACTAGAGATTATTATTAACTCGAAAAAGGTCATATTACAAAACACAATTGTCTCTAAACATTTTAGAAACATACGATTATCATCATCTATTTTTAGGCACACAAACATCAAACATGACTTTGACCAAGAACACTGTGGATTTCGGCTCGGTGGACCTACTAAAAGGACAACTCTTCTTCTTTTTACTCGTCTTGTAACGATCCAAATTCTTTACTTCTTTGATATTCAGCTGAGCTTGGTAAGAAGAAGTGGTCATTTGGTCTGATTGATACTCTTCTAAGGCTCTGGTTCGAATTCTGGAAATATGTAATGAGAGCCACCTACCCTTGTATCCTGGCATATGCCAACGTATCCACCTTTTCACTGTTAAACTTCTCCCATTTCTTCCCATTGAAAGCATGCACCAAAAGTAAATGCCATAAATATATTTACGATATCCAGATACATTCTATGGCAGTTAAAGCTCATAAAGGTTAGAACACAATAAGGATAGACAAAAAAGAACCTCATAAAAGGATATAATATGTGAAGGAGACACAATGTTGATGAACGCATAGCCCACGTTGCATTTGTTCTGTAATCACGCGCAATATATCAAATCAGTAATGGCTTAACATTGAAGGTCTCTTGATGTCTACATGTAAGCTAGAAAATTACCTTAAAATCAATCGGAAAACACACAATGTCATAGGTACCATTGTGCCTAATTAACCCCTCGTCTGAAACCAATATGAAACAATAGCATAGCATTTATAAAATTGGTGCATCACAGTATGAATTTAATGCATGACATTTATAAATATAATTTAAGCATTTTATCAAACATACAAAGCCCTTTCCACTAAAAAAAGGATCAAAACAATTAGATAAAAAGTTGATGCATCGCAGTTTAAAATCAGTGCATCACAGTTATAAAATTCTATTTAGGGATTTTATCAAACACCTTGTGTGCTTTTAAACATGATTCCAAGTCTTCTTTTTTTCTCAAATTTGCTTCAAATAACTAATCTATACAATGCATCAGGTCACAAAAACACTTAAAACAATACATCTATGAACACACATGATGATTACCAAATCAAAATTCATAAAACAAAACCTTAACTCATAATAAACAAATAATCGGTACAAATAAACTCTAAAAACACGTATATTAGCTTTATTTTTTATCTCTGATAACAAAACTAACAAAATTATAATCGAAAAAGGTTTAAAAAACGTACATTGATCAACGATTTATGACATTAGAACGAGACGATTTAGTGAATCTGTAGCAGATCATGTTTATTGTGTGGAGATTGGAAGCAATAATCACTGGAAAAAATGAGAAGCGTGGTTATGGAGAGAACCAGATAAATGAACAATTGGAAAAAAAGGGAAAAAAAAATAAAAAAATGAAAAATTTAGGCATTTTATATGATAGAATGACAAATAGGGACGGATTTACAAAACTTACCTTGAAAAATAAAGAAAGTTGCAACAAGGCCCTTTGAGTTAGGAAAAAAAAAGAGGGGTAGGAGGAGGGGGTGATTTGTACACTTTTCTACCAAAATCAACTTTTCCTATGAACCAACCTCTATATATATATATATATATACATTATATATATAAATATATATATATATATATATAATATATATATATATATATAATTATTTATAATATACATTTTCTAAGAATGTCACGATTTAAACAATGTTGTATAATCTCCCCTTAACTGAAGGGTTTGGGTTATGTTAGAGAATGATGATAGAAAATTCGAACATACCATTAGCCTAAGTTTGACACGAGGACGATAAATCAGATGCATATGTGGTATAGTACTTAAGGGCGATTTGTTGATATCCTTCAAATTTTCACAAACAAAATGTATACAATCTCATAATCTAAGTATAATTTTCTCGCTTATATATTGGCATAAATTTCAGGACTCTTGTGACCAAACACGCATCATATTAGATTAAAAAAAAAAAAAAAAAGTATCCTTTTCACTCTCTAAGCGATAACTTTGTCCCTTAAACACGAGTAAAATTATCTGAACTCACGACAACATATGTTACACCCTATACCAAAATTGAAGACCACGTACCAAATGGCAAATGTGATGCATGTGTAATTTCTTTCCTACAACTAAATGTTAACTTTGCAATTATGTTTTTAGCAGAAGGGTTGGTTGCAAGAATTTACTTTACCACTGGTGATGCCATGGTGTCATTTATTTTTATGGTACTAGTTCTTGGCCATCACCGCTGAACTTGCCATTTTTTGTGTAACCATAAATTAATGGCTTGCACTTTATGCAACAAAACTCGTAGTCTGATTCGTGTGGTATCTATGAAGTATGTCAGGCTTCATAAGGCAAACATTTTAAGATATATTGTATGTGGTAAGAAATTTGCAAATTTACTTTTTCTTCTTCTTGTTCTATGCATTTTGGTGTTAACGGATAACATTGCAACTTGTAATTGTGTAAACATATATTTCGTAATGTCATCACTTTGTCAACTACAAAAGGCCAGTTAATTACATTTAACTTGGTTTCTTATTGTAAAACGGATAAAACGGGTAAACGGATGAGATATTTCTTGTTCATGTAATTAATTTGGCAAGCTAGTACGATTGTTCATGTACTCCTTTCGTCTCAAAATTATAGTCCACATTTCTTTTGAGATGTCTCAAAATAATTGTCCACTTTCCTTTTTAAGTAAAAACCAGATAATATATTAAGGGAATATTCTCTTTGAGTTGTTGAGATTTACACTAGTCCCATTTTTATTAAACTTTGTAATTTCTCTTTCATGACAATAATTTTGAGACGGGGGGGAGTAATTAATTTGACAAGCTAGTACAAATTTTTTACTCAAATATGTGCGGACTAATTGTGGTATCTCATGACCGTTTCCAACCCGTTTACTTACCACCCCTAAATGTGTAACAAGTGAAATGTTACTTAAGACCTCCTCTGGTAAAGAGTGCCGGTAAAATTTTAATACTAGATAGAATAAACAAGATACTACTTTAGAGCACTCGGCAAGGTATGGTCACTCGAGTTAAACTTTAACGCAGTGCCACGTCAGCGTCACATCAGTTTTAACATTTTAACTTTAACAAAAAAAAAAACACCCCTTATCATAACTCAACCTTAACTAAAAAAAATACCACATTTTAGGGGGCGAATATGTAAAATTTTAGGGGGCGAATATCTAACTTTTAGTCTTAACTCAAAAAAATTAAGGTTTCACTTGGGCGGTATGGTAAGTGAAACCTTAACTCAATGCCTTAACGCAGCGTTAAAGCTTTAACGTGGAGGTTTACCATGGCTTTAACATGGGAGGGCGGTGTGGTTAACGTGGCTTTAACGCGAAAAATGTGAAAGTTTCACCCATCTAAAAGGTTAACACACCGAGTGCTCGGTAAAAAAAGTACAGTACTTTGTTGTGACCCAAACAACAACCCCACTGACCATGCAATTAGATTTTGGATCAGGATCCAGTTGGCCCAACATGCAGTTCTGAGGGTACTTGAAATAATTGTACGTCATGCATTAACATTGTTACTACAGATATCAGTAAATTACTCGTACAAAATATTAAAAGATCAAATTCTCAAAAAATGACAAAAAATTGATTTTTTTCAAAAAAAATTGTATAAAAATAATATCTATTCCCTAAATGGTCATGTGCGAATGTGCGATTCCACTAATTTGTTGACACGTGTCCAGAGAAAAAGTACAACACCAATCATTTGCAAGTACAATCACTATCAATTGTACACCACGTGTCGTTTGACTTTTATAAACAAATGTGCGAACGACGGATGTGCGAATGACGGCTACCCAGATCTTCATAAAAAAAAACCCAGATCTTTTATCCAAAAACCTCAGATTTCGACCATTTCTGTTGTCACCCTTAAATCTAAATGTGCACTGAGATTTAAAAGAAACTTTGGAGTTTGAATGAATGGTGGTTGAAATTTGAGGAGTCCTAACTTCAACAATGGAAAATGGTGATTACCACAAGCATGTCCCCAAGCCTAATTGGTCATTTACGCATGTATATCATCACTATGGAGCATGTTCCCCCCAACCGATCAACGAAGTCTTTAAGCGATCCTCATTTAATTACATGACATCTGAGACTAAACCTCGACGTTTGAGACTAAAGATCTGTTAGGTCATATACATTTGAGTTAGAGACTCGTCGTCTAATCCAACATGAACAGAAAAAACCTTATTTCTTTGCATTTTAGACTAAACCCGATGAGAATAACTTTATATCTTACGATTCATGTTTATGTATATAAAATGAAGTTTACTAGTACATCAAGATATACGCGGCCTAATTATTAACCATCTTCTTTTTAGTTTTGGTGAGTATTGATTATTGACTTAAACACAAACAATACTTGAAGTTTCCACAAGGAATTAAGCACATAATCTACAAAGTATCACCAATCAAGTTATAGATGATTTGTACACGAATCAAATACAGCGGCACACAACAAACTCAATTTAGCAAATGCAGTCTTTCCAAGAATCTGGGGCCGGTGTAGGTTGATCCACATTGAAGAACAACCTTGAACCATTATCTAGAGGTTGTTAGACGAGCAATATTGAATAGCCGGAATCAAACCGTTAACTATTTCCCACCAAAAACCTTCTATCTTCTTTTCTTTTACGTGTAATATTCAGTAGCACATACAATATAAGGGTTTTGTTTGAATTATATGATTATATCTATCTATAAATGTATATCACAATTCATAAATACCATACTAATTTTAGCTACTATAAGTTTTTTGAATTTATTCTAATTACTATTTGACATTTTGACCCATTTCAACTTTTACCAAACCATTTTTATTGTGCATTTAACTCACCATTATGGATAATTATGAACCGATTGTTGTGGGCATGGTTCAAACGTGGTACAACACATGAAAGGCATGATGTCGTCCGTACGATGGGCCGATGGGAATTAATCAAACGGTCATGAAGTCATCCACCAACCTCTTGCTTTCCAACTTTGTTTCCCAACTGTGAGCATTCACTCACTTACTGCAAATTATCATTTATCACTCGTTCTTTCACCCATGAATTCATATCCATTTGAATGTCTAATGTTAGAAACGTTATCCATTATATAATCATGCATTTTAAATAAAATGTTTAAAGATGGTATGACAACATTTTAACCTTAAGTGTTTAGCAATATACCTTTTTGTACATTTTAATTAACCTTAATGGCTAGTTAGTATTATCAGTATTATCGGTTGTCAACATTTTATAACATACCAACATGGCTATAGTGATTGCTTCAAATCAGTTGAACCATTAGATTGTCAAATGACCGTGGACGACTTGTCTTCCTACTTCTATATACATTTATCCACAGGTTGACAACGGTGACCGTTTAGAGTCGTGTATAGCATCAGTACATTGCTTTAAATCGACTCGGTTGAATTTGGTGCTATTCCAAAAAACTGTAATCGATATCTATGTCGATCTGGTTATGACATAGTGTAAACCACCTATATTAATTAACATAGAGTTTTGCTAAACAATAATCACTGGGCAATGTTTAATATGAATATAAAAGGAAATTTTAACTTTGTTAAATAAAAAATGGTGTATATTTAAGTTAATTTTTATGTTCATTTATTGTACATTAAATGCATAATTACTTTAAATATGAAAAAAACAGATTATTTAATGTTGCTTAAACATTGCCCAGTGGCAGTGTTTAGCAAAACCCTATTAATTAACATAGAGTTAATGTGTTTTAGACATTTTTGTTGAAATTAAAGATACAACTTTTAATGTGTTTTAGACATTTCCTTAATTAACTCCTAATGTGAATGCCCTTATTAATTAGTCGTAGTATGTTTTTGTAAAATTAATGCTAAATTTTACATAGTTAAAAGAAGAAATAATGTATACGTCACCAAATATTTCATGATTCTTTATTTCATATAGGTCACTAATTTATTAAAACTAAATTTTTTAAAACAAACTTTCATCCCATCTTTACTTTCACTTATACACATTTCAGTTAATTTTCTTTGTCGAATAATTATCAAATGACAAAAATAAACTTAACACTAACGTCTCAACGCATAAAAAACTAGACGTGAAAATCTAATTATGCATTTGACGACATATTTAATAGGATTTTCTTACATCTAAGTTATTGATATACTTGGTATTACATTTTTTTTTTCTTTTTTTAATTTCTATTGCTTGAATATGTAACATTTGTATTCCTTAATTCCGTTTCCGGCCATCAGTTTCGAAAGAAATGATATTAACAAAAACATGTACATAGATGGACGGCTTATATATTTATTTTTTTATTTATTTTTATTTTTTTTTCTTTTTAAATGTGTGACATATATTTTAAAAATTGAAAACTTGAGTAGGGATACGTTATCCTTTAGGCCATTTTAAACCATGCTCTTTAAACCATTTTTTTTTTTCTATATTTGTAAAATGGAGCATCAAAAACCATTTCCAACTATGCTCTAAATTTGGAGAAAATTATGGAGCATTGATCAAAATACTCCATATATAGAGAATCATTATTCACTCTTCAAATCATTAAATATTGCAAGTATATTCTTAAATGGATGTAAATAGATAGATATTGGTTGAAATAAATAGTTTTATATAGTATGAAAATGTGTAGAATTGAAGTTAAAGTTTTGAATAATATATGATTGATGAAATATTTTTGAAGGGGAAATATGTGTAAAAGATGCTCTTTTTACTTCATATTTAAAGAATTTTTGCAGCAATGTTTGGAAATGGCATTACACGAAATGCAAAAAGCAAAATATTTTACGATGTACAGTTTATGATATTTCCTTAAACCTTTTTTATGTCCACCAATATTTAGGGTATCACAAAGAAGTTTTGTACAATTGATAGCATGTGTCTATGGCTTTTATGTTATTGCATTAGCTTTTGGTTTTAGGTCTTCAAAAAGGATTTTTTTTTTTTTTTTTTTTTAATTCCATTTTAATACGTGAATTAAAAAAAATATCATTAAATGCAACGAACTTTCATAAAATGTTCTAATAAAACATCAAAATGTGTATATTGGAACAACTTATGAAAGTCATTGTATTTAATACTGTAATTAATGATGTCATGACTCTTATTCTTTAACAAGTGTATAAAATAATGCTACTTAAAAATATAGAAGACATACCATACTAGAGTACTATATATACTCAACTCCATAGCAAGTGTGAATATAAACGATTCAGTTTCACAGAGAACAAGACCATTCACAATCGGCCAGAGAAGTGAAAATTGAAGGTTGATTTATTGTTGTTTCAGAAACCATTGTCTCCATCTTCCCCAACTCCAATGGCACTTAACAATAAACTTTTTATCTCCATTTTACTTTTAGTTTCTTGTGTTGCCACCCTCATCACCTCCTCTCAAGGTTAGAACACTCTCTTTCTCTATATACTCATGCATCTATTTATGATATATATCTATATACAAAAATGTTCTTGGTTGGATTTTATTTTTTAAGAAAAATATGATAAGGGTTGTTTTTATTTGTTTCATTTGTCTATGGGTTTTTATTTTTACCTTGCTTGATTTATGGTTGGTGAATTTTTTTTTTTTTTTTTTTTTTTTGACATAATCACATAAAGGTGGTAACTTTCCAAAAAGATTTATGGATGGGTTTGCTTTTTCAAGCAAATTAAGATATCTACTTAATGTTACCTTGTTTAATTTGTGGAAATCAGAGATTGATGTTTTTGGAATAAAAGGTGGCAACTCTGGTCAACAAATTAGTCAAGTCTTGATAGACTTCAATATATTTTCCGGGTTTATATTCATGGCTCAAAAAGATTTAAGTTTTTGTCACAAAACATATCATAATCCTTGCTACAATCGCAACACTTGTCTATAGATTGACAATAAAATTCAAGTTTTTGTTAAAAGTTTGGTGATTTGGAATAAAAGATTAATGATTTCTTTTTACTATTGTAGATTTCATAATGTGGTTTCTTTTTTACTTCATTTCATTTTTAGGGTCGCCGGATTATTTTAGATTCCGGTAGAAATAAATTCCATGTACTTCTAAGCTCTAACCTTTATGTTGAAAACATTACCACATATTACAATTTACAAGTAGGTAAAAAAATTAAAGTGCCGTTGACCTTTTTCTTGACGTTTTATATGTGTATTAATTTCTATTTTATCTTCGCCAAATGTCTATTCTTATTTCTACTTTTTCAAATAAGAATTTACTTTCAAAATAATTCATCAAGTTCGATTTTTTTTTCTCCATTTTTTCCACACATGGGTATCGATGAAACCGTCTAATATATTTGTTGCACAAGTAGTAGCAGTAAGATGTAGCTGTGAGCAGTAGCTGCATATTTTTATAAAAACGTTTGCTAACGTAGTTGTAGTTGTAATTATAATGTGTAAAACAGTTCTTAAATGTTAAACGCTCCTAAATACTACTTCATGAAGCGTAGCGTTGTAAAAAGAGCTTCACGAAAAAAAAAGAAGATAAAACTACTTACTACTTGCCAAACGAACATTAAAAATCACAACGCTCAACGCTTACGGCTCCTAAATGCTCATAAACGCTCTGCGCCAAATGTAATATATCTTGAGACACTTAACAGTATTTCAAAAAAAATTAATTGTTACTTTTTCACAAGTCACAAGGCAATGTCTTGTTTATCTAGTAGACATTTATCTTTAAAAAAAAAAAAAAAAAAAAAAAAAAAAAAAAAAAAAAAAAAAAAACTTATATTATATAAGATTAATAAATATTCTCTTAGACTCTGTGTAGTGGGGCGTGAAAAGCCACATCCAAGCCCCATAGCGCCCCTCCTCCCAAAATCGATAGGCGCTGAAGCCAAAAAAAAATTCGAGGCGTCTTCTACACCACGCCCGCGCCCCTGCTTATTTGAAAAAATATAAGTTGTACCTTATGTCATTTCTGTTGTATCTTCCACGCCCCTCATCCATCTACCATTACACCACTTTTTCTTCCAAGCCCCATGGTAGCCCACACTGTCACATGTCGCACCATGCCCCATCCTTTCTTACACATCATTGCACATGGTCTTACGAAATAAATTTAGAAGCACCAAAATATATAGTTGGCACTTTGGGAAAAGAAATCCTTGAATGTGGAAACAAGAACATTTAATATGTAACTTAACTTATACGATATGATGCAGGTGATTACAAATTATGGCAAGATGAGTATCCATTCATCAGAAAAGCTAGCACATTTTCATCATCATCAAAGTCAACTCGATCCAACGGCGAAAAAAAAGAGTATGATTATATAGTTGTAGGTGGTGGCACAGCAGGATGTCCATTGGCAGCAACACTGTCACAAAATTATAGTGTGTTATTACTAGAAAGAGGTGGTGTCCCTTTTACAAACAGAAATGTGTCACTCTTGTCAAATTTCCATCTTACACTTGCCGATACTTCTGATGAATCTGCTTCACAATATTTTGTATCGACCGATGGTGTGTTTAATGCTCGAGGTAGAGTTTTAGGTGGTGGTAGTTCTATTAATGCCGGATTTTACACACGAGCTGGCACAAGGTACGTCACTACATCTCTTTACTTACGTGTCGCAATTTTAGTTAGTATTGTGTTTGGTGATTGTGAATGTCATAATGATATTATACGTATAAAGTTGATTTCAAAAAGTTGCATACAAATCTTAAGTTACATGGTTCCTTTGGGTTGATTGCTTGAACAAAATTGCATTGGTAGAGATTGTAGAACTTGCGGAACAAGTGATAACAAGTAACATTTTTTAGAGTTAGAAACATGTAGTCAATCCCATAAACATTTATTCGTCTATATCTATATAACATTTACGTTAAAAAATTATATTACTAAATGTTAGAATAGCAATTTTAGATCATACAGCTTATAAATACATCACAATTTTGCAGTAACTATTGAGTTTTGACCCATTGTGAGCTAAATTTTCTGCTCGTTTAATCATTAGAAATAAAAGTTTTTGCACGTTTATATATAAAAATGAGGTGTTGCACCCGAGCGTTGCGGCGGGACTTTTTTATTCAAGTTTCTTTTAAAAAAAAAAAAAAAAAAAAAGGTACTGTAGCTACAGTACTAATCATGGTCCAGTACTGTAGCCTGTTACTGTTCATCGACGGCCCGCTACTGTTCATACTGTTCATCAAGCCACGGCTTTTGTAATATATATATAATATATAATGTACTCCGTAGTATTTAGTTACATATAAAAATGTACTCCTATAGTGGGCTTGTCACATATCTAGCAGAATAAGACCTTTAGCCAACTCATGTCCTTTGGGCCTACATTCAATACTAATGGGCTACCACCCACACGTTTTCGTTTATTTCAAAGTTATTTCATCTTTTTTTCTTTCCATTTTTGGGTTTGGAAACTAATGATACATTGATTTTGATAGCGATACATAGGTTCAATGGACCGCCGATAACTATGTACTATGTTTTTTGTGACCCCTAAAAAAAGAACATGCAATTTTTAGTTCATTAATTTCACCCCATCCAAGTATGTTGGTATAAATAATCAAACCGGACAAATTTCCTTATGAAAGTTTAGCAAAAAAAAGAAAAACGGAACCTCTAGCAATAGTCTGATACTCTGATTAAAGGAATATGTGGCTATAATTTGAACCTAGGACTTTCGCTTAACACTATATGTCCCTAAACGTTGAGATACCATCACGGGAGCTATGCTAGATTGGCGTATAGTGTTGCACAACAATAACTTTTGACAAATGTCTTAAAATTTGGTACAAGGGTAGATTTGCATATACGAGTATGTTTTTGTAGGGCATACTATATTTATATTTATAATCTCAAGATTTGATATAGAATACAAATTGTATAAAAGTTGGTATATTGTTTGGGGTTATATTAGTCATTTTGGTGATATATGGCTTAATTCTTAAGTTTGAACAAATTCATTTTGATGCAGTTATGTTAAAAGGGCAGGATGGGATGCGAAATTGGTGAATGAATCATACCCATGGGTCGAAAAACAAATTGTTCACCAACCCATTTTCGAACCATGGCAAAGAGCAGTTCGAGACGGTCTTGTGGAAGCTGGTATAGCACCAAACAATGGGTTCACATATGACCACTTGTATGGTACAAAAGTTGGTGGTACGATATTTGATAAGTATGGTCGCCGACACACCTCTGCAGAGCTACTAGCCTCTGCCAACGCTCAAAATATTGATGTTTTAGTTCATGCCCGAGCTCAAAAAATCGTTTTTGACACAACCGGTATGTATTAGCTATTATAATGATCGCATTTACACTTATTCTAAATAGACAACATACTTTGTGACAGAGTGATGTTCTTTTTATTGTATTGTGTCTTGCTAATCATACATAACTTTTCTACTATAGGGAAAAAGCCAAGGGCGGTTGGGGTAATTTTCAAAGACGAATATGGTACACAACACAAGGCCGTTATCTCAAGGAGGCGAAAGAGTGAGATCATAGTAACATGTGGTGCCATAGGAAGCCCGCAACTACTATTGCTAAGCGGAATAGGGCCAAAGGCTGATCTTGAAAAGATGAACATTTCGGTGGTGCATGATAACAAGTTTGTTGGGAAAAATATGTCTGATAACCCGTTGAACACAATTTTTGTCCCTTTTAACCGACCTGTCAAGCAGTCTCTGATTGAAACTGTTGGGATCACGAAGATGGGTGTGTACATTGAAGCAAGCAGTGGGTTTAGCCAGTCTTCTGATAGCATTCATTGTCACCATGGCCTTGCATCAGCTGAGGTAATATATCATAACTACACGTTCTTCAGCAATTCGATATATAATACCTAATACTTTTTCTTAGGTTTATGCTAGGCGTTTGTAGACTTGTGTATAAGTTAACAAGTCAAAAATGTTTTCTAAATGTCTACTGATAACAGATTGGTCAACTTTCGACTATTCCTCCAAAAAGACGGACACATGAAGCTATTGAAGCTTTTAAACGAAACAAGAAGGATCTCCCACATGAAGCATTCCACGGGGGATTCATTTTAGAAAAACTGGCTTACCCTAAGTCAAGAGGACAACTAATCTTAAACAACACAAATGTCGACGACAATCCAATCATCACGTTTAACTACTTTAGCCATCCAAAAGACCTCCAACAATGCGTGAGAGGGATGCGTGTTGTTGAAAAACTCGTGAAGTCTAGACCATTCCTTAATTTCACAAAGCAGGATGAAGCAACATTCGAAAAATTGCTTAACATGAGTGTCACAGCAAACATTAACATGATACCACGACACACAAATGACACAAAGTCACTTAAGCAATTTTGTAGAGACACTGTGATCTCCATCTGGCATTACCATGGCGGGTGCCATGTAGGCCAGGTGGTGAACAAGGATTACATTGTCAGCGGGGTCCATAGATTACGAGTCATAGACGGGTCTACTTTCAGCATATCCCCAGGCACAAATCCACAAGCGACAGTTATGATGTTGGGCAGGTACCATTTATTTTTATTATTAGACGACCGTTTAGAGTAGTGGGCCAAATACAATTGCGCTTGTGCCCTACTACTCTAAACTATCGTCTAATATTTCTTAACCGTAAACTCATCTATGAAATATTTGCAACTAGTACATTGTTATTGATATGGATATGGTAACGCAGGTACATGGGAGTGAAGATATTAAGGGACAGATTAGGAACGTCTGCAGGTGTATGAAGTGTTCGGGTGTCGAAGATGCACGAGATTAATCCCATTTGTACCATTGTAATATTATCAAAATTAAATTATCAAGAACATATGTAGAGATTAGGTAACAAGAGAATGGAAATGTCATAAGGCTGACTTTTGCATTCTTCTTGTATTGGTTTATTTGTATGCTTTTTCTTGTATTTCTTATGTTTGGAGTTTGATGTAATATTAATATGTGGAAACTTATATATAGTATTTGAATTCATGACATTTGGTCCAAATATTTTTCGATTTGCGACTTATGCATCGTTTGTTAATAACCAGCTGCTGTGTTTTCGTATGCACATTGAAAAACGACTTTGGTGACACTTTTTGCTTTTAGTAGTGCTTATAATTTCATTGTGAACTGCAAGATCAATAAGTTGATAAGATTCTAAGTGCTTAATCTAGACTCGACTCTTGAGTGTGAAGATGATACATCTAGTTTGCTGCTTTAGAGTTTAGAGACTGTGTGTAAGATTTCAAGTTGAGTCATGTGTTTAAATGGGCTGAGCCCATTTGATTAAATTGTAAACCCAATTAAAATCCATGTTTCAAAAGTCAACTTTTTTGGGTAAAGGGTTTATACCCGGCGAATATAAAAGTCAACTTTTGTGATCATAAGATGAAATGCATTTAGTTGACAACGTTAACTTATCTTTTACACAAGAATATTCCCATCCAAAAATGTGTATTTTAAGGTATGCCGTCTTTTGATTTGGGGTTGGAGTAATGTCAAAATATTTGCTAATACTTTCATAGCTTAAAGTTGGAGTTTCAATATAAGTATATATTATAGCACAATTAAAATGCTGCCGTTTTGTCCCCCCATTTTCCACCAAAATTATTGGACTGCTCTAGCCCATTTTTGTAAGCCTGTTTTGCCCCGGACTTGGCCCATACCATTGCTTTAATAGTTCATCTTCATTATTACAGTCTCAAAACTTCCAGAACTCTCACACACAAACACACACAATCAAATCAGATCATCGATACAAGAGAGTTAGGATTTCAGTTTTGGTGTTTTTTTGTGCCAGTTATGCTTGATTCATGTTCGGTTGCAATTAATCAAAACACAGGAGCTAGGGTTTCAATTTTTAGTTCATATCAAAAATCAGATTCATGCGGTGTCATACGAGCTAATAGGGAAGAATCATTAACAGTAAATTTTTTATTAGTACTTTGAGTTTGATTTTATGTTTGTTTTGATAGGAGTTGTTTGTTTAGATTTTTATTTTCGTTTTAGGAGTTTTTTTTCGAAGGCTTCGTTTTAGGAGCTAATAGGAGTTGTTTTAGGAGTTGTTTGATTTCGATTGATACTTTTTTGGGCCTTTTCATGCGTTTGGTGACAAGGTGCTTCCGGTGATTGACACCAGATACTCACAACAATCGCCCCGGCTAAGGCCACAGCCTGCCGTTCAAGTGGTACTTTCTTATTTTCGTTTTAGCCCTAATTAAAGATCTAATAGTTTTTGTTCTGATGTGAGTAGGTTTTGTTATACTTTTGTTTCTTCAAGAATTTAAAGCGATACGTGTGTTGTCGTTGTTAGATTAGATGAGATATTTTGTTTGATTTTGTTATAAATTCCGATCTTTTTTTTTTTTCTCTCTCTAATAATATGTTTGTTGTATCTAACAGTGAAGACATGGAGATAAGAAAAAACCGATGACTAAATGCAATTGAAAAGTTCCACGTTTTTAGGTAGGTTTTTTCTCAAAATGTTGTTATTGATTTTTTTTTGGTCATGGCTCATGATAAAAAATCATATTAATAATCATAATTTCAGGATTCGTTTTGTTTGTTGCTATAGGAATTTGGGTGACCTTTGAGGATGATTTTTTAGCTTTGAGGATGATTTTTTAGGGGCTGTTGTCATTATCGGCTAAAGGAGAAGCTGAGACTGGTATGTTTTTATGTTCTTTTTAAGGTTTGGGATTGAATTGACATTATTGGATTGCATGAATTTGCTTTTGTTGTGTTTTAATTCGTAGGATTTTGGTTGGTGATACGCAGTTGCAGAAGGTATGGTGGTGGTGGTTGTTTTACAGGTTCGTTAAGGGGAAGGGATATGTTTAATAGCCAAAGTCACCATTAAAAGAACAAAAAATATAAGTAACTTAAATGCTTTCTTTTTAATATGTAATTGCTTTTGTGGTCAGGTTTGAATGCCTTTTGGGGCCATCTTAGGTGTTAATATCTTTTGGCTTTGATATTGAGTTTTAGGATAATCCAGTTGGGAAAGGGTACAGTTTTGCTAACGATAAAGAGGGATTGGTGAAAACTGATCAGCATGTTGCAGCTGCTTCAACCACATTGCTGTTTAAATGTGTAATAGAAATATCGACCCGGTAATTGTAGCATTTTATGTCGTCATCATTGTAGGCCCACATGGTTTGCAGAACTGGAATCCAACAGTGGATGACGGACCATCGGCCTCGCCACCACTGGTGCGACAACGTTAGTGACGTTCCTTCCTGTTTTTAGGAATTTCATTTAGGTTTGTCTAAGGCTCCTTATTTTAGCTAGCAAATTGGTAGTTCAAATATGTGGTGGATCAGGATTTCGTGATGGCTTTTTTAGCCTACGCAGCTACATACGGATTCAAGATGTGCCAAAATTTCTCGAATGCCTTTTCATTTTTTCTGTATCCCGAACATCCAATCCAGCTGTTTGTCAATGTTCATAGTTTCGTTAGCCACACTTTCTACTAAAAAAATACCGTGCAATGATCGACGGCATGAAACAATGGCCCGTCTACTAAGGCGATGATTGTCTTCTGGATTATATTTTGGCGAGGTAACCACATATGAATTGTGGTTGTAGCCATGGCAGATCTGAGCCTTATTTATCATCGTTTTGATCCTCATTGGGAGTATTACCCGCACACACACACACACACACACACAAAAAAAAAAAAAAAAAAAAAAAAAAAAAAAAAAAAAAAAAAAAAAGAAAGGGGGACTTGCATACATTCTTCATAGACTTTTCTTCGTGATTCATTCACTTGATATCACTTCTATGATGATTTCTTTAGAGATCTACTAAAAGGGTTTTGAACTATACAATTTTTCAATATGTTATTTCCGATTTTCAAATTGACATGAACGGGAAACGGTTTGGCTGCCAGGTTAGTCTCCATTGTCAGCTGTCATGGTTTTCCTTAACTTTATGATGCAATTATTTACTGTTGTTCTCGCTGCTTATTTTTTGGTATGGCAGAGTTACCAATTATCGATGACCACTATCTTCTTGCAGGAACTTCGTTCTTATAAATTGTAGCTGTAATGGAAGACGATGAAGTGGTAATAATGGGAGACGGGCGCCCATTCCTAAAGGCGTAAGCGTGCTAGACAAGGTATGTCGACTTACCCACTGTTATTACTATCTAATATTATACTAGACAAAACCGTACATTAGTTTCAAAATACCTTTGAAAAAAAAAATCAAAAAACAAATACAAAAAAGAAAAAAAAAACCCGCCAGGCCGCAACGCGGCCGGCCGGCGCCATCCTTGTTTTGAAAAATTATTATTTCCATATGCTTATACAGAGTGATGGAGTTATAGCATGTGAGGTTATACCTTTTCTATTTTATGTTTTCTTTTAGGTCTATCACTTCTCATGCACATGGTCAGTTGTAGAACATGTATAATCACTTAATAAAAGAAAAGTGACGTTGTTATTTGTTTTATGAACGAAATAAAATGGCATGTTCATTGCTTCCAGTGAGTTGTATAATGTTAGAATTAAAAACCGCGGACCTAGCCGGAAATTCAAGGTGGTTCCTTAATTTGGCAAGTTGAAAAATGCGATGAGTCAAACTAACCAATCGGTTAAATTTTTTGGTCGGTCGGGTCGGATTCAATTTTCATATACTTTCTTTGCTCCTTATCTCCATCTTTTGAGGTTGAACTAGATAGTCCTTTTTGGTTAAGAATTTCAACATTTTAACTAGAAAAAAAAAACCAAAATTCAAGCATTTAATCAATAATCAGTTAATAACATGCATGATACATAACATCTTAATCTAAATACTAAACCCTAAAATCTAAATAAACAATCTAACAAAGTAACAATTATAGTAAATAAGTCATAGAACCCAGTGGCGGACCCAGAAAAATAAGAAGTGGGGGGCAATTTTATTTTTTTATTTATTTTTATTTATTTATTTATTTTTTTATACAATAGCAACAAAATGCGGAAGAAAAAAGTATGACCGAAATGATAAATCGTGTATTGTTACTTGGAGATGAATGATTTATAAGGTTTAAGAGTGTTGAATGTTGGATTTTAGTATAGTGGTGGGGGCAATTTGAATTTTTGTTGGGGGCACTTTCCAAAAAAGGTCAAAAAAAAAAAAAAAATACACTATAATCTTATCTTTTTCGGCTAGCCATGGGGGCACCGCCCCTGTATACAACTCATACAACAAATCAACAGTACAACTATACAAGAATAACAAGATTACAAGATACTTTATGCAATAAGAAGAATAAGTAAACTGTAGAATAAAGACTTACAGTTAAATATAAAGATGATATTTTAGAAGAATAGAAGTCACTCAGTCCAATTGATTATTTGACCAACAGACCATGCCTCCATGCCGACTATTCATTTCCCACAACTGTTGTAATTGATTATTTTTGTTTAAGTTAATTATAAATATTAAATGGGTTAACTTTGTTGGGCTAATTGGGTTTTGGGCTAAAAATATTTTATACTAAAAGTAAATTTTTTTTTTGTCAAAAACTTTTCTAAGGTGGTTCCTGAATTTTTTTTTACATCGCTTCTAAAAGATTTCGTCATCCAAGGTGGTTCCCGGGCACCGCCTATGCAAAGCATAGGCCCGCCCCTGAAAACCAGTAGAGCGGCCTTTACACGTGCGGGTCCTTTCAGACTTAATGAAGCAGTATCCTTCAAGTACCTACACAGAAGAAAGTACACGTTAGCCTCGCCTCGGGTTTTATCCCGAGACCAAGCTCCGGCGTGAGAATAAGTATTTGCGATGGACCGGAGGGTACTGTAATAAATGTTGGAGTAAATGTGGGTGTGTGATTAGTTGTGAATCATAAATGAGGTAGAGGTATTTATACTACTCAAACCTCGGTACACGTATTGCCACGGGACTAAGCGAGCTGAGTTATGCCTAGCCTAGTTGGTAGTTGTTAGACCACACAAGGGATACAATCCTGTGAAATCCGGGATGGCGGCGCAAGAGTGGTTCATAGCGTTGTCCATGAGATAAAATGTGGTCCTGAAAAAAAAAAGTGGTCCTAAAAAAAAAGACCTCTTACATTGTGACGTCCGACACGAGCTTTCGGCAGAAGACCTCCGGACACGTGTCTATCGGTCCGTCCGGCACGTGCCGTCTGAACACAATTCCCCCAGTATTATAGTATCGGTTAAAGACCGATAGTGCAATTTTATTTATTTTTTATTTCTTATTTATTTATTTTTTAGAAAGGTTACTTTGCATCCGGTTGGTTATCCGCCCCGTTGTCCAACCTATCGGGCCTGAGTGAGCCCATTGGGTATCTGGCCCATGGGCCTTATAATAATAATATTTCATTTTACCTCGCGCGTCGATCCGCCACGTATATTTACGTATCGAAAAGATGGTTCGGAAAAAAAAGGAGAGACCTATTACATTGTGACGTCCGACACGAGCCTTTGGAAAAGACCTCCGGACAGGTGTCTATCGGTCCGTCCGGACACATACGCCAACATATAACAAGTTTACATTCATCAATGGCATGCTCGAAACTTCAGTTAACTTACCGCCATGGTGACACTTTTTAGTTAACAAGAATTCTCTTAAAACCATTTTAGTTACTTACCTCATTGAATTAAAATGGTTTCTCCGAGAATATAGGAGATGCCGGGGCAGGGTCGACCGAAACCTAATGTCTGGTACGATGTGCAACCGAGAAGGGGAAAAGGAGACAGAAGACAAGGCTTTGACAAGAAGAAGGAGGGTCTAACGAAGTTTTTTGTTTCGAATCTTCCAACCAAGTGTTCTTCTAAGGATCTGGAGGAGGTGTTCAAGGGGTACGGTGAGTTTGAAGGATCATACATTGCAAGGAAGCTTGATATGCTAGGGAAACGTTTCGGTTTTATCACGTTTCAGAATGTAAGAGATGTAAAGAGACTGGAGGGGGAGATGGCGGATGTATGGATTGGATCTTACAAACTGTTCGTGGTGATGCCCAGATTTATGGATGAGGAGAGGGTGGAGGCTCCTGACAACGGTTCTAAGGAGAAGGTAAAGGAGAAAGGAAATCATGCAAACCCGTGTACAGGGGGAGCAACCGGAAGCGAAGTAGTAGGCGGTAGATCGTTTCGCGATATGGTCGTTAACAAAGAACCGGAGATAACTAGTGAGGTTATTAAGATTGACGACATTGTGGAGGCGTTTTCGGTTTGGAATGACGTAGCCTTGACTGGGAGGGTGGTCGATTTTACAACATTGACAGGCCTAAAATCATTACTGAGGGATACAGAATGGAGTAGGGTGGGGATTAAGTATGTAGGTAGCTTCAATGTAATGTTGGTATTCGCATCTTCTGAGGAATGTAGTAGGTTCCTTGAGGCTACGGACGTGTGGAGGGTGTGGTTCGAGAAGGTGGAGAGATGAAACGGTCAGATTTCGGCGGTGGAACGTATTGCATGGTTGAGAGTAAACGGTGTTCCGATTAGTCTTGCTCTTGAACTTGTGTTCAATGTCATTGCTAGTCGTTATGGTAAGATAATTCAGCCGGCTCAAGTTTCGAACAAAGATAGGGATTTCTCCTTTGCATTTGTTGGGATTCTGTATAATAAGTTAGCAAGGTTGGATGAGCATGTGACGTTATCATGGAGAGGTAAGATGTTTAGTGTGTGGATTGAAGAAGACGCCGGTGAGTGGATTCCAGAATGCATTGAGGAGTTCGACGATGTCCTTGTTCATGAAGACGAGGCAGATGAATGAACTCGGGATGACACTACGAACGGTGATCGGAATAATTCCGACGATCAGTCATTTAACGGTGGGATAGGAGATATGGAAATAGGTGAGATTGGTAAGGAAGATCATATTTCCTTAAATGAAGTTGATATGCATGGCAATAATTGTGAAAATACGGATGGGATTTCTAATTCCTTAAATGTCAATGATAAAGGTAGTGGCGGGACAACCTCTAGAAAGAAATACAAAAAAAAGTCACTCTTTAAAAATAGAGTTCAATCTCCAGTGGGCCTTGAAAGACCGAAAAAGTGGCCTAGAGAAGAATCCGACCCTTTTGGGCTGGATAGGTTAATTGAAATTTTGTCTAATAGCCCAGTTCATGAGAGGGGAGTTAGTAATGAGCCCACGAGTACTTTTCCTTATCTAACTCCTGACCTTAATAAAAATTCTGGGGCTGAAAACAGAGCAGAGATGAACAAAGAGGTAGAGGGTGAAAGAACAACAATCAACTTGAATGAAAGAGAGCCGGTTACGGACCAACAAAGGGTCGATGTCTCCAATGAAGTTGACGCCACGGTTGCTTTAGGTTCGGCTCTGGGAGCAGAAAATCTGAACGCATTTATTCCTCAGGTACAAGATGTGATTAGGCATGAAGGTTTTCAAGGAGGTCTTTAATGAATGCTTTGTCTCTCAACATTCGTGGGCTAGGGGTTCCCGGAAAAGATGCGTGGGTCAGGGAGATGAGATGTCAACAAGAGGTTAGTTTTGTGATGTTGCAGGAAACTCAACACTCCTGCCTTGATTCTATAGATTTGGGTAATATTTGGGGGAGAAGGGATTTTCTTTATGATTGGGTTGAGGCTAATGGCAGATCGGGTGGGGTTTTGTCGATGTGGGATCCTTCGGTGTTTTCGGTTTTAGATATAAAGAAATACAGATATTGTTTGTTGATCTCGGGTACGGTTAGAGGTAGCGGGGTAATCTTTAACTTGCTAAACGTGTATGCTCCGCAAAATAATGTAGTCAAAAGACAGCTTTAGGATGAGATTATCAATATAGTTGGTGCGGGTGAAGGTTTTTGGACGATAGCAGGCGATTTTAATTCTATCAGGTCGCCTTTGGATAGAAGGAACTCTAAGTTTAATCACTCAGCTGCTGTGGATTTCAATAATTTCATTGATGTTGCTAACTTGCATGAGTATGCTCTCAAAGGTAGGCGTTTCACTTATGTTGTAGGAGATAAATTGAGCCGCATTGATAGAATTTTTGTTAACTGGGATTTCTTGAATGAGTGGCCTAACGCGGAATATAGGGCCCTTTGTCGTGATAAATCGGATCATTGCCCGCTAGTTCTCAAGATTGTTTCTAGGAATTTTGGGGCTAAGCCTTTCCGTTTTTTCAACTCTTGGCTTGAGAGAGAGGATTTTGCAGGTGTGGTTAAGAAGGTCTTAGATAAAGGGGTGTTTACGGGAGATCCGGATACCCGTCTGATGAAAAAATTTAGATCTTTAAGGCAGACTATTGGGGAGTGGAAGGCGGTCACTACTGATAACGAGTTGAAGGAAGAAATGGGTCTTAAGGAAGAATTGTCACAGCTGGAATCTTATTTGGAAATTAGAGATCTAACAGAAGTTGAAAGGTGGGTTTTGGAAGAATCAAAAAGAAGACTAAGGGAGTTAGAATACTTGAAATATAAAGACCTTAATCAAAAATCCCGTAGTAAGTGGGCGATGTACGGGGATGATAATACGAGGTATTTTCATGGGTTGATAAATAAGAGGAGGTCGAGTAATCATATCCCGGGTCTTTTGGTGGGTGGTGTAAAACCCAAAATTTAAAAGCATGCAAAAGAACTAAATTGCCCCTGAAACTTTAAAATTCAATTAAAATATATACAAAGCACCAAATTAATTCCGAACCTTTGGAAATGAACTACATATGAAGTGAAATAATTTTAAGGCAACATTTTAACATTTCTACATGTCCAAAAATATTTGTTACACACAAAATATATATATGTATACCGAAAATCACATTTAATTAGTTATTTGTATTTATAAATTATTAAAAACAAGATAAGCATCAAAGTAAATAAGGAAAACTTGTACAAAATCAGCTAATTGATCTCTTAAACCCATTTAGGCTGAAATTCATGCCCTCCCCTCCCATTCACACGGTTTTGATTTAATTCTCCCATTATTTCCTACCGAAACCCTAAAAACACACACACAAAAATTCTCTCTTCATGATCCGATTTTCTGGAGGCTTTTCATTATTTTTATGGTGTTCCTCTAAGTCCAAAGAAGGTAAAAAAAACAGCGTGGAGGTCTTTGGATCGTTTGTTTGATTCGAGGGAGTTTTCTTGTTGTCAAGTTTTTAAGCCGAGAGAACCAAAACTCATACGCCTTCATCCGATTGTCTAAAAACACATCTGGTATTTTTCCTATGATCTTTACATTGTATATGACTCATATAAAATAGTTAAATTGAATCATGCACGTTAAAACCAGTCGTGATAATTATAAGTAACAAAAACACAAATAAAACCTAAATCTACTCATGCGATTTTTCTGAGCTTCAAATATATTTTATCTGGATTCTATAAGCATCATATAACTCTGGAAAAATGTTTATTGTATTTTTTGAGGCTTAAATCATCATTGTTGAGTTTTTGTTTCAATCGGGTTTAAAAGAAAATAAAGGAAAAAAATGAAAACCTAATCGAATGGAATTAGGGTTAGGGTTTTGGGGATGGATCTGAGCAATTAATGTGATTTTGAGGTTGTATAATGATGTTGTAATGATTGGGTAAATTAGGGTTAGGGTTTGTGGATTTAAAAAGTGTACCGATTGGATTTTTAAAACTATAAGGGTGTGTTTTGTAATTTTCTAAAATTGAGGATGTTTCGTATAAATAATGATATAAAGGGTGTAATATGTAATTTTGGATACCTAAAGGTTTAAGGTGTAATTATTAATAATTTGGGATTGAATTGTAGTTTTGGAAATTAAAAGGACTTGTTTTGTAATTATGTAAAATTGAAGGGTAATTCGTACCACATATAAAATTGATGGGCAATTGTATAACTTGGTAAAATTAAGGGCTTGATGTGTAAATATAAATATGGTAAGGGTTAAATTGTGATTTAATTAATTATAGGGTTTAATTTGTAATTTAATTAACTAAAGGGGTATAATCTGTAATTTGTGAAACTTGAAGGTTAAAAGTGTAATTCTGGAAAACTTATGTATTTAAAGGGATAATTTGTGATACTTTTCATTTTAAACCTTTAACTACGGGTTATTTACATTTAAAACCCAAAAATATGAAAGTTGTTATAATTAACCCTAAACTTTTGTAACTTGCTAAAATGTACCCTATTTCCATAATGAGGCTTAATTAATGACTTAATCTAATTACCTTGTGGAATTTGTCTAATTAGGGAATTTGCTAAATAAGGAAACTTTCTAAAAATGGAAACTTGCTAATTTTGGAAACTTGCTATAAAGGGAAAGTTACTAAAAATAGAAAGCCGACTAAAACGAGAAATCTGATTTGAAGAAGATATTAATAATAAGACAACCATGTATTCGTGTAGATTCGCTGAAGATGGAGTTGTTTTCGATCTATATATTTCTAGATATGTTTGCACTTGCTGTATAAGGTACAGATATTCTACCCTTTTTCAGTAAGGGTGTCTTCTTTCTCATGACTCATTGATCTTGATTCGTTTTTAAGATTCCCTAAGCCATTGCTATGTTCCCTTACACTTTGGTTCGTATGTTTGATTCATTTTGACTTTGATGTTCGATATGACCCTTTTTGTTTTGAGCCTCTATAATGATCCATTTGATATTCGTTCGTGACCTTGTGATATTAGTGTTCGAATCACTAGATACTTCGAGGGTTCATTTGATTTTGGTAAATAAATGTGAAAACCTTTTCGATTATATCATGGAAATGTTTTGAGGAAAACTTATTTTAAATTGATGTTTATGAAATATGTGATACCACTTTTAATTGGAATTTGGCTAAGCTTTTATGAAAACTACGTTTAAAGACTACTTTTGTAAAAACCGTTATTAAAGATTATTTTTATGAAAATCATTTGATAAAGATTATTTTAAATGAACCATTTGATTTTGAACCTTTGCTTTGATATTGGGACTTTGACCATGATTCGATGACTTGGACTGTTTGAACCTTTGCTATGATTTGGATCTTTGCTGTGATTTGGACCTTTGACCCTTCAGTTTGATACCCGAGCCAAGTTCGTTTCCTAGCCATGAAGGTAACATGGCCGTGTCATTGATGCACCAGTGGCATGACTCACGTGTGGGTGAGTGATTTCTCACACCGTCCCCAAATTGTTCGTTGCATGCACATTAAATTTATTATGGCCAATATTATTGTTCGGGGGACGTATGGGTTGCAATCCTAGGTTCCTGTCCGTGTTCGTGGACTTAACATGATTTGATATTATATATTGTTCGGTGACTGATGCTGGGTGCAATCCACGTCTTTCACAAAGTTCGGGAGTTAGCTACTCCATTTGAAGAATGAGGACACCCCTCATATTGTCTGATTATCTGAGAGGTCTCCCCTCTATATGATTATGAAGATTTGGATACTATATTTGATTTGTGTTCGGGCTTGTGGTGGATTACTGACCTTCCCTTTTACCTTTCTTAATTTGTACCTTTGTCTATACCTTATGTTATTCCATTGCACTATACCATATATGTTCGTTTCCTTTTGCTTTCGTTTTCGTTTATATATATCTGTTCACTGGGCTTTTTAAGCTCAGCCGCATTTCTTTTCCTGCGGCAGGTTTTTAGTTGGAAGCTGGGAATGAGTGGAGAGTACCTTGGACTTAGAAGACTTGATAGTTATTCTGGATTAGAGTTGATTAGAAGATATTATATTTTTAGAATTTGTATTCGCATTTGTAACCTTGTAATTTCAGTATTTCATTTGTAACCTTTGAGATTCTTGTATTACTGTAAATGTATGCTTTGTTTTGATCTGATATGAAACCATTTTTGTGATATCTTTACCCTTGGCCTGTGTAAGTTAGGACCACTAAGTTTTCCCTGTAGGCGCTCGTAAGACAACCTTTGAAAATTTGCTTTAAGATTTCCCTATAGGAATGTAAGTTTTGACCAGTGAGGAAGGGGTAGACTATAAGGCATTTGTTTAAGTATCATTGCTTCCGCATCACTCTGATTCGTGCCTTGCTTTTGGTTAGATCCTGTTGATACCACCTTTGGAAAGCGAGAGCTTATGTTTTGCACCACCTAAGATTTGAACCTGATTAAATCTTGAAGGCATTGAAAATTGCATAGAAATTGTCTGACACTATTTGATCCTCATCTTCAGATTCCTTTTGTTAATCATTTTGATAAAGACCTGCGTTTCACTCTGATCCTTTTGTTAATCACTTTGATGCCTATTCGGGCATTCTAAGAATCTCCATGGCGATGACGTACTTGATACATTTTGTTATTGGTCTTTTGCTTTGATAAACGTCTATGAATCTTCCGACACTATTCGATTTCGTCTTACCCATCTCTATCCCTATGAGAAGTCTTATGGTGTTTACCACGAGTATAAGAATGTTTCCCTCTCACTTTTGAACGATAAGGTTTGCTTTGTTGATCTGTCTTCCCTTGGATGGTTAACTTCGATTTTATTCTGAAAAGGAATTGGTTGATTGATCACTCAAATATTGACAACTACCCTTCCATGTCTCACCTTTGGCGTTTGAAACAATTTTGAACTCCCTACTATGATTACCGATTGTTAAACCCTTTGCTATAACTATTACTCTGGAGACTCGTGTGGTACTTTCGCGGTTATGAAGTTTTCCTAGAAACCATTTCGTACACCAATGAATGAACCTTATCTTGAGAGCTATTTGGCACCTTGAGTTTTCTGAACATGAACCTTATCTTGAACGTTATTTGGCACCCTGAATTCTGGAATATGATTCCTGGTTGAACCACCAAGTTTTCCACCGGAGTGCGAAGTAAGATTTGACATGATATCGAATATTGTCTGGTCACCAGGTGAAGATTTCCTCCGGATGTGTCCGGAATTATACCAACTGATTTGAGCAACCGGGAAAATCAGCAACCGAAGACCAGGAAGTGAGTTTACTTAAGTGTATTTTCTGGGCGTGTTTTAGTTTCGCTCGCGATAAAGAAGGATGGTGACTGGAGATATGTATTGATTTCAGTAAACTGAACCGTAATACCGTTAGGAGCAATTATTTTCCCCTGAACGACTATGTGTTCGTTTAATTTCAGAGCGCGAAGTTTCCTTCTGATGAATTAATTTTATTCTTGGAATCGCCTTCCGTATTCGTAAACGACTGCTATGACGGTTAGTAACGTTAATAGTTTTAGCTAAAGCTCTGACTGTTTTGCGAATTTGATAATTGATGTTTTCTCATGAGTACTTGGGCAAATGGTCATTGTATGACTTAATAGTATGTTCGGAAACGAGGAAGAGCATGAAAATCATCTTTGTACTTTACTAGGAAATTCGTCGATCAATTGTGCATTCTGAGAGATTGATATTTGTTGAGACAACGATGTTCTTAATTGAGGATATCTCTTTAAATCCCGCAAGAATTGAAAACTATCACCAAGTGGTCAAGACCGATAACAGAATGGAGAACTGAAACCCTTTGAGCTTTGCAGAAGAATTCTGAATGATGTTCACAAGTTGCGATACCATTGAGAAATTTCGTGAACCGAGAGAAACCGCTTAGTATGATTGAGAATGGAGTTTCCATACCTTCGGGCGGAACGAATTTTGGGGCATTCCAGAAAGAGACTCGGTTTTACTCCCTTACGGCACAGAAGGTTTTGCGTATGCATCAAGACAACTAGAAGCGCATCAGAAAAATTACTTCATTGTCTGACCTGGAGTTGACAACAACGGTGGCTACCCTGAAGAGTGAAGACATTCCTTACAAGGCAGAAGTGTTGGCGATGCAGAAGAAGAAATTCTAGTCGAGATGGCGAACCTAGTGCTGATGAAGAAATGCAGTCTCATTTCCCTATTCATCTTGGTTGTACTAAGATTAATTGAGAGCGGAAGCAAACTGGATGATGAAGAGATATAAAGATCGTGCCAGAAATCCACATTACTCCATCACATTCCAAGAAGAACTGCAGGAGGCTCGACGAACCAGAAACAAATTCCCGATTTTGGTTTCACTTCACGATTGATGGACAGACGAAGACAGATTAACCGGACTTGAGGAGATTGGATGTGTTGAATGAACAGATTTTTGTAACAGACCCTTTATGTTTGGAAGAATTGATTCTATGAAGCCGAAGTTATTGACGACTAACTTTCATTTCCGTTGACCCTCTTAAGTTTCATTATATAGTAATGAGATCCTCTTATGATTTAAGTTCTTTAGAAGCATTTCAGTTTCGTGTTTAATTTTCGTATGTTCGGTGATGACTTTGTTTTGAGAGATTTTGGCGAGTTGTGGAAGATATGATGCTTATGACGGCGTACCTCACTTCTGCTAGGTAATCTGGGATTTTGATACTCTTGCGAATAGTTTTGTTTTCCTGCTTGACTATGACATTTGATCTTGTTGACCTTTGAGACTATAGGGGTACTAGGTGGATTAAGATAGGTGGTTTTGCTCACGACTCGAGATAAAGTATGACCATCATGAGGGCATATTTATATGATGCCAGTATTATGACGTCTGGCCAACGTGATAATACTTACATCATATAACGTGCACTTTTTGTGGGCATAGGATATCTTGGGGAGTACCTAAGAAGTTAGAATTTGAAATTCCGTTGGATTATCCGTGATTAGTGAGACTTTAGGCTCATTCTACCTATGCGTATACTCTACCTTCGTTCGTTAAATATCTGGATGAGTTTTGGACTCTCGTTTTTCATTTTGTTGACCTCAGTTATAAATATTGAACTCCTTTTAGAACTCCCTACTGTTGATACAGGTAATTCGATTTGAAATCTTGTTCGTATTCTCTATATGAGCTTTCTAAAGATTCGCCTATTGTCCATTTTGTGTTGCATGGACCTTTTGATCAAGATCAACTTATTTTGTCTCCTTCTGAGAAATTTGAACCCACCTCGTTTTGATTTGAGTCATGAGAAACTATTTTGGTATGAAGATCTTTTTGGAAGAACCTCCTCGGTCATGAGATTGTTTGAGAGGATCTTTTGCGATTTGCTATGACTTCGTTTAACTTTGCGACTTCAAATTTTGAGGACGAAAATTTTCTTTTAGAGGGGAAGAAGTTGTAAAACCCAAAATTTAAAAGCTTGCAAAAGGACCAAATTGCCCCTGAAACTTTAAAATTCAATTAAAATATATATAAAGCACCAAATTAATTCCGAACATTTGGAAATGAACTACATATGAATTGAAATAATTTTGAGGCAACATTTTAACATTTCTACATGTCCAAAAATATTTGTTACACACAAAATATATATATATGTATACCGAAAATCACATTTAATTAGTTATTTGTATTTATAAATTATTAAAAACAAGATAAGCATAAAAGTAAATAAGGAAAACTTGTACAAAATCAGCTAATTGATCTCTTAAACCCATTTAGGCTGAAATTCATGCCCTCCCCTCCCATTCACACGGTTTTGATTTAATTCTCCCATTATTTCCTACCGAAACCCTAAAAACACACACACAAAAATTCTCTCTTCATGATCCGATTTTCTGGAGGCTTTTCATTATTTTTTTGGTGTTCTTCTAAGTCCAAATAAGGTAAAAAAAAACAGCTTGGAGGTCTTTGGATCATTTGTTTGATTCGAGGGAGTTTTCTTGTTGTCAAGTTTTTAAGCCGAGAGAACCAAAACTCATACGCCTTCATCCGATTGTCTAAAAACACATCTGGTATTTTTCCTATGATCTTTACATTGTATATGACTCATATAAAATAGTTAAATTGAATCATGCACGTTAAAACCAGTCGTGATAATTATAAGTAACAAAAACACAAATAAAACCTAAATCTACTCATGCGATTTTTCTGAGCTTCGAATATATTTTATCTGGATTCTATAAGCATCATATAACACTGGAAAAATGTTTATTGTATTTGTTGTGGCTTAAATCATCATTGTTGAGTTTTTGTTTCAATCGGGTTTAAAAGAAAATAAAGGAAAAAAATGAAAACCTAATCGAATGGAATTAGGGTTAGGGTTTTGGGGATGGATCTGAGCAATTAATGTGATTTTGAGGTTGTATAATGATGTTGTAATGATTGGGTAAATTAGGGTTAGGGTTTGTGGATTTAAAAAGTGTATCGATTAGATTTTTAAAACTATAAGTGTGTGTTTTGTAATTTTCTAAACTTGAGGATGTTTCGTATAAATAATGATATAAAGGGTGTAATATGTAATTTTGGATACCTAAAGGTTTAAGGTGTAATTATTAATAATTTGGGATTGAATTGTAGTTTTGGAAATTAAAAGGACTTGTTTTTTAATTATGTAAAATAGAAGGGTAATTCGTACCACATATAAAATTGATGGGCAATTGTGTAACTTGGTAAAATTAAGGGCTTGATGTGTAAATATAAATATGGTAAGGGTTAAATTGTGATTTAATTAATTATAGGGTTTAATTTGTAATTTAATTAACTAAAGGGCTATAATCTGTAATTTGTAAAACTTGAAGGTTAAAAGTGTAATTCTGGAAAACTTATGTATTTAAAGGGATAATTTGTGATACTTTTCATTTTAAACCTTTAACTTCGGGTTATTTACATTTAAAACCCTAAAATATGAAAGTTGTTATAATTAACCCTAAACTTTTGTAACTTGCTAAAATGTACCCTATTTCCATAATGAGGCTTAATTAATGACTTAATCTAATTACCTTGTGGAATTTGTCTAATTAGGGAATTTGCTAAATAAGGAAACTTTCTAAAAATGAAAACTTGCTATAAAGGGAAAGTTACTAAAAATAGAAAGCCGACTAAAACGAGAAATCTGATTTGAAGAAGATATTAATAATAAGATTACCATGTATTCGTGTAGATTCGCTAAAGATGGAGTTGTTTTCGATCTATATATTTCTAGATATGTTTGCACTTGCGGTATAAGGTACAGATATTCTACCTCTTTTTAGTAAGGGTGTCTTCTTTCTCATGACTCATTGATCTTGATTCGTTTTTAAGATTCCCTAAGCCATTGCTATGTTCCCTTACACTTTGGTTCGTATGTTTGATTCATTTTGACTTTGATGTTCGATATGACCCTTTTTGTTTTGAGCCTCTATAATGATCCATTTGATATTCGTTCGTGACCTTGTGATATTAGTGTTCGAATCACTAGATACTTCGAGGGTTCATTTGATTTTGGTAAATAAATGTGAAAACCTTTTCGATTATATCATGGAAATGTTTTGAGGAAAACTTATTTTAAATTGATGTTTATGAAATATGTGATACCACTTTTAATTGGAATTTGGCTAAGCTTTTATGAAAACTACATTTGAAGACTACTTTTGTAAAAACCGTTATTAAAGATTATTTTTATGAAAATCATTTGATAAAGATTATTTTAAATGAACCATTTGATTTTGAACCTTTGCTTTGATATTGGGACTTTGACCATGATTCGATGACTTGGACTGTTTGAACCTTTGCTATGATTTGGATCTTTGCTGTGATTTGGACCTTTGACCCTTCAGTTTGATACCCGAGCCAAGTTCGTTTCCTAGCCATGAAGGTAACATGGCCGTGTCATTGATGCACCAGTGGCATGACTCACGTGTGGGTGAGTGATTTCTCACACCGTCCCCAAATTGTTCGTTGCATGCACATTAAATTTATTATGGCCAATATTATTGTTCGGGGGACGTATGGGTTGCAATCCTAGGTTCCTGTCCGTGTTCGTGGACTTAACATGATTTGATATTATATATTGTTCGGTGACTGATGCTGGGTGCAATCCACGTCTTTCACAAAGTTCGGGAGTTAGCTACTCCATTTGAAGAATGAGGACACCCCTCATATTGTCTGATTATCTGAGAGGTCTCCCCTCTATATGATTATGAAGATTTGGATACTATATTTGATTTGTGTTCGGGCTTGTGGTGGATTACTGACCTTCCCTTTTCCCTTTCTTAATTTGTACCTTTATCTATACCTTATGTTATTCCATTGCACTATACCATATATGTTCGTTTCCTTTTGCCTTCGTTTTCGTTTATATATATCTGTTCACTGGGCTTTTTAAGCTCAGCCGCATTTCTTTCCCTGCGGCAGGTTTTTAGTTGGAAGCTGGGAATGAGTGGAGAGTACCTTGGACTTAGAAGACTTGATAGTTATTCTGGATTAGAGTTGATTAAAAGATATTATATTTTTAGAATTTGTATTCGCATTTGTAACCTTGAAATTTCAGTATTTCATTTGTAACCTTTGAGATTCTTGTATTACTGTAAATGTATGCTTTGTTTTGATCTGATATGAAACCATTTTTGTGATATCTTTACCCTTGTCGGGTTGGGGTGTCATAGGTGGAGTTTGGGAAACAAAGCCGACATTTATTGAAAGAGAGGTCCTTGGCTTTTTTCGAAATAAATTCGTTGAGAAATTGAGTTTAAGGCCGAAACTAGCTTGTTTTGATCTCCGGAGGTTGGACGAGTCAGATTCGGAAGGCCTGGTGAGTCGGTTTTCGGTTAAAGAAATTAAAGGTGTTGTGTTTGAATGTGGGGATGATAAAGCCCCGGGGCCCGACGGTTTTAATTTTCGGTTCATAAAGCGGTTCTGGGAGTATTTTGAGTCTGACTTTGTTGATATTTTTCAGAATTTTTATGAGGTTGGTACGTGTAGGATATAACCTTATTGATTGTGTGGATCGGGTGGTCTTGGATGGTGGAAGAACATGATGTTCATGGTTGGAGTTAGTGAGAGAAAGCTAGAGAGAGGTAAGGGAAAACTTGATATCAATTAGATTGTAGGTGAAATAATACAAGAGTTCCAACCCTTCCCAAGTGTGGGAAGGGGTTTATATACTAACTAATATTGGTGCCCCTAGTGGGCTGTGGAGTGAGCTGACAGTGGGGAAAGCCCCGACCCACTCCACAAATATAAATACGACTAATACTATTAATACTAATACTAATAATACTAAGCTAATATAAATAAGCCTACGAGCTATGTAAATGCTAAATAGATACTCGGGGTGACCGAGCCTTCATCTGAATATTTATATTCCTAACAATCTCCCCCTAAGGGAGGTCACCCCGGAAATAATAACTTGAATTCTAGCATTTTATCTTCTGAAGTTGTCTTCATAGCTCGTAGTTTTTGATTCTTCATTGTCTTGAAACTTTGTGCATTCAGCAGTGTTCGTTTGATGACTTTTTGATCGCCTTGGATGATCTTTGAGTATTCTTCGACTTTATCATCCGACATTTGTTTCCAAGTCATCTTTCAGCAGTATGTTTCCATGTGATGTGTTATTCTTTGAGCCGACATGCTCACACTATTCTGATGTCATGATCTTCAGCATCAGAGTTTGCAGAAGCTGTGTTAAAGGTCTTTTGGTTGATCATGACTTTGTTGAATTACAATGATGATGTAGTGTGAGCATGTGGTAGAGGATTGGCATCTTTACTGCAACCAGCTACAACTGCAACCAGCTACAGCATCCAACAGCCACAACCGCCAGAAGTTCCTGCATACGACAGTTAGCAATAAAACGTCCGGTACTTACAGGTTCGGACTTCGAGATTGTTAACAGCATAGTGTGAAAACTCTCTCTAATCCTTACCAAGACCGTTCCTAATCGAAAACCCACACAGGGCTTTTTAAGATCGAACCGTAGCACATCAACGATTAGGCGAGTCGCTGGAGATCACTCCACGACTGTAGACAGTTAGAAACCGCCGTGACCACTAAGCGTAATCCATAAAGAATTACCGAAGTGACCTGCTTTCAGGGCTGCTTGATGTTGACCCTGGCAGGAATTTCCATTCAATCATTGAGAATTACATTTGTAAATTCCCTCATAAATGTTCTGGCAGATTGCTAAGATCTGCGTAGGACTCTTAAGTTTACAACTGGTGTCCTTAATGTTGAACACCCAGTGTAGAAATAATTCGTGTCCCTATGAGATCTTATTATGCATCTCGTGGCTCTAGACTCAATTGTGCGTTTTGATTTGGTGATCGGAGGCTGGAGAGGACTGCCACCTTTTCAATATCATCTAACTCGGAGTGAGAGAGACGATAGAAATGTATTGTTCTCCGTGACAAGTGAAACAAGAGTCCTTTGAGGGACCTTGAGTGGCTAGGGAGGGTTGTGCAGCGTATCACTGGGTCCATGATACTTTGTCTACAATGCCAGCAATCAACTAAGTGATTCTGACAGCATATGTATTGACCCGGTTTCTGCCTAAGTTGTAAGGAGGGCTATTTCTTTTCACCCTTTATCTTTACAATTCTTTTTCATTCTTCAACCCCTTCAGTGCTTACCGAGACTTCATAACTAACACATTGTTGGGTTTATTCCAGTGTTAGCTCCATCTCAGTCGGCACTCTTCCCTTATACACATTTCTCCTTTTTAATCATACCTAAGGACTTCTACACTAACCAGTGGATTGTCCCTGGGTAGATCCCTCCGGCTCTGGCGGGATCGTGGGAACTTGAACCTAACCTAACCATCCTTATAACTCCATGCGTTAATTAAAATGGCCGGTCTTTAGTATTCATCCACGATTGCCTAACCAAATCTTTGAAAAATCTCTCAAAGTGTTCATGATTCTGAAACACATTTTTGCAAACACTTGAGAGTTTTATATTTTTCAAATGCTCCCCCTCAACATGTGCTCGAGTGATAGTTTTATAAATTTGCACATGTTAGGTAGAGCTCGCACTTTTTGAATTGATCCACTTTCAGTGAACATGACCGATTCGAGACGCGCTTACATCACTAGTTAGACTAGCTTGAAATTATTACCCGGCCTGGTCAAGTCCACAGAAAGTTTCTCGAAATGGTACACTCTACTCAGATACATATTTTTCGAGACACGCTTACATCACTGGTTAGACCAGCTTGAAATTATTACCCGGCCAAGACGTATCCTTTCGATTGACGACAGTTCAAGTTTCGTCAATTCATTGGTTATTTCTGAGTCACGGTCGTATGAGATGCCAAATTCTTTGCTCCCCCTCAATAAGTGCATTGGTATACAAAAGAGTTTAGCACTTACGGGAGAGCTTACTTTCACATCCAAAACATTTTGCTCCCCCTCAATATGTGCATAGATATACAAAATGGTTTAACACATACGGGAGAGCTTACTTTTACGTTCAAACCATCACATTTTATCAGATTTCATATTTAAATCACATTCTCTCCCCCGATCAAAAATTTCAAACCATTTGAGATTTGTGATCCCAATTGATTTAAATGAGTTAGAAAATGTGGGAGAAAATGTGTCCAATTTTAATGTATTCTGATAATGGAACATTCTGTGCTCCCCCTTAAACTAAGAGGGAGATTCACTGCTTATTTTGCACAAAGTGATTATTATGACACAAGTGATATTGACCTTTTTGCGCAGATGATGTAATCACCCACTTTTTTGAGTGAGTCAGTGGTCAACATCGATTTTCCATCCACCAACAAAACTTTCCCACACGTTGAAGATCTCCACTTGGCGAGATCAGAATACGAACTGCTTTGTTGAAGTGAAGGTGGTGGTGGTGATGACGGTGTTGTTGTTGCTGCCGATGTTGTTGTCGTGGTGAATTCCGAGCCAATCAATAGAGTTTGAACGTCTGATCAAATGGTTAGAATGGGAATTGGTACATTCATTTTTGGCTATGAAATCTGCATAAGAATATCAACACAGATATGCATACATACAAATACACTATTCCTTAATAGCTACCCTTCAGCAGCTTGCCACATTATAATACCAAGTTCATCTTATAATCAAACCACAATCAGGAAATACATCAAATCACTATCTAGCATGAAGAGCAAATAGCAATCATGAACATGGCAATTCACACAGATTTCAATATTCAATTCAGGATCTTAGGAACATGATTCTATCATGATAGCAATATACCTAAGCGAATCCTGAGAACATATGCACAATATCAACAACAATTAATCAGCAATCGACAAACAACATTTGAAACTCATTCACTTAGTTCATACAAATGTCAGCGGAGCATTCAAGAACATCAAACACATCGGGTTTTCTAACTTCTTTCAGATTTTGAGTTTTAATGTATCTAGGGGATTAAACGAGGATTCCAAAGAGATACAAATGAACCTTCTAGTTATATGAAGCTAGGATACTACAAGCAAATTGCACATAATGTCCTAAACTTTTTAGCAACTAACACACTTGGTCATTTGATATATTTAAGCAATATCCTCTTCAACTAATACCCCATTAACTGCAAAACCTTTTCTAAGAGTCATGAATTAATCAAGAAACCCGTTTGATGATATAAAAATTTGAATTCACTCTCCCCCTCAATCAATGACCCGTATTCAAGTTAAAGATTAGTGGTCGTTGATTGAGTGACAAATTTTATGCATAATCCAAGTATAAACAAATTTCATGCAACACATATTCACCAAGTGTCTCACAAATAATTTTCAGAAGAATCATAGAATGAAAACTATTTGTATGCAAAGAAGATTTCTCTTCCTTTTCAAGAAATGATGCACTGAAACGTACATCAGATCGAAGAAACATGGATATAAAGTAATCCATGCCCAGGTGAACATCACCCAGTTAGAGGAACAGCCGTCCTTTTGGCGACGTGCTTTCCCTAGTTTGAAGCGCGGGTTGCTATCTAAAGTAATAGCAAGCCATTTAGACATGTTTTAACCATCCATTTTAACTTCTGCTCGAGCTTCATTTAAAGACCCGTGCCATTATTGAATGACATTTCTAAGTCCGTAAATGTTATCGATAAACAGAAGACATGCCTAGGTGAAACTATTTTTGGTATTTTCTAATTTTTTAATTTTTATGGTTTTTCTGGTTTTACGATTCTCTATTTACAATTAGCAAGATTTCTATATATCTATTTACAAAAATGGTATAAGATATGAAAAAGAATGTAAGAAGCAAAATATATACAAGGATACGAACCAGAAATCATTACTCCTCAGCATTCTGAATCTTCTCCGCATTCACCACTTGACTTGTTGAAGAGCAATGTGAGCACTTTTAATCAGGGATTGATTCTGGCTTTTCACTCTCCCCGAATTAGTGCTCTCCCCCAATCTGACAACCTTTCCTGATGAACACCCATAGTAGGAAGAAGAAGAAGACTTTGGATGAACACCCATAATAAGAAGAAGTCTTTTGGTAACCAAATGCATGCCGTCTTTAGTCTTCTAACACTCCCGTCCTTGAGAAAAGCCGTCAAAAACCTTGGGCATCTTTTCAATAGTTTAAGTTGAGCCTCAACTGAAATCTAGCTTAACCCCACAACTCATCAAACAAGAACTGTCATGAGGTTAAGCTAAACCACAAATTTAAGCCCAGTAACAACTTGATTTCAGCTTAACCTCACAACTCATCAAACAAGAATTGTCATGAGATTAGGTTAAAATCAAGTTGGACCTAACCTTAAACTACAGAACAACTTGAACCTAACTTAACTCCACAACTCATCAAACAAGAACTGTCATGGGATTAAGTTAAATATCAAGTTGTAAGAAAAGAACTCAACATTTTTGAATGTAGAGAAGACTGTAGACTCGACCTTCTTCAAGATTGTCCAATGTGGAGGAACAGAATACCAATCATCTTCATCTCACCAAATGCCTTCCAGTAACCTTACATATAACCCATCAGCCCGCAGCATACACATGAGATGATAACACCCAACATAGAATGTAGAGTAGACTGACGACTCGACCTTCTTCAGTCTTGAGTATAACACCAAAGTAACAAGTTGAACCATTGATAATCTATAGTATGTATCCATCCTTGGATATTAAGCCCTGATCACGTGAACCTGTTGTGCGTCCTTGATGTACACATTCTCTCTCCCCTGATGGTTACGATTAATCAGCCCATGACGTAACAGTGAAACGTTAATACCAAGGTAACAAGTTGAACCACTGATCATCTTTGCGGTTATCAACACCGGAATAAATGATTAAGCCCGATCACGTGAACCTGTTGTGCGTCCTTGGTGTACACATTTCTCTCCCCCATGATGGTTACGATTAATCGGAATCATCATCATGATGTGTACATGTAACCTAATGAAGTGTACATGAAGCATTTACTAGAAACCCATTGTTGCTGATTATACCAACCCGTGAGACTATGTCGATTAGCATTCCATGACCATGTTCTTCAACACCTTTATAGACGGAGGAAGAAGTGTTGGAGAAACATGGTTTGCATGACTCCTGAACTGACGTATTCAGGAGTCGTATGACCATTTCTCAATCATCAACCAACATGTAGATTAATATTCACCCTTTCCCCCCCCCTCAAAAATTGCATATGCCTGGCAACTGCAATTTTTGATGATTGAACTTGTGAATATAAATACCATCAACGGTAAGTGGCTCCGCTTGACGGTTCTTGAAGACTAACACGTTGTTTATTCACCCTTTCCCCCCCTCAAAAACTGCATATGCCTGTCAACTGCAATTTTTGGTTGAATACGTGAATAAAAATATACTCCAATATGCGCCGATCCACTTGAAGACTGAATAAGCACGGAAAGAGCGTGAAACTTGTTGATGAGAATGGCCATAAATAAGAAGATTCCTCTTCTTTTGAAGATAAAGTGCACTCAAGCGTACACTTTTCTTTTCTTTGAAGAACGAGGCCTGAACTGATATGAACAGTCGTCATAATGTTGAAGAGCGAGGCCTGCACTGATGTGTACAGACGTCATACTGATGAAGAACGAGGCCTGCACTGAAGTGTACAGACATCATTACTCTCTCTTTATTACTTCTCTCATCTAACTCGTTACCAACCCCATTATCATTTTATCGGCTTGATGTCGTGACCACTGATGGAGAAAAACCCAATATGATGAACTTGAGACTGAAGTAATATAACCCGAACTTGTGACTTAAACTTGTACTAATGCGTGACAAAGAGCGGTGTAGAGACTTCATGCAACATCGAATCCCCAAGTACTCTATACTCTTCAACCAACCAACCATCAAGTATAAGATGTACATCACCTCTTGGATATCCACAACTTCGTGTGACACTGAGCACTACAACGTGACTCCTTAGAGTGATAGTTATTTTGCGATAGAGAGAAAGAAAAAATAACTAGATATCCAAGTCCTCGTCATTATAAATGTCGAAAGCTCGAACAAGGATCTCGAAGAATCTTCATCCAACCTCCCCGATATCTTCAGATACTAAGTACACGCACCCATGAAATTTCACTTCAGCCTCGAATAAATAATACTGAACAAACCCCGTAGTCACATCTTGTCGATTAAATGCCTCAATCCAGCCATTTGTGATGTAATAGCTGAACTTTGATGATGGTTTTAACCCGATCATGGTCAAGAGGGCATAGCCCATCATCACGGGATTTTACAAATCTATGATTTAAACCGAGAAATAAGTTCTTTCGCGGGATTTTACAAAACCAAGAAGAAACCGTGAGATAGTAACAGATTGAAAGTGGCATGACTGATTGGATTTTGGAGAGCATCAGTTTGGGTTAAGAATATCTCGAGAGAATTACAGATCACATCACAACTTTTAAGACCTTTGGCCAACTAACCAACCTTGTACACAGATTAGTGACCACTTGATGAAGGAAACCTGATATACCAAACCTGAAAGCTGAAGTAGAAGTCCCCAAATTTGTTACTTAAGCTTGCACTAATGTTGGAAGAACGGTGTAGAGAATTGATGCTCCAAGCAAATCTCTAAGTACTCAATACCCAACCAAAGTATGAGACATTAACACCTCTTGCGATTATCGACAACGTCATTGACGTGTGACGCTGAGTACTCCCATGACTCTTAAGTGATAGTTACCCCGACTGCTGGTAACTAGATAACCCAAGTCTTCAACTTAAAATTTTAAGCACGAGCAAGTTATCATTGAAGGTCATGCATCCAACCAACCCCGACTTCAAGATAAACTAAGTAGACGCCTTCGTGAATTTCAACTTCAATCTCAAATAAAGAATACCAAATTAACTTCGTGATCATTTTGTGCGGTTGAATAGTCAAAGGAGAAGAAACATGCGCTAATTCTTAGCAGTGCCCATGACTCATAGTCAGTCTAATCAAACTAAGCTGTCTGACCCGGCTACTTGGATGTTATCAGGTGCAGTGCATGGAATAGTTGTCGTACTATGTACAGGATTTTACAGTTCTTGAGATTTATTTGAGAAGTAAATTCATGAACAAACTGCACAACAGTAAGTATCAAACTGCTGAAATCTTAGGCAAATTGCTAAGACCCAAACCACTGAAAGTGGAACCGCTAATATTTAAACTGCTGGAGACTGAATCACTGAATCCTGAATCGCTACGATCTGACCCGCTGAAACCGGAACTGCTAAGATTCAAACCGCTGGAGACTGAACCGATACGATCTAACCCGCTGTAACCGGAGCCGCTAAAATTCACAATTCACATCGCTGGAGACGGAACTGCTAGGAAACACGCCTAATTCTCCCCCTCAAAAAGGGCATGTAATGACCTTTTTGCCAAAGTTAAGAGTCTGTGATGATCGTGAATTTGACAGGCACAAAACATGGAAAGAGACAAATGAAACTACTGCAACTAAGATGGTGATTAGGACTCTCTTGTAGTAACCCCTTGCTTTCCTCCTCATCAATGGTTTAGCAGATTAACAATTCACTGAAGCTCGTAATATGCCAAAACCGCTTGATGAAATGCGTATAACTTTAAAGTGAGTACAAAGGTTAAAACACGTCTCCAAACAAATCACCTCTCGTCTTTAAGCCTGACTACCTCTTGAGAAGATCTTGTACAACAATACCATTAGAAGCTTGAGAAACAACAATCACTTGATGAAGCTTGATAAAGGACAAGTTCGCGACTCATACTTGCACTAAGTTTGTGATTTAGAACCTATATTGAGCACAACAACGTAACTCCTTTAAATATAGGTAGTGATATATACCCAACCTTCCATCCGTTATTGTATATATCCACTTCGTGAACATCCAAGTCTAATCACCTTAATCACCTTAAATTGCAAATTGTGATTTAGAACCTATATTGAGCACAACAACGTAACTCCTTTAAATATAGGTAGTGACATATACCCAACCTTCCATCCTTTATTGTATATATCCACTTCTTGAACATCCAGGTCTAATCACCCTAAATACGCTCGAGCAAGGGTCATCAAACATCGTGCATCCATCCACCCCGAGATGTTTGTGACACTAAGTACACCAACCCATGAATTAACAAACCAACCAAGTCACCATAATTTCCCAATTCCTGCCGATCTTGAAGCACAAACTTATCCCGAAAATATAGTCAAACCCCGTAAGTTTTATCATGTCTATATCCAAGTCCAGCCTACTTGTCCAATATTAATTTCACGGGATTTTACAGCTCTTGTGATTTAAACCGAGAAATTGAATCTTTCGCGGGATTTTCTAAAATCAACAAGAGAAACCGTGAAATCAACAAGAGCAACTAAGAGTGAATTGCAATACTAATCTTTAAAATTCAAGTCAAAGAAGTCAAATCACAACTTGATCAGATCGCAACAAGTCAAGTCACAGGTTGTCAACTTGCAACAAATCAGATTGCAATCAACCAAATCACAATTAGTCAAATCGCAAGTGTCAACTCGCAATGTCAAATCGCAATTGGTCAGATTGCTATCAGTCAAGTCGCAACAAGTCAAAACGCAACTTGACAAATCGCAATTTAAACAAATTGTTATTTGTCAGCTATAACTCAAATTTCAAAGATTAAATTGAGGTTCACTCAGATTGTGGACACCAATAGGACAATGCTGACAAATCCACACCTCTGAAAAAACGTTGATATTCATAAACCCAAATAATTGCCGAGACGCGTGCACCTACATCCGCCTTAAGTATAGACACAAATCGCTACAGCCACTTCTAAATGCATGCAAGAATATGCAAGAATGTGATTTTGTCATAAACTTCCGCCTACCAAAGACGCACAACAAAATCACATTCAACTCATTTACTCTTTACACAATCTGGTCCAGTCCAAAGAAGTAGTTAAGTAACACAGCCCATTGGAAAACCTGGTCCAAACACAAACCCAATCAAATCCAACACAAAATCCACCCACTAATCTGATAAGCGTAACCCTAATCTTCGGTGTATATAAACCACTTAATCTCAACTTAATTCAACCCTAATTATCACCTCAAACAATCCGCCTACCACACTTATATCATCTCCCACCCAAACTCAAGTTAACATCTGAAAACTCCTCAATCTCAGTCTTCCATCTCTTCGAACACATCACTAAACAAGCGGATCACACCAAGCATCATTATCCCCAATTGATAACCCTAATCACATCTTTCATCATAAACTAGTCCGCCTCCCTCCTAACTCACTCATCTCCAAACACATCCTTAATCTCATCTGACAATTAATAACTTACCCTCTACTTCACTAAGTGCGGCTTCAAGATCTAGCAATAGGTCTCGGGTAGGTCTTAATTACGTGTGATTTGGTCATTTGATCTTTTAAACGAACCAAGAAAAAGTTATAACATAGTTGTTATAACCCTTTTCTTTATCTGTTCGAATATTAAACGAGGCTAAGAGCTTTAAAATAGATCGATGATGATTCGTTTATTTCTTTCGTGTGTTGATCTTTAAAGGTCTTATGAAAAATAGTTCCACACGTACAGGGACGGCTGAGATCTTTTAATTGTGTGATTTTACAATCCGAGTCTTTGTTTGTGATTGAAGTGTGAATATGAGGTTTAGGTTTAGATTAGATTTGAAGTTGATTGTAATTGTTGTAAGCAGTCGTTGATGAGGCAGTTGTGAATTGTTGACTGTTGTTGTTGTGTTGACTGTTGTTCTTAATTTGGTTTAAGACTGATGATGGTTATTGATGCGTGGGTTTTGCAACCTTACAACAGGTTTTACCTCTCGAGGGATCTCAAGAGGCTTACAACCCCACCAGGCAGTGTACCTGACCGATGTAGTATAGTGTAGTGGTAAGTACGGGGGATTGATCGTTCTCCACAGGGAATAGTGTTCGTTAGGTGTGAAAGGCTACTCTAATTAGGTCTAAGGGTTGAGGAAGATTCTTTTTTATGTTTTTATATTTTATGAAAGCAAGTAAAATCTCGGGTTTTGAAGGAGTGGGCGGAATTAGTTGCTAGTCAACTAACCCAAATTACTACAGATGCAAATAAAATAAAATAACAAAAATGAAAAGTGGTGAGAAACTTATGTGTGGAGAAATGTGTTTACTTAGATTTCCTTACTCCCTAACTATCTTTTACCGGTTAATTAGTGTGTATTAGTCGCGTGGATGACGGGTGTATTCCTTAATACCATTCGTGGGGTGGCGTACTTACTTCCCCAAACTCTACAAGCTCCTACTTCACTCCTATGTCGAGCCGGCTAGGAAGCTCCTAACATGGGATCACTAGAATTCGCTTGTGCATTAAATACAACCATATAAACCTTTAGTACGCGTTTGGTTCATGTTTCTTAAGACGTTCAAGCAAGTTACCGAATAGGAAGTTAGCCAGTTTTCTTAAGCCTAACATAGATAAACAATCATCCAATACAACTAACAACACACTAACAACCAATAATCAATAGCTAGGTTTCATTAGATCTAAGCAAACACAAGATAAAATTAGCCTAACATGTTAAACAAAAGACAAGCATAAGATAGAATCAAACAACACATAGACATATTGAATGATTAATTGATAACTTATCTTTCAATGAAACATGGAAGATCTCAAGGCAAGAAGCCCTGAAAAAGTAGCTAAAATCGTCTTAGGGTTTTATCCCAAAATTCCACACACTAAGCTCTCCTTAATGACAAAAATTTAGAAAACTATATATAGACTTTGACATCTGACGGCGTCACCTTATGCATTGTGACGCCGTCACCTCGCCGCTTTTAGGGTTCCCGGATGACCTTCTTGACGCCGTCCCTCTTTAGCTCTTCAAAAATCCATTCTGGCTTATCAAGGCTTGACGCCGTCGGACCTATAACGTGACGCCGTCCCTCTTTGATTTAAGCCGTGACGCCCTTGATTTAGTTAAAGCGTGACGCCGTCAGAATTCTCATGCAAACTCACTGGCCCGTCATGAGTAAATTTCACATCCAACTTTTCTTGCCAAGGCATGACGCCGTCTGGAGTTAATGTTGACGCCGTCAAAGGTGACTTTCAGCACAATTTTGAGACTTTGCCGTTTTCTTCACTTTTATGCTCCAAAAACGTCCAAAATGCCTCCTTTTCCAGATTTCTCCTCAAAAGTACCTAAAATGACAAAAGGAACGATTTAGGGCAATATTTGATCAAATAAATACGATTTCGGGCTTAAATGACCCCTTAAAAGCGGTACACTTTTCGCCTCATCAAATACCCTTACACTTGAGATTTGCTTGTCCTCAAGCAAATGCGCTTTTATTCTAATCAAAATACAAATTAGGGGTCATTTAATGCAAACATAAAAGTAATTACAACAAATAATCGTTCCACTTCAATCATAATAAGCACGGAGATTACATACTAGCACCTCACAAGTAGTGTTTAGATACTCACATCTCTCAAGTGTCATCAAAATAAATCTCATAAATGGAAACGGATAATATCTCTCACTACCTGTCATAGCAAATAGATTACCATAGGCTTGGGAAAGGATCGAAAACCTCCTCCACTAGGCGTAAGCACCTAAGATAAACTATCAAAGAGGGCTTTTAAATGGGTTATAACGTTAGGTGTAGGGAAAAGGAAAACACGGTTTTGTTGGATACGGGATATTTTACTGGTGGCGAGTTAAAGATCTTGATCAATTACATGTACTATACAATGTTGCTAAGCCAAGACTAGACTCGATCTTAAGCTAATGAAAGAAAATAACAAAACATAAACATAAAATAAACATAAAATAAAACGGGATGGTAGTCCGTATGTTTTTTCTATTTTTCTTTTCTCATTTTTTTTGTATTTTTCTTGAAATTTTTTTTTTTTTTTTTTTTTTTTTGCATACACTTTTACCCTACCATCCAAAATAATACATCATAGGGGCGTTGCATCCCCTTACACTTGAACTTTTATATAACTTTACAAATGACTATTCTAATGACTCGAATTAAGATAATTGAAAAACTTGGAGTACTTTTAAAACATTTAGCACATATGGGGGTAATAAATGATGTTCTTCCCCATTACTCCATTACACTAGTACTTTACCCATGAGTCCCAATCGTCCCAAAACAATATGATATGTACAAGGATATGACTCGACTTAGCAACCATGTAATCAATTAGATAATTAACTTGGGTTTAAACAAATGTTGTCACAATAATGCACTAAAGATGAGTGCATACAAGGTAGGCTAAGGCGATTTGGGTGTACATTTAAGTGGGGTGTAACAAATTCTTCCTTTAAGTAAAATGCTTAAAGGTTGAAACGAAAAGATAGGCTCTGAGGGGTGTACTAGGGGTATCGTGTACTAAAAATGAGTACAACGCAAAGGGTGTGGGAGAATTACTTGACCAATGTAGCCAAAGTAATTATAACAAAAACACGGGTGTAAAACAATGGGTTAATCCTAATGCCTCTTATCATGTAGTAAATCTAACTACACGAATGTAGTCTCACTTGTGGCCTCGGAATGGTCCTAACGCAAGTTCTAGAATCTAAGTGCTACCGGTACACACATCATAGCATAAATGCTTTTCCTACCAATTCTAGGGGCGAACCTCACATATTTGGGGGTGGAAAATTTTTTTAGTGGTACGGTTTTTGTGCTAGTCATATAATTCCTATCCTTGAGACGCTCATTAAGATCAAAGTTTCACTCCTAAATGTTGTAAAAAATTTTAAATTTGGCACTAAAATTACCTTAACAAGTATTTCTCTCAGTTTTATTACACATCTACTATTAAACAAACAAAAAATCAAGCGCAATTGTATTCTCTAAAATCGTACTTTTACCCTCCCCTTACACTTAAGATGAACATTGTCCCTAATGTTCAAATAACAAGATGTAAAAGAAAAAGTAAAAGAATGAAATCAAATACTCCCCTGATTCGCTCGTTGGATAATGAAATTACACGGTTAAATCTTCCTCCAAAGAGAATGTTGAAGCTCCATGACTAATGCATCGCCATAAGCTTGATTCAAAACATTTCCTTGTCCAAAATAACCTGTTGAACCTGAGAAAACAAACACGAAAACCTGCATAACATCGGCGGGATAAAATCTATATATAAGGATATAATGCTTGTGGAATGATAACTTTGCAGATTCCTGGAGATTATAAGTTGGAGATTTTAATAAAAACTTTTTAAAAACAAAAATTTCAAAAATTTCTGAAAATTAAATCTGACGCCGTCAGGTTATAACCCCTGACGCCGTCAGAAATGGCCTGACAAAAATTTTCATTTTAAGTTTCCGGAAAATTTCTGGAAAAACCTTTACCTTACTTCCTGGAAATCCTGCAAAACATCATTATGACTCGATACAAGCATTTGACTCAAACAAATACGGATATGTATGTTAATTTATTATTATTACGATTCATGTTCATATGTGTTCTAATAAACCGATTTAGATTTCCCTTACACTTATCTTTTGCAAAATACCTTTATATGTAGTTAAGACGAAGTTAAAAACAAAATAAAGCATTTTCACAAATTAGTTTTTGAACATGAATCAATAAGAATAAAAATTAAACACACATATGGAAACAAATAAAACAAACACACAAACAAATGAACACACAAAGCAAATAAAACAAATAAAGATTGGGTTGCCTCCCAAGAAGCGCTTTTCTTTATTAACGAGTCTTGTAGCTAGACTCAAAGTCACGTACATTACGTGACTCCATCCTCGGTCACGGTTCCTAGGCCATTCTCCTTCCCGGTTTTATATTCCGGTCCTAATTTCAAACAATCCTTGTAGAAACCGAATATCCTTTCCATAACATAGTCTACTCCCTTACTTCTATCCTTATCATTCCTATAGTAGACTGCTTGTTTAAGCTCCTTCTCAACATTTGACAAGTGTTGGAATTGTTCTATCTTATATGGCATTTGGTAGCCTACTTCATCGGTCTCATCCTTAAATCTAACTATCCCCAAGGAAGGTTCATAAGTCATTCTAGAGACCTCAACAAATGGTTTTCCAAAAACCACTTGAGTCAAGGATGCATCGACTATTGGACGGATATCTTCTACAATTACAAAGTCGGTGACATAGGTGAAGTTTCCTACCATAACCGGTAATCCCTTAACTCTTCCCGTGAAGTTACTCATCCAACCCTTGTCGGGGAACATCCTATACCCAAGTTGATTTTTCATTATCAAGTTGTAGTGGGCTCTAGTCATGACGTTTATGGGTGATCTAAGGTCGATATAAGCTTTCCACACATGTAGATGCCCTATTGTTGCATGGTATGTTGAGATTAGAAGGGTCGCCTATTTCTATGATTGGTCTACCTAGGAAGTATGGTGTCTCGGGGTCATCGAATAAGTTTGTATGATATGCACGCTCTTCCTTAGTGGGTAGCCTATTGAAGTAGTCCTCATCATCATCTACTTCTTCAATCTCACTTGTCCTAACTTCCTTATCAACCTCGACTTTCCTATCCTCATCCTTTGGTTCACTTTCTTCCATGCTCCTATCGATTGGTTTAATAGTGACAATGTTGACGAAGTGGACATGTTTGGATGAAGAAGGGTCTTTGACTTGGGGTCCGCTATTTGTGTTCCTAGCGTCCTTATGTGGAGGTGATAACACTTGGTTATGGAGGGCTTTCAACAAGTTGTCAATTTTATTGGTCATCTCAGTTTGTTGTTGATTGAATTCGGTCTCGAATCTAGCTATCCGAGCTTCTTGAGATGCCATAAATTGAGACATCAATCCTTCAAAGTTATTGGTACTACCATTGCCGGAAGGATTGTTGTTGAAAGTACGGTTCGAGTTGGAACCGCTTGATTGGAAACGATTAGGTGGGTTGGAAGAATTGGGTTGTTGTGTGTTTTGGTTTTGTTTCCACCTAAGGTTCGGGTGATTTTTCCATGAGGGGTTGTATGAATCACCATAATGGTTTGGCTCGGGCTTGAAAGTGTACCACTTGTCTCCCGCTCCGTCGGTACGCGAGGATGCGTAGTCCGCAAAAGCTTGTTCGGGGAGTTCCATGCAATCACGAGTGTCGTGGGGACCACTACATAATTCACATGAAGAAGTGATTTTGTTCACTTGGCTTGAAGGTTTAGGAGCCTCGTAGGATTTCATGAGAAACTTGACTTGGTCTTCAAGTTCTATGATCCTACGGTCGGAAGTGCTTGAATTGTTCAAAGGCAAAGATATTGCCTTGACCGTTTTATTCAAATCACGGGGATCACTCCAACTTTCGTTGTCATAAAGAGCAAGATCCTCTAGGAGAGCCCATGATTGTTCCGCACTTAGATCACGTAGCTTGCCACCGGCCGATTGGTCAATGGTTTGCCTTGTGGAGAGATTGATATGGTCATAGAAGATTTGGACTTGGAGCCAAAGTTCTATGCCATGGTGAGGGACTTTTTGGAGTAAGTCCTTGAATCGAGTCCATGCCTCGTAGAGAGTTTCGCCTTGACGTTGTTGGAACATTAAGATATCATTCCTTAGCTTGGTAGTTCTTCCCGGTGGGAAAAACTGAGCAAGGAAACGAGTGGTGAGATCATCCCAAGAGGTGATGGATCCTGCGGGTTGACGTTCTAGCCACTGACTAGCTTGGTCCCGCAGAGAGAATTGGAAGAGACGCAATCGGGTCGTCTCTCGAGTGGCAACATCAAGGTCTATAGAATCAACGATTTTAAGAAAGTCCTTGAGATGTTGATTAGGATCTTCAGAACGAAGTCCATGGAATGCGCATCCGCTTTGCACCAACCGGATGGTGTCGGATCGCAAGGGTGTGATATTGGCTCCTTGAGTGAGCTCAATGGTGTTTCGATAGCCGTGGTGGCTAGGACGGGAATACTCTCCTAAAGTACGGGCTCTAGGAGGTGGTGGTGGTTGTTGTGGTGGTGGGTTGTGGGGGTTAAGGATATTACCATCTTCCATGATGTCGGACGGTAATGGTTACGAACAAAGACACGAAGAAAATAGATAGACTAAAGAAAACCTAGAAAAAGAAAATAAAAATCTCACCAGAAAGGAATCTAGTGAGTAGACCTAATAGAAATAAAAATTCAACCTAAACAATAACTATTCCCCGGCAGCGGCGCCAAAAACTTGATGCGTGGGTTTTGCAACCTTACAACAGGTTTTACCTCTCGAGGGATCTCAAGAGGCTTACAACCCCACCAGGCAGTGTACCTGACCGATGTAGTATAGTGTAGTGGTAAGTACGGGGGATTGATCGTTCTCCACAGGGAATAGTGTTCGTTAGGTGTGAAAGGCTACTCTAATTAGGTCTAAGGGTTGAGGAAGATTCTTTTTTATGTTTTTATATTTTATGAAAGCAAGTAAAATCTCGGGTTTTGAAGGAGTGGGCGGAATTAGTTGCTAGTCAACTAACCCAAATTACTACAGATGCAAATAAAATAAAATAACAAAAATGAAAAGTGGTGAGAAACTTATGTGTGGAGAAATGTGTTTACTTAGATTTCCTTACTCCCTAACTATCTTTTACCGGTTAATTAGTGTGTATTAGTCGCGTGGATGACGGGTGTATTCCTTAATACCATTCGTGGGGTGGCGTACTTACTTCCCCAAACTCTACAAGCTCCTACTTCACTCCTATGTCGAGCCGGCTAGGAAGCTCCTAACATGGGATCACTAGAATTCGCTTGTGCATTAAATACAACCATATAAACCTTTAGTACGCGTTTGGTTCATGTTTCTTAAGACGTTCAAGCAAGTTACCGAATAGGAAGTTAGCCAGTTTTCTTAAGCCTAACATAGATAAACAATCATCCAATACAACTAACAACACACTAACAACCAATAATCAATAGCTAGGTTTCATTAGATCTAAGCAAACACAAGATAAAATTAGCCTAACATGTTAAACAAAAGACAAGCATAAGATAGAATCAAACAACACATAGACATATTGAATGATTAATTGATAACTTATCTTTCAATGAAACATGGAAGATCTCAAGGCAAGAAGCCCTGAAAAAGTAGCTAAAATCGTCTTAGGGTTTTATCCCAAAATTCCACACACTAAGCTCTCCTTAATGACAAAAATTTAGAAAACTATATATAGACTTTGACATCTGACGGCGTCACCTTATGCATTGTGACGCCGTCACCTCGCCGCTTTTAGGGTTCCCGGATGACCTTCTTGACGCCGTCCCTCTTTAGCTCTTCAAAAATCCATTCTGGCTTATCAAGGCTTGACGCCGTCGGACCTATAACGTGACGCCGTCCCTCTTTGATTTAAGCCGTGACGCCCTTGATTTAGTTAAAGCGTGACGCCGTCAGAATTCTCATGCAAACTCACTGGCCCGTCATGAGTAAATTTCACATCCAACTTTTCTTGCCAAGGCATGACGCCGTCTGGAGTTAATGTTGACGCCGTCAAAGGTGACTTTCAGCACAATTTTGAGACTTTGCCGTTTTCTTCACTTTTATGCTCCAAAAACGTCCAAAATGCCTCCTTTTCCAGATTTCTCCTCAAAAGTACCTAAAATGACAAAAGGAACGATTTAGGGCAATATTTGATCAAATAAATACGATTTCGGGCTTAAATGACCCCTTAAAAGCGGTACACTTTTCGCCTCATCAGTTATGGAACTGAGGTCAACGAGTCAGTGGTTGGTCTTGAGTAGACAAGCCGCATCCATGAACAAGTAGACAAACAACATCCATAATCATTAAGACAAACCGCATTCATGATCATTCAGACAAACCGCATTCGTGAGCATTTAGACAAACCGAATTCGTGATTATACAGACAAACCGAGTTCGTGAGCATATAGACAAACTGCATTAGTGAGTATATAGACAAACCGCATTCATGACTATACAGACAAACCGCGTCCATGAACATAGAGACAAACCGCTTCTTAGACAGACCGCAAGTTTGACCAGTCAAAGCTGTCACTCTCACACTTTTGTCTTTTACCCCCTTTTGGTTACACTCCAAAACACAAGTCACCTTAACCACAAACCGCATCAATGAACAATACCTTTGGACACAAACAGCATCCAAGAACATCAAGCCACAAACCCAGAAAATGCCACGATGAACATATCATGAACCACGAATCATCACTACCCAACATGACAATCCCGATCTATACCACAGTAACAAAGTATAAACCAAGTTGGACAACACAAACCCATGAGTGTGAGCCAGGAACAAAACAACAACTCGTTAACATGCAATATAACCAACGCATGTCAGGACCATACTTTAATCACTTCAACCGAATACTTATGTTGAAACAATGAAGAAGTCATTGTTAAACTTAGTGAACAAAAGACAAATCTTTGATAAACTTCAACAAAAGTCTTTGTTAAAACATTAAGTACGCACAGTGAACAACAAAAGCCCACAATCAGTAAAGCCCAACATTAAGTAACATGAAACATAGACCAGTGACATGATTCGAACAACAAAAAGAATGAGCAAACAGTTTGAGAAAAATTGGTTCGAACCACTCATAAAAAATAAGACCGACACACAATCAAACCGGACCTAACCATGGCTCTTGATACCAATTGTAGGATATAACCTTATTGATTGTGTGGATCGGGTGGTCTTGGATGGTGGAAGAACATGATGTTCATGGTTGGAGTTAGTGAGAGAAAGCTAGAGAGAGGTAAGGGAAAACTTGATATCAATTAGATTGTAGGTGAAATAATACAAGAGTTCCAACCCTTCCCAAGTGTGGGAAGGGGTTTATATACTAACTAATATTGGTGCCCTAGTGGGCTGTGGAGTGAGCTGACAGTGGGGAAAGCCCCGACCTACTCCACAAATATAAATACGACTAATACTATTAATACTAATACTAATAATACTAAGCTAATATAAATAAGCCTATTCCTAACAGTACGTTTAGTAGAGGGGTTGGTTCGTCTTTTATAACCTTGGTTCCTAAATTGGGTGATCCAACGGAACCGAGGGACTACCGGCCTATTAATCTGATTGGGGTTATAAGCAAAGTCGTTTCCTAAGTCTTGGCGAACAGGTTAAAGCTGGTTATTGGGAAGCTAGTGTCGGATTCTCAGACTGCTTTCTTAAATGGTAGATATATTTTAGATGGCTAATGAATGGCCTTTTACTCATCATTTTATACCTGAAAACCCCCACAAAAATGACCAAAAACACCCAAATGGACCATATAATGTTACAAATATCCTTGGATTGTGTTTTATGTGTTTCAGGTACAAAAGGATTGAAAACGGGGCAAATATGGACAAAACCGAGCTTGATATGGAAAAGAGCCAAAAGCCGAAGCCGGGAAAGATATTCTTCACGCGGATTTAATTCGAGCTCAAAAATCCCAAAACGATACAAAATTGGTCCTTTGATTAACTTTACAAAATTGGCAAGAATGGTCCTTGAAGTTTCCAAGTTTACCACATTGGTCCTTTTATTAAAACCATTTTTTTTATCCTAAACTAACTAATCACAACCGGATCCAAAAGAAAACAACCTACCCATACCATTAAACCCAACTAAGCCCATTTCATCTCACAAGCCCAATCCCAACACCCTTTAACCCTTTTTAAGCTAAAACTCAAAATACGGGGTCAACCCAAAAGCGATAGTCAAACCCCAAATAATCTACTGTAGATCATCACTAACCCCATGTTTCTCCCACCCATTAACCTAATCCCTATACCAGTCACTCTCACCACCTCACTACCAGCCAAAGAACCCACATGGTGTTGTCTTCCCCCTCCTTGTCACCTCATCGATCCCAAGGACAAACAAACCCATCAACGCCTCAGAATTGAAGTTGTGGAGACCAATAAATCATCCAAAGGCTGAGGATTAAGCAAGAAAACACAAGAAGGATCCCTCTCACACAAGAAGCACACGGATTCAAGAAAACCCTAGTTCTTTTTTAGTATAAATAGTTTAGATGCTACAGTAGATACTCAGGTTTTATATTAGCTTAATTTAGGTATTTTTTTCCTTTTTAGCTTATTGTTATTTATTTTTTTCTTTAATTCCAGTATTGTAATTTAATTTCAGTTAATGAAAATTTAATTTTTCTTATTTTTATTTTCTTGGTCAACCAAAGTCAAATTTACTATTCATGTGCATGTTTTGTTAGTTTCTCCTAGATTATTGTGAGCATGTTAAGCAGTTTATAGGAAGATTTAAGCTCTTTTAAAGACTTTAGATGATTTTGAGTTAACCCATTTGGAATTAGATAGCATACTGATCCAACATGCTCTTAGAAGCTTTAAGCCCTTTTCAGCATTTGTTTTTGGTGTTTTTAGAATCCTATTAGCAATTTAAGTATATCTTTAGTTCATAAGTTTAGTGCCTTTTAGCCTAGGTTAGTTTTTGCTCAAAACACCATAGCAGACCTTATATTTCTGCATTTCCACTTTTGCAGCCTGTTTTGTTGATTTTTAATTCTTTCATGTTAAGTTGTTTTAAGCTAAATTTTTGCACACATGAACTTGGCCAGCTTATCTTTCCATTACCATTTTTTTTAGATTTTTAGGATTTTTATTTAGTAGCTTTTTAATAGCTTGAAAAAGGCCTTATTTGCCCTGTACATGTATGCATCAGCACCCCATGTGTGCTTTTTGGCTTACAAAAAGCTTATTTGCTTATTATGTCATTGCTTTTCCTTTTCCTATTTGCTTATTCAAAGTACTCTTCATCTGTTTAGCTTTTCTAGTAGCTTATTTTTAATCTTATCAGGCCCTTAGCTTAATAGCTTGGCCTTTTTCCTTTTACTCCATCTGATCAGATAAGCATAAGCTTATTCTGAGCTTTTGTTGAGTAATCAAATTTATTTTCATTTTAAAATTGCTTATTTTAAGTTGCTTAATTAGTTTTTTTAAAAAAAAGAGAAAAAAAAAAATGTTTGTAAAAAAATGGCATAACTAGGGTTCGAACCCCAGACCTCTAGTTCACACACACAACACTCTAATCAGTCGCCCTTGGGTCTTCTTCATTTAGATCTTGCAACATTTAATTGATAACCCTCTTTTCATTTTAAGCAGTTCGTACTTATTAGCTTTTTCCCAGCTTATTGAAATAAGTTGGGACCCTTTTTACATTTTTCCTAGGATCAGTATTGTTTAAAGTATTTTTAGAAAAAAATTCAGATTTTTATCTTTTCATTTAGTATTTTTAATCATTTATTTTCTTTAAAATAGTTTTTAACCCGTATTTAATTATTTAAAAGTCAAAAAATTACAATTATTTTTTCTAAAATTTTCTTTTATCATTTAGGACGTAGGGAAATTAATTTGGTATCCGTAGGGTTAGTTTTTATAAGATTTGACGTTTATGCTCGTTTTTAGTTTCCCGGTTTACGTTATTTGATTTTAGTTTTATTAGATATTAGTAACCAAGTGACCCTCGTTATTTCAAGCATTTTAATTCCGAACCTCAAACGATATCCTCAATTTCACACCTCGTTGGGACTACAACCGGGTATTCGCTTATCCGGTTTATTAAATCGATTTGCGTTGTGATTTGCACGTTGACCTTTTTCCGTGAAAGGTTGACCACCAGTGTGAATCCGACACAATCAATGGCGCTCTAATGATCAATGAAATTTTTTCATGGGCTAGAAAGGTTGGTAAGGAGATGTTTATGTTCAAGATCGACTTTGATAAGGCCTATGACAATGTAAATTGGGTGTTTCTGTTGTCCATTCTTGAGCAGATGGGTTTTCCAGTTCGTTGGTGTAAATGGATTCATGGTATTTTGTCCTCGGCGAGATCATCGATTTTAGTAAATGGGTCTCCTACGATTGAGTTTGACTGTCAAAAAGGTATTCGGCAAGGCGATCCCATTTCTCCTTTTTTTATTTATTCTTGTGATGGAAGCTTTCTCGGGTTTAATCAAAAAAGCTTGTTTTATTGGTGCCTTCGATTGTGTACGGTTGCCTAAGAATGGTCCTGTTATGTCGCATTTGCTCTATGCGGATGACGCGATGTTAATGGGCGATTGGTCTAGCTTTAATTTTGCGAACATGAAAAGGTTTCTTCGGGTTTTCTTTCTTTGTTCGGGTATGAAGATCAATCTTTATAAATCTGTTCTTTTTGGGGTCGGGGTGAGTAATGTCAAGATGGAGTCTAAGGCGACGGATTTGGGTTGTAAATCGGGTACGGTTCTGTTTCTTTATTTGGGCATCAAGGTAGGGGCAAACATGAATAGGATCACTAATTGGGATCCAGTGGTAGAGACTTTTCGGAAGCGGTTGTCTAAGTGGAAAGTAAATACTCTTTCTATAGGCGGTCGGGTCACTTTAATAAAATCGGTTCTAGATAGCTTGCCTACTTACTACTTTTCTTTGTTCAAAGCTCCGGTTAAAGTGGTTAATAATATAGAAGCGCTAATGAGGAGGTTTCTATGGGGTGGTTCGGATGAAATCAAGAAGATGAGTTGGGTAGCTTGGGATAAGGTGACTCGCACTAAGAAAGAAGGGGGTTTGGGTATTGCTAAGTTGGAGTCGAATAATAAAGCTTTACTCATGAAGTGGTTCTGGAGATATAACACTGAAAAGCATGCCTTATGGAGGAAGGTTATTGACTCAATTCATGGGTCTAATCGTAGATGGGGAGCGGTTCCGGTTAATTGGGGGTGGGGGGGGGGGGGGGTCACGGGAGTATGGAAAATCTGGTTGTTTTCATTAACAAGCTGAAAATTAGTGGATTTGGCATCAATAATATGATAAGAGGCGTAGTGGGTAGTGGTACGGACATTCGTTTTTGGATCGATCCTTGGATTTGTAATGAGGCCTTGAAAGATAGATTTCCATGCTTGTTTCGGTTGGAAAAATATAAAGGTTGCAAGGTTGTAGAGCGCTGTATTCAGGCGGTTGGTGGTACTGTTTTGGTTTGGTGCTGGACTAAAGCTCCAAAATCTAATGACGAGCTCACGGAGAGGGCTACTTTGGAACTTCTCTTAAATGGCTTTGTTTATGGTAGGGGTGAAGACAAATGGCAATGGAATGATAAAAATAATAAGGTTTTCACAGTGGCAGCGGCTAAAGTGTGGTTAGCTGGGTCCTCGCCGGAGTCGGATCACTATGACTTTCAGTGGTGTAAGTGGATTTCGGGTAAGTGTAACATTTTTATGTGGTGGGCGTTTCTAGATCGTCTTCTGACTAAGATTGAGCTGGTTAAAAGAAACGTGTTTACCGAAGATTGCTTGTGCGTTTTATGTGAAGAAGGGGATGAAACGGTGGATCCCATATTGACAGGGTGCGGCTTTGCAGCGGGAGTTTGGAATGGTATTTCTTTATGGTGCGGTATCCCTAATATTTTTGCTTTCTCGACTAAAGATTTGGTCAATTTTCACAAGCATATTGGAGCTACAGGTGATAAGAAGATGCTGGTCCAAGGTATCGTTTATATAGTGCGTTGGAGGCTTTGGATGGCTAGGAACGACAAGGTGTTTTCAGGCAAGACGCCTACAGTGATGGATGTTGTTTCGGATGTTAAGTCGTTTGGTTTTTTATGGTTCAAAAATAGGTTCAAAAGGGGGGCGGTGGATTGAGATAAGTGGTGTAAATTTGACATAATGTAATTTTCTTTTGTTTCGGGCTTGCTTTCTCCGCCTTGGTGATAGCTTGTCCCGTGGGTGTTTTTAATGAAAGTCGCTTCTTCAAAAAAAAAAAAAAAATTACCTCATTATTTACTACTACAATTTTTTCGTAAGTAATAAAAAGTTACTTAAAGAGTTGCTATTTTTGACAAATCGTGCGCTATTTTGATACACACAACTATATGTCGATTATGTCCAATGTTGCATCTTTTGACAAAAATATCAATCCAACTTTTATAAGATATTTTGGACTTGAAAGAAATGGAGGAATAAAGCCTCACAAAAAGTTAAGTGAAAAAGTACCATATGGAGAAGGTGGGGAGGTAGATTAGACAATCCTTTGTTGACCTTTTAAAGGCTTAATTAAACGCTAAAACTTAGGACAAACGTGTTTTCAAACGTCATGTTGATGCTAATAACAATTAAATTGAAATTAAAATATATATTTGGTCAGAACATATTTTCTGTTTTGGGTTTCCATATTAGCCATGAGTATAGAATAGCTTGGTCACTTTTTGTTTAATATAAACCAAAAACCACAACCTTATTTTTATTATCAACGTGTATTTGCAAAATATAGTAGCGTACGAATAATAGTATCATTATTCCATGAATTAATTTGGATTTACATAGAGTTAGAAGACAAACGAGCAAGTTGTAACATAATAGTCTGTCAAAACTCCATCAACAATTAGTAACTCGACTGAGCTTATGTTATACAACAATAACAATACTCAATTATGAGAGATCAGAGTATGGGCCTCAACTTATTTCTTACTCGTTAAAAAATCATATCATGTCTAATTAAAGTAAACGGTGCAGTGCCCAATGACATGTCATTAGATTTTTTTTCACCCTATAACACGCCAAACTGTGCATGAGGTTTTGCCATTCGTCCCTTCGCCATCCCATTAACGTGCGTAATTGGATTTTTTATTTTGTGCGAGTGAGTGAGGTATTTTTGGTGGTGTGTTATAAGACCCACTTGCATGTCTATAACAGTTATAACTAAATATGTTGTTTTAGTTATAGTGATGTTATTAGGTGTATGCTGAACTAACAATCCAATAACATGTTATTGGGTTGCACCGCACCTGGTAGCTCGTTTATAAATTACAAAGAGTGCAAAGTTTGCAAATTATGATGTCAAATAGCAAGTTTGTTTGGCATTATCATATCTAGTCACGCTTGACACCACTTATCAAAAGGAGAGTTTAACCTAACTTAAATGCAAGTGACACTACACCAATATATGAAAGTTAGGTAAAAATGAAATATAATGATCTTGATATGTAAAACGTATATTTTTTTTTTATTATATATATCTAAGACGGTGGAGAAAGCGAGTGCGATCCCACCCATTGCGCAAGGTTGTTATAATGTCTCAATAATACACTTGTATGTTTCTCAAGGTCAAGATCAACAAAAGTCAACTTTGTTGCCTAATTAGTTAGCCAATGGGCTTTAACGTAAATTTAGTTCTTATCTCAATATGGACTTGAGTTTGTCGGTGAATTGCAGGTGTAATTTCACAACCTTCTACACGAATACATCCATTTTTTTTTTTTTTTTTTTTTCATTGAGATAAAGTTAGCCCATGTTTATCCTACGACCGATCGATGAGATTGTTAGAAAATCAATATTCGCTTATCGAAATAAAATGATTGCATGTGGGCAAAACCAATTATTAAGAGGGTGTGTATGACTGTGTTATGCACTAAATTATCTGATTTATTATGTTTGTAGAACGTAATAATTAGTAAAAAACGTTGTTAAATTATTCGAGGTAAAAATAGTGACGTGTTTTTTATGACGACCGAATGTACTAAGTGTTGGATACTACTCATAAGACCACTCGTAACAATGACCGAATGGTTCGGTAGGTCCCCAATTTTGACATCATCCCCCTACCTCGACAATACCAAACGCGTCCCCCCTCTAAAAAATTGAAAGATTTGGTCGTTTGGCCGACTGAATGAATTGAAAGTGGTTGGGAGTGTTAGTTTTTTTTTTTTTTTTTTTTTTTTTTTTTTTTTTTTTTTTTTTGGTTCTGATTGCGGTCGCTTTAATATGAGCATTTGGCCATGCACTTTATCTAGATGAGTTGGCAGAACTGTTTGGTCAAGTTTACGGTCACTACTACTAGTCTAAAGCACAATATTTAGCATCCTTCTTACGAGTTTTTTGTTCACGCCTAAAGTAACGAAAGATAAAAGAAAATTTACTCTTCTATATGAATATAATATTAGTTGTGCACGTGTTCTATATGTAAACGATGAGTGAGCTGGAAACAATTACTAGGATAAAAAGGCATAATTGTATATATATTCTTCCGAAAGTGAATAATTGCATATATTTTTTTTATACAAGTTTTTTATGCACATAGTATAATGATTTTTATGCATGCTTTGAATATATATGCAATTATGAATTTTTGAAAGGATATCTTTTATATAATAAAACAAAACCTCTAGTGGGGACTTTTACATTTCAAAAAAATCAAATCATACCTTATTAAGTAATAATCAAATTATTATTATTATTGTTTTCTTAAATATTAAATAAGAAAAGCCTAAATACTTCTAAATTTATCCATATTCTACAAAAAAAAAAGAATGTGATTTGTAATCATTCAATAAAAACTTACAAAAATATATGTGTCAAAATATAAAAAATTAAAACTTGAAAACGGTGGAGCAAGTTTTTCAAAGATTTAGGCTGAAACTTAAAATTCAGTATCATTCCCACTAAATATTTGAAGTCCCAACATTCCCAAATTCCTCCTCCATCAATCAAACTCGATCTCTTATCATTCATTCACGCACAATCATTGACGCAAGAACATCTCCTCCAAATCTAATTAATATTAAAACCCACTACATTCGTAAATAACCCTAATTCAATACCTCAATCAAAGTACAATGGTTTTGAAGGTCCTGTTATAATAATTAAAACCCGAAATTAAAAATAATAATTTATTTAAATGATTAGAAAAAACCCCGCGTGTGCGCGAGCATTATATCTAGTATATATATATGCAAAAACCCCGGATAAAAAGATGAAAAAGTAAATTAAAAGAAGATGACGTGGCAATAAATAATTGACAATTATAAAATGACATCATTGTCCTAGAGAAGCATATTTATGAAGTAGAGTAGAGAATACACAAAAAGGGAAACCGTGTTGTACAACTTTTTTTCCACCATCCATACATACCCATCCGGCCACCTTTTATTCATTCCACCCAAAACACAAATCATTATAACCCAAAACCAAAAACCAACCCACCCACCCAATGGCTGAAAAAATACACCCAAAACAACCCATTCCAACACCAAACTCAAACCCTAACCCCAACTTTCCACCCAACAAATCAAACCTCTACAACTCGTCACGCCCCGTTTATCGCCCTTTACCTCGTCGAAACCGTCGTTCATGCTGCTGCTCATTTTGCATATGCATCACATTTTCTTTGATCCTCATAATACTCATAGCAGCCATAGCAGGGGGGATATTTTACGCGTTATATCGCCCCCAGCGTCCTTCATTCACTGTCACATCACTCCAAGTCCAAAATTTCACTCTAACAAACTCAAACATCCTTACTACAAAATTTAACTTGAGTGTCACGGCACACAACCCTAATAAAAAGATCGAGTTTATATACGACCAAGTTAACGTTAATTTCCATTCCAAAGACGTTGATGTTGGATATGGGACAATACCCGGGTTTACTATGAGGAAAAAAGATACTACGAGGTTGAGATCAGTTGTGTCTGTGACTGGTCAAAGTGTGGGTGATGATGGGAGTGTTTTGAGAAGTGATGTGAATAAAAAGAAGGTGCCCATGAGTGTTAGGTTGGATACTAAGGTGAAGGTGAAAGTTGGTGGGTTGAAAATGAAGAAGGTGCCTATTAGAGTGGATTGTAGTGGGATTACTGCGAGTGTTCCGGTCGGGAAGACGCCCGCGACCGCGAGTACTTCGGGTGTTAAGTGTAAGGTGGATTTGAGGATCAAGATTTGGAAATGGACCATCTGATTTCAAGGTTTTTCCTGTTCAGGTTATCTGATATGTAAAGGTAATACATCTGAGATTGGACTTTCTGGCGACTTATAAATGTGTACCTGATAAAGTTTGAACTTACGATCTTTGAGAAAATATTAGGATGCTTGATCATTATGATTTATATTTTATGAAATATCTTTTTCAATTTTGATTTGGGGTAATTGATTATTTGATATGTGTAGTGATAGGATTATGATGTGTATTATTTTATTTTATTTTTTTAAGAATATACTGCTGGTTTGATATGGTATTATTGATCATTGCAATTTTATATTTTTTTGTAATTATATGTTGATATTTTTTGTTAAAAAAAGGTACGGCTTATTGTATTTTTGCGAGGTGATAACGTGGGTTTGAATATAGTACTCGTACTATTACTAATCATTGAAATGGTATTTTTTTTGTAATTTGTATCTTTTTATTAAAAAATCTTTTGTGTATGTACATACAAACATATCATGCCAGTTTGCCAGTAGGAACCACGTCATTTTCGGCTGATTATTGATTAATCAAGTTAATAAGCTAAAGTCAAAGATGGAGGAATTATTATGAATTTATTAAACGTAAAAATGTGGCAGCTGTCTGCCTGTCTAATGTCTATAGGTTTGATTAATACTAAAGTAAATAGCTGTTGCCCTCCGTCTCAAAATTATTGTCCCCCGACAAAAAACACATTCTTTTATAAAAATGTCACTATCACTACTTTCTCTCTCTTACTTTTTTGCCAAATGACAAGTTTACCCTTAACCAATTAATTAACACTTCTTTAAAGTTTGTAATATTAATTTCAACCAAGGGTAATATAGTAAACTTTACCAAACTCCACTACCTATTCATTTTCTATTTTTGGTATGGGACAATAATTTTGGGACGTCCGAAAAAAGAAAAAAGGGACAATAAAATTGGGACGGAGGGTTGATTAGTACAAAAGTAAATAGCTGTTGACCTGTTGTAATGACCAACTTTTTTTTGTCATGATCAATTAGCAAATAGTATAGAAAATGCAAATTTTATCCAATTTGCATATTCGAATCTGGGTTGCAAACAAGCCAAATTAAGCGAGCTGCATGAATTCCACTTGTTTTGATCCTCTTTGGCCAAGTTCAAAGCGCGATTGGTAATTTTGCGAGGCTTTATAATCCATATTTGAGTATGTGTTGAAGAACATATAAGTTGTCCTAGAGCTTAAATGGCAAGAAAGTATTCAATAACCGTGATTTGAGCTTCATTAGCGAGCTTGACACTTAAATTGGTTTGACGAACTCGAGTTGAGTTCTGATTCTAACACATACATATAGCATAATCACATATGTTTAAAAGAAACATGTTAAAAGCTCAAGTTGAGTACTTATAAGTTATAACTTATATCCTCAAACTCAATCCTAGCAATGCAAGTAAAGTTAGTTGTTTTTCTTATATACTACTGTATAATTCTTTTGAAATACGGAGTATATTTATAAAATCCCAAGAAAATATATTCGGAGTGTTAAATCAGGGGGTGGGGGGAGCTTCCTGCGGAAAAAAGTTGTAATGTAAATTTTTTAAAATACCTGACTATTTTTGTAATTTGGCTCCGCTTCCTAATAAACCGATTTGTAATGTACGTAGTTTCTAAAAGTTATGAAAATTCGTTTATTACCAATTTAAACAAGGGGAATAGTAAAGTTCAAATTACAGTTAATGCAAGTCAGCATGAGTTTTTTATATTATCACTTTAAGGAAACCCAAACTTCCATAAACGAGTTATCTTTTAATAATGAAACATTACCATTAATGTTCCTGCTCGTACAAAAAGATAGAATATTTTACTTGAAGAGCATCTCAAGTACGTAGTAATACGGAGTATATATTTTTTAAACTTTTATATATCGAAAAGCAAATTAAAGAAACCGTACCAGAGATCAACTTCAACTCAGACAAGTACCTCTGCCATCGACAAGTTGTCCCATATGTAATCGCCATGACGAAACCGTGAATCACTTATTCTTGCAATGTTCCTTTGCGGACTCACTGTGGAAACATCTATTGCAATGGTGCAACCTCCCGTCAACCAAACCGTCCAACATGAGGGACGACCTGCTCTCTTTGCACAAAGACCCCGTCATTGAACCAAGAAAGCGAAAACATGTCAACCTAATCATCTTAAGCTACTGCTGGATCATATGGAAAATCAGAAACGACTCCATTTTTTCAAACAAGAACCCATCCTTCCGTTTCGCTGCAAAAGAACTCAAATCGCTGAGTTATCTATGGCTCACGAATCGATCTCAAAAACCGTGTATGGAATGGTCCAAATGGTGTAATTTCAAATTTTAGTTTTGTCTCTTGTATTTCTTCATTTTCACTATGTTTGTACTCTAGCATCTTGCTAGGTCTTCATATCAATAAAATTTGAATGTTCAAAAAGCAAATTAAAGAATAAAAAAGAAATAATAAAATATAGATGCTGATGTTCAAAAAAATCACATATACTAAAAAGTTGTTCCAAAACTGTGTCTTTTGTTACCACAGAATAAGTTTTTTTTTGTCTTCAAGTCATTATATATTAAAATTTTATGGACAAGAATTAGTAAAAGAAAAAGGAAAAAAAAAAAAGTTTCCCTCATGCAATCTAACATCAAAGATGCTTTTACAATCAACTTTTAATATAACAATATCGACATCGTTAACATTCATAAACCATTTACTCGAAATTGATAAAAATACAACTTGATATCATATAGTCATAACGTTTGAGAAACAAAACTGCATCGGATTTGACATCGAGTCTGGTTTGGGATTGTTATTCGATTTTTGTTAATAACTACGAGTATTATTTATAGACCTATAAACCAAATCAAAGACTTAATTGAAAGGGTAATATCGTAATTGGGTATTTGTTGAAATTTTAATTTATACCCATATATCTCGGACATGGTGTCATTGTCTGCCTCTAAAATTATCAAATTAGAAAGAAAAAAACTACATGCCCCCATGTGAAGTTCTAACAAACAATCATACAATGAATGACATACATTTGACATCTCATACACAAGTTTTTGGTCAATCATTTAGTTCATGGAATCTAAATGAAATGATGTGTTTTTGTCACGCGTATAAGGCTAGACGCAGTGGAAACAGCAAATATCGGTCGAGCAAGTGGGGTGACCGATATTCAAATCGGTCATGCCCTTTGTGGTATACTGGCCAAATATCGGTCGACGAAGGGAAAAAAAAAAAAACAATCTGTCGAATTTTCGACCGACTTTGCACACCTCACAACAATCCAAAATGTTACCGTTTGAATAAAAAAAAAAAAATTACCACTTTACAACCTTATAAATACAAACCTCAAACACACTTCTAAACACACAATTTCAAACAACTTCTCATCTATATTCACCATGTCAAAAAAAAAAAAAAAAAAACTCCCACATCAAAAGACCGACGATCCCGACTACCCAAAAATGCCCCGAATTTGAATTTCTCGCCGGAAAACAACTTCCTCGAGGTCAACACAAGGTCCCTTGAATTTTCAAGACGTGGATGATTCTGATGATGAGGAAGAGACTAGAGAATCACGACCACAAGGTCGTGACGCAACCAAGAAGATATCATCCTCATCCTCTCGTGATCCACCATCATCGTGGACAAATTCGCTAGTCAAGACCTTTTTCAAGTTCAAGCCGTCAAAATCGGGGAAAAATAAGGACATGGCAGAGTCGTACTTGAAGTTGAAGGAAAAAGAGCTAGCAATGAAACAAGAGAAAATTGACCTCTAACGAAAGCAAGTGAAAATCTTGAGCACCACAAAATGGGAGCAAGACTTGATTTTCTATAATTCAGCAATCGACCAAAGTTTGCCCCCACGACAACTACAAGAACTTATGCAGCTTAAGGCAGGAATCAAGGAACGCTACAACTTAGATTACTAATTTAAGTTTTTAATAAGTATTGTAATGTTTAATAATTTAGTATTGTAATGTTTTTATTTTTAATAAATTTTAAATTTGTTGTTTAAAATATTTGAATTAAAAAAAAAGAAAAAAAAGAAAAGAAAGAAAAGAAAAGAAGGCGGTCATCAACTGTGGCACATGGGTCATGTCTGATCACCGGAGAGGAAAGATGATGTGGCAGAGGTTGACCTGGGTCACCACTGTGACCGGCCTAATGTCTCAAACTACATCTCAAACACAATACATATATAGGGAACCCTTTGGATGATGAAAATATAGCTTAAGTCAAGGAACTTGAGATAGAGTTCGTTATCGTATGAAAATATGGATGCGCGGAAGGTATATAAGAATGTGCAAGTAATTTGTATCGTATATGAGAATGTGCAAGGTGCTCGACCAATGGCTTTCAAATATTTTAGGGGCATCAAAATTTTAAACATGAATGTTGATTAGTTTTGCCGTAGAATTTATGGTCAAGTGTTGTAGAATGTAAGAAGTTTAAGACAAACCATAGTAGTCATATGCTATATAATTACATACTTTTTGAGTATCATCCGTAATATAATAAAGCTAATCTCTTTTAAGAGTTTAACAAATTTCCGAGTTGCCACCAAGTATAAGTTTCTTTTAACTTTTTTAAAGTGTAATGCACAAGATACCTTTTTGAAGAAACACAATCATACAACGTTAGAAAGTAATGAGGATTGATATTACATCAACAACCTACTACTCGTTATAACTTTTCAAATAAGTGGTTGTCTCTTTAATAATTTACAAACAACCTTGCATAACTAAATATAATATCTTATCGAATAAGTAGTTGCTCATTAAAAACTTACAGACAACCTTGTATAGCTAATAATAGCATACGCACCATAATAAGCATCATAAACTATGGAATATCAGAACACTTTACCATATGATATGAGCTCAAATTGTGATTATCTGCATTATCTATTTCATTATCAATGCAAATATATGATCTCATCTATTCTTTTCAACAGGGGCGGCTCAAGCCTTATCGAAGCTTAAAGTAAAGTTTAAAAAATGGGGCCTTTTTTATTACTCCTATTTGCTATGTTTTTAGTAAAGTGATTGGAATAATATAACGTCTAACTAGAAAACCATGATTGCTTAGTAAACTGAGAACCGATTGATGATTAAAAAACAAGATGACAAATAGAGAAACCAAACGTCGTTGTTATGATGAACTAGAATTGAAGTAGGGCTAAGACGACAAAATGAACGAAAACGAGTGGTCATGTATGAGTTCGTTCGTGAACATTTAATCAAACAAACCCGACATTAATACTTAAGCAGTATCTTCGCATTCATTTATTAACACACTAAACAAAAAGTACAAAAAAATACATGATCAAAAGATCATAAAACATATAAAAATAATCATCATTTGAACGGTTCACAAGAGATCGTCGAACTTTTATATCATTTACAATCCTATCCATTAGTCTTTAAGAATAGGCTAACTAAAATGAGCTTAATCCATTTTTTCCCATTACCCAAAAAGATGACGTTGGTCATTTTTGATAAAACTAAAATGATGCAGATGGACTTAGTATATGATAGCTTGTAAGCCTAAAGCATAAACATAAAAACAAATGTGGCTTCAAATCTTAAACTGTACGAGGCATTTTAGTAATTCAAAGGGTCTAAAAATTACTAAAATGAGCTTGATGCGTTCTTTTACATTACCCTGAAGAAGGATATATTTTTTTTAACTAGAATGCTAGGCTTAGTATTCAATTCTTTAGGCGATGCCAGTAAATTAGGGGGCCTAAAAATTTTCTGGGGCCTAAAGGTGATGCTAAGGAATAAATGTGACGACTTTATACATAACGGTGCTTTAGAAAATCGGGGGCCTTAAAAATTTAGGGGCCTAAAACGATGGTTTTAGTAGCTTTACCCTTGAGCCACCAAAAACAATCGAATGACACAACATAAAGCATGTGTACTAGGCGAATCACAAATGACGGCATTGTGATATATGGATTAGCTAGAATTACAGATAAACAAATTTAAAGATATCAAAGGGTCCTTACCTAACTGCATGTCCACATGTACTTTACAAGTATAATTTCAAGAGTAATTAAATTCCAAATTTGGTCAAGTTTCGACTCCATAGGCTAGTCCACTTTACACTAAAAAGAAAATGTTTTTCAAATTTAGTCTCGTCGACTACTAAACTGTGCAATTCCATTAAAAACTTGACACGTGTCCAGAAGTTAGTGGTTTTTTTGCTAGACTGAAATTACATTTTGTGCGACAAAGATTATATTTTGTTTAACCAGTTTTTCTTATTTAAAAAGTCAACTGTGTGTCTCACATTTTTATTCGAAAAATATATAAATGAACAAAAAGTGAGACCTACGGTTGATTAATATTTTGAATAAAACAAACTGATCTAGTAAATATTAAGCTGATCACACATAACGTCATTTCAATCTGGGAAAAAAAAACCTTATCAATTTTTAGGCACTTGTCAAATTTTTAGTGGAGTCGCACAAGACGAAATTTGGAAAACATTTTTCTTTCTTTTTTTTCTTTTTTTACTAGAAAGGACCAGGTTAATGAGCTATTTTTCGAAGTTTATCTAAAATCAAACTAATAAAAAAGGAACAAGTTGCCGGAGTAGGTCATAGACAATAGTCGAAATATATAAAAGTAAAGGTTGTAGGTACAATTAATATCCGCTTTTAACTTCTTATTGTTAGCTGTTGATAGATATGTTTAAATTTTTATATATAAATTCACGACTTAAGAAATGCTTGATTTAATTTTTTAGTAATAAATTGTAAGGTAAACGAGTATATAAATCAAGTATTAAGGTCGCCTTCATTGATACTAAATTTCTTAAACTTTAAGCGAGACTAAACACGTTACCTACCAATCATCAATAATGTTATAATGCTAGTGGATACCATGTTTGCATCACAATGTGACTCTCGAATGTCTAACTACCGGGCCTAGGTGGCTATTAGACGCGATTTTGGTGTTTTCGTTGAAGAATTTTTGGTAGTGATAAAATTCGATAGTGTTTAGACTCTAGATCATTTGATAATATTTTAGGTACAGGTGACGAGCAACCAACAAAGAATAAAAGTAGACAGCTTTGTGGCTTTTGGTGCATAAGCTAAAATTTCCCTATACAATTGTAGCTGATATAAACTATTTTGCAATACTACAAGTTTTGGTGTTTAGACTTAGATTATTCGATAATATAAGTTAGAGGGTGCTTTGTACCAAAATTGTGATCGAAGCCCATTTTGTCGATTAGTTTGGGCCATATAAAACCATATTGGGCCACACTTAAGCACCATTTTTTTTTTGTTGTATGCTAGATAGACATGGACATCATCCTGGTCTTGCGTGCTGTCTACTTCGCGAGCCTTCACTGCCTCGTTTTGTAAACTTACCTAATGTGTTACATTTAGCCTTATGATCCCTTACCTATACTTAATGAGTGATGATGACATCCATGTACTATATATCGATGGGTGAAATCGGAACGTATGCTAAGTAACTAACTAAAATGTAAATTCTGAGTGTAACATAACATAACATACTCTTGATTCTTGAAGCCAAAATAATGTCATATATCTATAGTTTAATGAGACATTAGAGGCACACTTAGTTAAAATCATACATGACAACTCAACGCATTAGGTGATTACTATCGATTTCTTAAGTCGTAATCATCATTAGCATCTACAAGTAAGCGGATATCAACTAACTCTGACTTGATCATCAATTCACACATGTTGTCATGTATCACAACATCACACATGTGTTTGCTACTAAGTACTAATGCATAGCTAAACAAATCTTAAAAATCAAAACAAGAATAAAAGAACAAGAAGTTAACCGCTAATCTTTATGCATATTATCAACAACCAATCATATTCTCAAGATCATCAATATCAAACCACTCATCATCCATTATATGGATTTGCCCTTGAACACCAACTGTCTTACATACTTCAAGTTGATGTTTAACAAACTCTAGGTCACTTTCTGCCTCTCTTATCCGCTGTTCAAGTTCAAGCACGATTTTATAACATCCACCAACTTGGTCTTTAGCACCAGCATCGGATTCGTATATTATCGTACGCATTGTTGCATCTTTTAGTTTTTGATCATCAAGATTTTTAATCATATTTCTGAACTTACCAACACTGGCCAAATAATTTGTGGGCAATTTTGAAATGTTGTTCTAGGACGTATGGGAAGTAGGGTGCAACCGTGCAAGAATGCAATGTGGGCCGCATTTTCGATGTTGGTAACGACATACTGATCAATTGCTTTTGGTGTACTTTGATCTTGGCGTTGGATTTTTATTGTTATGGTTGTTATTATGGGTTGTCATGGTTAGTTTCAAAAGATTTGAAAGAAATAATGATGAATGGTGGTAAAGCGAGCGATGGCTGGTTGTGACAGTTATGGTGGTTATTTCTTGTTGGTCGTTTGTACTTATGCCATTGTTTTTAGAAGAACAGTTACACTAAATTTTGAATAATTTATCTGGGTTAAGTTCATATAATAACAACGGATTTTCAAAATTGTATAAATAAACTTAAAAAAGTATCAATATAAATTTCGTTATATTTACAAACTTTTTTTAGCGTATGTACGAGAATTGTGCGTGTATTTTTTTTAGTGAAAGTTTGTTTATATATGAAATAACAAAACTTAAAGATAAAATCTACTGTCTTAAATAAATCAATAATAAATAGATTTAAGCTTATTTGAGTACCAAACTTTTTTTTACAAACCAAGGAATTAATCTCTACCTTCTATCTTTATTTGATCTAATGGATGAGATTAATCACAACAATTTAAAAAACAAACTTTCATCATTTTTTTTTCAAATATTAATATCTTTCAAACCGTTAATCGTTAAGCAAAAAAAAAAGAAAAAAAAAAATACCGTTACGACGAGCATTTAATTATCTTTCTATAGATAGACACTTCGATATACTTTCGACAAAATTATTTTTTTCATGCTTTTCACCTTTTTTTTTACGTTTTTTTCGTTTTTTTTTCGTTACTGAAATTTGCATGAAAAAATCATATATGATTTAACACTAATATCACATATGATATTATATATCATATCTGATTTAACACTAATATCACATGTGATATTACATATCATATGTGATTTTTCATGCAAATTTCAATAATGAAAAAAAAATACGAAAAAACGAGAAAAAAGTGAAAAAAAAAAATTGTCGAAAATATATCAAAGTGACCGTCTATAGAAAGATAATTAAATGCTCGTCCCAATGATGTAATTATTTTAGGTTAACGATTAACGGTTTAAAAGATATTTAAATTATAAAAAATAGGTGAAATATTAAAATGCTTTTAATTTCAACAATTGATTTCATTTTAAATGAATGATAGGGATGAGTCGATAAGTTTGGTATGTAAAATAACTCTCCTCTAGTTTGGCCGGGTTCATATTTGTGTAAACAACGTGTGCATGTTTGTATGATATGAAGAATATTAAGTGTGATACAATAATTAAGTGTTTAGACTAACATCCACATGCGCATCAGTTATAAAAATAACTAAAAATGCCACGTAACTAATTTTATAGGTGACTAGTCATGCCACGTCATCTAAGGTATGATATGAGAACGAAATTTAAAAGTACATATAGGATTTTGTTATTTTCTGAAGTTTACGTATAATATTTGTACGTTTCAAAAAATATAGTACAATTATATAGACTTACATTTATCTGCTATTTTGCAAAACCGTATAAATGTTTATGCTAGAAAGCCCATTAAGCCCTATGTAAACACGTACAAAACCCGCCTTAAAGAAAAGGGGTATACTTAAACCCTATGATCGCCCTCATCGTATGCTGTTTATTCGATATTTTTGTTAATCACCAGATCAAGGTAATTCATATTATGTAACACCCCCAACTCGAAATATGGCAGCGGAACATAGTTAGGGGTATTACTCGAGGGGTAGTGAGTCAAAATCATAGATAAACGATCTCATAACGAGACGTTTTAATAAAATACCACATTCAAATACAAAGTTCAACCATTAGAGTTCAAAAGACTCTTAACACATTAAGCAGCGGATAATAAAATAGTTTACAGCGGAAAAATAAAGTAGTTTGCAGCGGAAAATTTAGATAGAAATAGCAAAACACAACCCACAGATAGCCATCCGGAACCTTCAGCCCTTCCTCGTGCACACTTCATAAATCAAATACCTGAGATAACATGCTAAAAAGTCAACACAAAGGTTGAGTGCAATTCATAGGTTTAGTAAAATAATAGTTTGAGCACAAGAATTTTAATCTGGAAGCTTCACATATTCAATCAGGATATCTTTCGTTTGTTTCGCTAAGCTCATGACACACAATGCGTTAACCGAGGTACCAGTAACTCTGGCATAAGTCGACAATAACCGCGGAATTTCATAATCATAACATTTGCCCTCCAGTAGGTATCTTGCCAAATACCTAGGTATTCGATATACAGTACACCCGTGTTGCCTAACTGGTCAACAGGGATGGGACGGTCAATCCTATAGGCCTATAAACTATAATCGCGCTCACCCGCAGGTGATTAATGGTTCATGATCGAGGGTCTTGCTTTTGGCAAGGAAGGTACTTAGCATATATAGCGTCAATCAGGAATAGCATACAATAAACCATTGTGCTCAGAAAAATAGTAAGTAGCATGTATCTCCCCCATGGGTTTAAAAATAATTAAAAGTGCACAAGTGGGGCTATGAATCACACCTTAGTCACAGAGAAAACGAGATAACAATCAGATGGTACAGCACAACAAATGAACCTCAGCACAACCTAATCAATTAATGACATAACTCAGATATAATATCCAAAATGATTTAATAAATAATACTCGTATAAAAGGTTTTTAGTTTCAATGGCGTTTGAAAGAAAATACGTTTAAGTCTCGTGTGGAAGTCTAGAAAAGGGTAAAAAGATGACAAGTCGGCGGAAACGAACGAACACTCAAGAAGGACGAGGGAAGAGAAAAGAAGGAATACGAAAGAAAGAAATAAATTAGAAGAGAATAAATAACCAAACAAACGACATCGATAGATAGTTTCGGCTTTTCCCCGTTTTTCCCAAAATAGAAGCTATAATCGTTAAAACATAAAAGTTTTGAAAATGTTTTGGAACATTTAATAAATCAAAACTAGTTTAAGTTTATAAAACATTTTATGAAATTTGGGCATGAAGTGCCCGTTTATAAAACATTTCCAAATCATACGACTTATTTGATTATTCCAATTATTAACAAGTTTTACAAGTTTAATATATAATTGGACATATCATTCGCGTGAATATTAGTTGTTTAGTTTTATCGACCGTTTTGTATTGTTCGGGTCCAGGTAGGTTAAGCTCTTATGAGTCTAACGTACCCTTCCGTCTCATGTACCAAAGGGTCCATAATATCCAAATAACTAACACCGTAAATCCAATACGTCCAATCCTTTGTCCAACATATATCGTCACAAATAATAATCCGAATCCAAATCCATGTGTTGCAATAACCTCTTAACTATAATTAAACCTTTATTCTTTTTATCATTTCATAATTATTAATCCGGTTTTATCAAAACTTAGCCGAAACCGTTACCAAACACAATTAAATATACAAACACAACACATAGTTAAATAAATAAACTTCGCCGTGACTCGTACGAGTCACGGTTTGACTCGACGTGAGTCTTTTGGCTCTCGGCCTAGCTCAAATCCGAATCCAACATAACCAAATCCAACACAAACACATTACTCTTGACAGAATGCAAATGACTCAAACCACACAAAAATGAAACTGCCACAACCAAATGGTTCACAAATACGCATCAACTTTAATAACAACACAATCCTAAACTAAACCACACTCACCTTGCCTCACCGTGACTCGCCGTGAGTCACGGCTTGGCTTTTCCTTGACTGCCGAGACAACCAAAACCAAACGGACCCAAATTAAAATTCTAAACAATCCACAAACTCCGAATAAATAAAAGGAAGGAAGGAAAACAATTAAAACCATCAACTCACCCGAGTCAACCGAGTTGACTCGGTGAGTCACCGAGTTGACTGGGTCAACGACGAGAGGGGGAGGGGAGGGTTTCCACACGAGGGGTTTTATAACAAGGTATAACAACCATTTTTATTAATAAAACTTTATTAAAATCGGATTTAATAAAAATATGAATTAGGGTTTCAAAATAAGTTAAGAGAAATGAAAGTAAACGGCGCGTGAAGGGTTTTACCGAGAGAAAAGGCGGCGGGGAAGGCTGTGGTGGTGGCGGTGGTGCTGGCAGTGGTGGTGGTGGCGCGTGACGGTGTTAGGCTTCTCGGATGAAGCTAATATTCTCCAGAATTGATCAGCTCTTGTTGATCCATCGATCGGTGTGGGTGGTTAAGCTCGCCGGAAAATATTCCGGTGGCCGGAACTTGGCCGGCGGTGGGATGGTGGCCGGACGGATGAGAACGCCGGCAGTATGGGAGAGAGAAGAAAGGGAGAGTAGTGAGAGAGAGTGAGATAGAAAATGAATTAATTTATTATTATTGGGTTTATATAGTTTTGAGGGAGGGGTAGGAATGAAAATATGAAAAGTGAGGGATGTGAAATGAAAAATAGGGGCGGAGGGACTAATCTTGCCATTATGGTTAAACTTTTACAATAAACACTGCGGGACCCATTTGACGTACTAAACGGACTCGAAAATTAACGAAACTTGCGCCATTGTTCACGAAATAATTTTTCCAATAAAAACGAGTATAAATTTGCAATACTTTCAAAAATCAATATTTTTGACAAATACGATACGTTTCGTGCTTTGTAGGTTGTGCTGGTTCACTAATAGGGACAATATTCTCGTTTCTCGCAATAATTCTCTCGTTTCTCAAGCCCAAACAAGTTCAATAAAAATTTAAGTTCTCAGGTAATGCAAAGTTTTAAAATAATTGGCTAGAAAGGTTTTGGAAAATTACCGGGTGTTACAGCACATACATCATATTGGGAAATCCGTCCCGGATTTCAGTTTAACTTATCGGTTCCGGTTTCGAAGAGGTGAGGGTATTTGCGTTTGAACTGGTCCTCGCGTTCCCAGGTGAATTCGGGTCCTCTCTTGGAATTCCAGCGGACTTTCACGAGGGAAATTTTGCTCCTCTTTAATTGTTTGACCTCACGCTCCATAATCTCTACAGGTTCTTCAATAAAGTTCAGTTGCGCATCAACTTGAATCTCATCGAGTGGAATCATGGCTGTCTCATCGGACAAGCATTTCTTCAAATTAGACACGTGGAATACAAGATGTACCCTACTGAGCTCTGGTGGTAATTCTAGCTTATAAGCTGCAGGACCATCTCGGTTCAGAATCTTGAACGGTCCTATGTATCTGGGGTTCAGCTTTCCCCGCTTGCCGAAACGAATCACTCCCTTCCATGGTGAAACCTTCAACATAACTCTATCCCCAACCTGAAACTCAAGGGGTTTGCGTCTTACGTCTGCGTAACTTTTCTGACGGTCTCACGCGATCTTCAATCGGTCTTTAATCTGCACAATCTTTTCTGTGGTCTCTCGAACAAGATCCGGCCCAATGAGCTGAGCTTCTCCTACCTCAGCCCAACAAATGGGTGATCGACACTTTCGACCATACAATGCCTCGAACGGTGCAACCTTAATACTTGCATGATAGCTGTTGTTGTATGAAAACTCAACCAATGGCAAATGGGTATCCCACCCATTTCCAAAATCAATCACGCAGGCCCGGAGCATATCTTCCATTGAATCGTCCTTTCACTCTGGTCATCTGTCTCCGGGTGATATGCAGTACTCATGTCGAGGTTCGTGCCAAGGAATCCTGAAGCTTCTTCCTTTGAAACATAATGTTCCATCTGAACGCTTCTCAAACTTCGTCTGTATCATTCCATAAAGATTCTCACTCTGGATATGTTCTTGTTTCACTGCTTCTTCTTGAGCACGGAGGATTTGAGCGGGAAAATTCGAATTGATGGTCATAACCAAGGCTCGAACTCGTAGAGGTTTCAACCGTTCCTTTCGGCTCAAGGCATCAGCCACAACGTTTGCCTTTCCTGGGTGACATCTGATTCAGTCGTAATCGCTTAGAGTTTCCAACCATCTACGTCGTCTCATATTCAGCTCCTTCTGATCTAAGATATGCTGAAGACTCTTGTGATCGGTGTACACGACACATTTCGTTCCGTATAGGTAGTGCCTCCATATCTTCAGTGCCAAAAACCACTGCTCCCAATCTCCAAATCATGCGTAGTATACTTCTCCTCGTGGGTCTTCAGTTTTCGGGAAGCATAAGCCATTACTTTCCCTTTCTGCACCAAAACTGCTCCTAAACCATGATATGATGCATCACAGTATACCACAAAATCCTCCACTCCGTCTTGGCAACGCAAAAATCGGTGCACTACACAGTTTTCGCTTCAGAATCTGGAATGCTTCTTCTTCATCGTTTCCCCATTCATACTTCTTATTCTTCTGAGTCAATGCAGTTAATGGTTTAGCAATCTTGGAGAATCCCTCGATGAATCTCCGGTAATACCCGGCCAATCCCAAAAATTGTCGGATCTCTGTAGCATTAGAAGGTGTTGGCCAATTCTCAATAGCTTCAATCTTCGCGGGATCTACATGCAACCCTTTGTTGTCAATCACATGGCCAAGAAATTGTACTCTGCGAATCCAAAATTCACACTTAGAGAATTTGGCATACAATTGTTCTTCCTTGAGTAATTTGAGAATTGTCGTCAGATGTTGTTTGTGCTCTTCTTCAATCTTGGAGTAAATCAAAATATCATCGATGAAGACTATGTGATGCGCGTGATGTGTCGTTGCGGTTTAGCAGTTTTAATGCCTACTCAAGTTTTAAATTTATATTTAGCCGACTTATCAATAACACACACACTTAACGAGCAGTGTACCCGGTCAGTATGAAGATAATGGTAAGTAGAGTGTCGATCACTAAGAGTGGAACGTATTATCTTAGTTATTCTAATCAGTATTTTAATATCCTAACGCAAGGGGGTTTCAGCCTGAGAGACTGGCACGGTTTGTTGCAATTAAATGATAAAATAAACCAATAGGCACGAATCAGCAAGTAGCACACACGTACACAGATAGATACTCGAGACAATAAGAGGGCTGTCCTTATGATTAAGTAGATTGTCACTTGTTTTATTGATAGCTTTATATGAAGTGTATGTAATTAACCCTTTCTCGTTGGTCCTATTCTCATCGGCGAGTAAACCCTTAATGATTACTTATGTCTAAAAGTTATTCCTAAGTGATCAATTTAGAAACAACCGTGGGAGCCACATCTTGTCCCGCAGTCGGATGCCCGCAAGCCACTAATAAACACAGAGGTTATCAATGCACTAATAAGTAGTAACCAAAGACATCAACATATAAACTTTAATTGATGGGAAAGCAAGTATTAAAGGGAGTGCAATCTTTCGTTGTCACATTACACAAGCCACCAATCCTGATGAATTAAAGTTTGCTAACACAATAAAACAAAACTACTTAATGAATTAAATACATGCAGCACCTTCTTACAGCTCTTGTATCTTCGATTTGGGTGTGTCTTGTGCTGCCTCTTGACTGAATTCGTCCTTTTGCTATGCTGTCCGAACTTCGGTTTTTGGGTTTCGAACTCTTTAATTCGTCTGGTCTACGGGGTATTTATAGTTTCTGTCTGAGGGAAGATGCGGCGCATCTACTTAAGTAGATGCGGCGTATGTACTTAACTTCGCGTGGGGTCCAAGATTATAATATTCAGGAATATTCGTACACCGCCAGAAGATGCGGCGTAACTGCCTTTATAGATGCGGCGCATGTCCTCTTGTATCTTGGATCGTATCTGGTGATATCTTGATAGAGATGCGGCGCATGTCTAGAGTGAGATGCGGCGCATCTGGAGCAGATTAGTCTTGATCTTGTCCATTTCAGTAGACTTTCACTTTATGCACGTTTTGCTCCATTATTAGTCCAAAATAGCTAAGTTTCACCAAATGCTTGTTTTTACCTGAGAATTACAAAAGTAAACGATTAAGTATCAATCCTCATACATAATATAGTAAAACAAGTCAAATTAATAGGATAAATGATAGTAATAAAATGTACTTATTTGAGTTCATCAAATATCCCCCCACTTGAACTTTACTTGTCCCCAAGTAAACCTTAGAATTTCATTTATGAAAATGTATCCTAAAAGATGTATTAGGATTTATTTTTATATTTAAGCATGTATTCGTTTATTTCATAATCACACAACTAAACACTTAACGAATTAGAAGTATAATAAAATATCTTGATAAAAGCAAATCTAATCGTTTAACTGTCCAGTCGCGACGAATATTCTATCATAGGCTTGGCAAGTATACACATCTCCACCACTAAAGCTAAGGAATAACAAGTCTAAAGCGGTAAAAAAGGGTTTTTAGGCTAAAGGGTTAATTATTCTTATTTGCACTATCGATCTCAAATTCCAGAAAAGGCGACAAAATCACAAATACATGATCGAATCCACGAACACGATACTTGCAATTGCTCAAATCCTTAACTCGAATAGGCTAAAGATAGGTCCAAACTTCACCAATAATAATATATCAAAAAGGGCGACAAAATCATAAATACATAGCCGAATCCACGACTACGATACTTAAGATTGCTCAAATCCCTAATCTCAATAAATCAAAGGTTCGGTTGGATAAAGAACAATACAGGGTATGGATAACATTTGGGATATAAATTGTTGTAAAAAAAATAAAAATAAACAAAACAAAACAAATAAATTAAAATCCTAAGTGTGGTTAATCACTATCCCAACCATCCCATGAATAAGACTCATATCATTGAATAACTCACGCTTTAACACTTGAAACACACGCTTTAGGTAGACACGAATTATACTCAACAAAATCTTAATCAAAGAATAAACCTTAATTGGCATTCCCATAACTGCCAATTCCCATTCAATCCATAGATATAATACAACAAATAGTGGTGATATCGACCACTTACATAACTCTACATCGTTGGCTTAAAATAAACATCCAACTCTTTTTTCTTTCTTTTTCTTTTCTCATTTTTTCGATTTTTTTTTTTTTTTTTTTACTTGAAACATAAACATAGATGTGTAAAATTTCACCACATCACTACAACTTTCTTTCCGGATAATTTTTTTTCATACTTTTCATACTTTCAGAAATAACGGTAATAGTGAAAGTAGTAAACACACGAAAAATAAACTCAAAAATATACAATATTTACTTTCACTCTAATTTGCATTGTGCAATTTCCCGACCTAACCAAAGATAATGAATTACGCACGCGAACACAGGCAATGTAAGGAAACACACTCTGCCTATAGCAATTAACCAACCACGGATTCTAATCTACAGGGTAGGCTAAGGTGTAAGGGTGTAACGAAACATTTTAAACATAGGTGTAAGAAACGAAAGGAATGGCTCTGAGGGTTTTTCTAGGGGTATCTTACTCTAAAAATGAGAGTAACAAAAGGTTTTATACGGGGGTTAACTAACCAGTGTGGTTAGTTAATAACACATAACATATATAGGCTTTTTGGTGTAATCCTAGAATTTTACCAAGTTAGACAAGTCATTCCAATTATATAAATAATACTCATTATGGTGGTCTCGAATAGTATACAAGCCAAGTTCTAAAGTTTACAAGTCACCGGCACACTCATAGATTTGTGAATTTTGGAAAAATCACAATTTTTGAAAATAACGTCATGTGTGCAGTTATGTAACTTAGATCTTAAACAAAAACATGCTAAAAAAATTTTAAGTTTGATATATTAAGCACATTTTAAGCATAATTTTTGAAAAAGTAGGACAAGTAATTGTTAAGTGTTCTAATTCTCCAATCCCCCCACTTAAGTTAAACAACGTCCTCGTTGTTTGTGTAAAAGGTTAAAAACTGGAAAAGAAAAGAATTAGAACAGGAAAAACTCCCCTGAGATTTGCTCGGTATGATCCTCCATTATTGTAAGAGCAAAAATCATCTTCCATGTGGATTAGAACGTTAAAACTTCATACTTGATGTATCCACAGGAAATCCAGGAAACTATAATACCACCAACACTTTAAAACACACCTAAGATAAGAAAGGTTCACACTTGCATAATACATTAGTAGTTAGATAAAAATAAAACTTAAAAAATTAAAACTGAAAATCATCAGGTCAGTCGATGCGCCGTATCTTATTGAAGAAGATACGCCGTATCGAGCCTGGAATTAATACGGATCAGAATAAAGATGCGCCGCATCCTTAACCAGGGATGCGCCGCATTAAAATAAACTGATAAATAGTTTTAAAGTCGAAAAATAAAAATGCAGAAAAATAAAATAAGATATGACCATTGCAGAAGATGCGTCGCATCTCAGGACTGAGATGCGCCGTATCTTCGTGCGGCCTGGACTGACTCGACACAGAAAACAGAATAATAAAAGATAAATCCGGGTTGTCTCCCGGTAAGCACTTGTCTTTATTCCAGAGTCTTCAAGTTAGACTCACGTTCAGCTCAGCAATAAGTCCTTGTCACGGTCCATCCTTCGTCCTTCATCCGAAAGATTTTCCCGTATATCTCTGCGACGTTTTCTTCCGTTCGACTTAGTCTAGCATAACTCTTCGTCTTCACCGCAGTATATTCTTCATTAGGACTCAAAGAATATTTGATGATTTTAAATTGTTCAGAAATAATCATGGGTGGCTCATTGTAAGGAATCCCAAGTAGTTGACACTTTCTTTTGGTGAATTCCTCCTCGTCTTTATCAACAAACTTAAAATAAGGATCCTTAATTAAATAATCATCAAGTTCTTCAATTAGTGACTTATCGTCTTGAATCGCCTCCCATTCTCTTTCCAAATCATATTGTAACCGTCGACTAAGCTTCGTGAAATCATCAAACTGTTTATGCACCCATTCCCAGAAAGTAGTATCCGATGTCCCCTTAAGTCCCTTCAAGCGTTCAATTCTGCCCTTTTCTTGTAAAGCCTCCGATTTTCGTGGGCAGTCTTCAATATTATCGTACCATTCATAATCTTCAAAGGTTACATCGTTGCCAACCCGTTTCATCCCAATTATACTTCCCCCATTACAGGTTCCGTCACTTTTATAATCGCAGGTCGGCCAAACACTACTTCCGTCCTTGAAAACGAAGGGTGTACATGTATGATTAATGTGCTCAAATTCCCATGGTTTATCCGATACCCATGGTACTTGGTCATTCCATTCATAGTACCAGGTGTTTTTGAAATCGTCATAAGTCTTAAATCCTGGTAGATCTCCAGTAAGCACATCATCGTCGACTTGAAGAAGGTAGTTAAATTCCTTGAACTGCTTGCACAAGGGTGTCTCATATTCTAACAAATCAATGTCAATTCTGAAAAGTTCTTCAATGCCCTCATTGATTGTTGAATCATGATGTGACGACCCATAATCGCTTTCTACTTCTTCGTCTTCTCCTCTCATCCAATATACCCATAATGCATCCTTAGTAGCTCGATCCATGCTCTTATGGTTATTAAACTTACTAGCTAACCATTCTGAAAAATCAACATCGTTAGGGTCATGGTTAACGTCAAAGCAAACCTTTCCAATCATATTCTTTTTTATCTCCATGAACTCGTTAAATTGCTTCTTAAAACTCCGAGTCAACCATGAAGTCATAATCTCCTTGACTTCGTTTGCAGGGGCAAATTCCGGACTACCATATTTGAGTTCTAACCAATCATTGAGGGAGAGGTCTATCAATCTTACTATCCTGCCATGAAATAGTAATTCCGCCAAAGCATAATTCATGTCATTATCCTGATAGTTCTCATCTAATCCCCAGTACCACTCGAAATAAGGCATGTAAGAGTTTTGGGTATTGTCTCCACCACAGTTGTTGTTGGTTGAGTCCATGTATGCAAGAGAGAATTTCCCATCATCTTCTTCGATAGTAGTCCAGTTCAATCCTTCTGCTTCAATCTTAGGCCATAAGAGCGACAATTCTTCTCCAGTGTACCTCACAAATACATCATAAGAGAATACCTCTTTGTCAATGTTGCATAAACGCATAAATTCCTTAAAAGCAGCTTCAAGAGGAGTCTCCCAAGAGAATAAGTCTGCATCGATCATGAGTACATTGAATGAATCTGAAAACAAGCATTCCTTAGCAAGATATCCGTTAACTGACATGTCTTCCATAGCAAAATCTGTCATCCAAGGTAAAATCATCAGTAGGATTTGTTCGCTAGAAGAGAAATTAATGAATATAGAAACGGATACAAGAATACAAATAGCTGATATCTGCAGACGATGCGCCGTATCCAAAAAGTTGGATACGCCGTATCTTATAATCGTTAAAATTAAATCAGACTTATTCAGAAAATAGATACGCCGCTTTGAATTTAAGAATGCGCCGTATCGAATTAATTAATCAAAAATCAACTTATCCAATTAAAATTAAATGCGTCGTATTAACGAAAGTTAATGCGCCGTATTTTCGTTACGTTTAAAAATAAAAGATTTTTGATTCAGTAAGATGCGCCGTATCGACAGAGATCGATACGCCGTATCTGTTTAATAATTCGCAAACTGTTTTTAATCTAAAATAATAGATACGCCGTATCTTCAAAAGAAGATGCGTCGTATGTCGTTAACGTTTTAGAAAAAAATTTTTTATCAAAAACAGATACGCCGTATCTGCAAAAGCAGATGCGTCGTATTACTTTATCGCTTAGAAAAATTTTCTTATTAAAAACAGATACGCCGTATCTTGGGGAAAAGATGCGTCGTATCGAATTAATTAAACGCGTTGTATATAAAAAAAAATTGAACGCAATACGCCGTATCTGAGAGATCAGATGCGCCGTATCGTTTGATTTAGCACAGTACAACGATAGCAGAACACAAAAAAACGAAAAATAAAACAAAAATAAAACACACGAACAAAAACAAATAAAAGCAAAAATAAAAGAAAACAAATAGCACACAATACAACAAATATGCAAAATAGTACAATGATGCAATTAATCTAATAAAAAGAAAAACCTAATTAAAATACTAATCAAATTAACAGATAATAACAATTCACTCCCCGGCAGCGGCGCCAAAAACTTGATGCGCGTGATGTGTCGTTGCGGTTTAGCAGTTTTAATGCCTACTCAAGTTTTAAATTTATATTTAGCCGACTTATCAATAACACACACACTTAACGAGCAGTGTACCCGGTCAGTATGAAGATAATGGTAAGTAGAGTGTCGATCACTAAGAGTGGAACGTATTATCTTAGTTATTCTAATCAGTATTTTAATATCCTAACGCAAGGGGGTTTCAGCCTGAAAGACTGGCACGGTTTGTTGCAATTAAATGATAAAATAAACCAATAGGCACGAATCAGCAAGTAGCACACACGTACACAGATAGATACTCGAGACAATAAGAGGGCTGTCCTTATGATTAAGTAGATTGTCACTTGTTTTATTGATAGCTTTATATGAAGTGTATGTAATTAACCCTTTCTCGTTGGTCCTATTCTCATCGGCGAGTAAACCCTTAATGATTACTTATGTCTAAAAGTTATTCCTAAGTGATCAATTTAGAAACAACCGTGGGAGCCACATCTTGTCCCGCAGTCGGATGCCCGCAAGCCACTAATAAACACAGAGGTTATCAATGCACTAATAAGTAGTAACCAAAGACATCAACATATAAACTTTAATTGATGGGAAAGCAAGTATTAAAGGGAGTGCAATCTTTCCGTTGTCACATTACACAAGCCACCAATCCTGATGAATTAAAGTTTGCTAAAACAATAAAACAAAACTACTTAATGAATTAAATACATGCAGCACCTTCTTACAGCTCTTGTATCTTCGATTTGGGTGTGTCTTGTGCTGCCTCCTTGACTGAATTCGTCCTTTTGCTCTGCTGTCCGAACTTCGGTTTTAGGGTTTCGAACTCTTTAATTCGTCTGGTCTACGGGGTATTTATAGTTTCTGTCTGAGGGAAGATGCGGCGCATGTACTTAACTTCGCGTGGGGTCCAAGATTATAATATTCAGGAATATTCGTACACCGCCAGAAGATGCGGCGTAACTGCCTTTATAGATGCGGCGCATGTCCTCTTGTATCTTGGATCGTATCTGGTGATATCTTGATAGAGATGCGGCGCATGTCGAGAGTGAGATGCGGCGCATCTGGAGCAGAATTGACTTGATCTTGTCCATGTCAGTAGACTTTCACTTTATGCACGTTTTGCTCCATTATTAGTCCATAATCGCTAAGTTTCACCAAATGCTTGTTTTTACCTGAGAATTACAAAAGTAAACGATTAAGTATCAATCCTCATACATAATATAGTAAAACAAGTCAAATTAATAGGATAAATGATAGTAATAAAATGTACTTATTTGAGTTCATCAATAAAGACTATGACAAACTTGTCCAAGTATGGTTTACACACTCGGTTCATGAGGTCCATGAATACAGCCGGTGCGTTTGTCAAACCAAATGGCATTACCTTGAATTCATAGTGACCATAGCGAGTCCTGAACGCCGTTTTGGGAATATCCTCTTCTCGGACTCTAAGTTAGTGGTAGCCTGACCTCAGATCTATCTTCGAGTAGTAATCTGATCCTTGCAGCTGGTCAAACAAATCATCAATTCTCGGTAACGGGTAGCGATTCTTCACTGTCAGCTTGTTCAATTCGCGATAGTCAATGCACATCCTAAACGAACCATCTTTCTTCTTTACGAACAACACCGGTGCTCCCCACGGTGATGAACTAGGTCGGATGAACCCTTTATCCAACAACTCTTGCAACTGCTTAGACAGTTCTTGCATCTCGGTAGGAGCGAGTCGATACGGTGCACGAGCCACCGGTGCAGCTCCCGGAACTAGGTCGATTAAGAACTCCACTTGTCGAGCTGGTGGAAGTCCAGGTAGATTTTCAGGAAATACCTCAGGGAAATCACGCACAATCGGGACGTCCTTGAGTCGCCTCTCTCCAGACTCTTTCTTGGACACTTGTGCTAAGAACGCATGACAACCTTTCTCGATGTACTTCAAAGTCTTAATGCAGGAGATAATACTCAAACGGGTTTCACTACGGTCTCCGCGGACAACCAAAGTCTCGTCATCAAGAGGGATATGAACAACCCGTTCACCGCAAATAATGTTGGCTCGATGTTTTGACAACCAATCCATTCCCACAACTACGTCAAAGCTTCCTAGTTCAATGGGCATAAGGTCGATGCTAAACGGGTGATCTAGAAGGTTTAAGGTACAGTCTCGGATTACAGTGCAAGTATTAACCAGATTGCCATTAGCTAGTTCAATACTATAACTGGTGTCTAGTGTGGTAGGGGTGAGATTTAGTAGCGGTGAAATCTTAGAAGATATAAAGCTCATATCGGCGCCAGAATCAAATAAGACTTTAACACGAAGTTTGTTGAGTAGAAACGTACCGGTAACGACATTTGGGTCCTGATACTGCTCTCCATTTCCCAGCACGTATGCTCTGCCACGAGCACCTTCGGTCTTTTGTCCAGTATTTTTCGGGCACTGGCTCTTGTAATGTCCACGCTCCCCACATCCAAAACATGTTACAACCGGCTGTGCATTACTCCCTGTAGCCACAGCTTTTCCCTTACAGTTCTTAGCAACATGCCCAACCTTGTTGCAGTTCTGACATCTCGCAGTGCACGGTCCAGGGTGGTGATGGTTACATTTTTCACAGTACGGGTACTTTCCAGCATATCCCCCAGTCTGTGCTGGTGCAGCTACATATGCTCTGACAGCCTCTTGGCGTCGGTTCTGCTGATTGTGGTGATTGTTATTGCGGTACTGGTTATTGTTGTTGTTGCGGTTGTTGTAGTTGTTGTTGTTGTTGTTGTTCCTTCTGTAGTCATCCCACTTCCTCTTATGATCAAAGCTGTTACCCTTCTGAGCTGTTCCATTCTTGATGGCCTGATCCATTAGTCGTTCAGCTACACGGATTGCATCATCCAAGGTCTGCGAGTTGTATGACGTTACAAGCCCTTCAATACTAGCTGGTAGACCACCAATAAACTTTTCAAGCAGCTTCTCATTATCCGGTACCATATGGGCACAAAAGACTTTCAACTCTTGGAATCGGCGAACATAGGTAGCAAGATCAACATCTTTCACCGCCAAATAGTAGAATTCAGTATCCAACTTTCTCATGTCACTACGTGAGCAAAACTCCTGTACCATCTCCTTTTTAAGTTCCTCCCATGAAATATTATAAGCATTTACAATCCCAACATACTTAGCATATGCCATCCACCAGGATAATGCCTGCTCCATCAAGGTTCCCGTGGCATACTTTACCTTGCAGTCTTCTCTCCAGTTACTCCTTAGGAACACTGATTCCATCTTTTCAAACCATTGTGTTAAGCCGAAAGCTCCTTCTGTTCCCTTGAAGGTAGTGCGTTGGCAGCTCATGAATTCTTTGTAGGTGCAGAAACGGTTCTCATAGACAGGTTGCACTCCCGCCTGTCCAACAATCTGGTTGCTAGCACCTGCTTGTCCAGCAAGCGCCGCAGCTATGCCTTCTTTAATCATTTTCTGAATCGCGGTCGGGGTCATTCTTTTAGGTGGCATAATTCTATCAATCATTACAAATGTACAACACTGTAAGTATCTGATTAATCTCACAGAATCATAACATGAAAGTCAATAACGATGGCACATCATAATATAGCGTTCATTCAACATCATAATAGTACATCACCAAAATACGTCGTGGATTCGATACTCGTCATCAGTCTTGCAGGATATGCAAAACTACTACAAGTTTCTTATCAAATCTACTAACCGAAACTAGTCAGTTCAGTACGTACAAGGTAAACTACTACTACAATACTAAACTACTATAATAATATGATCACTAATCTCTACTAACGACTTCCTATCTCCTTATCATCATCTATCTACTCATAGTTAAATAAATAAACTTCGCCGTGACTCGTACGAGTCACGGTTTGACTCGACGTGAGTCTTTTGGCTCTCGGCCTAGCTCAAATCCGAATCCAACATAACCAAATCCAACACAAACACATTACTCTTGACAGAATGCAAATGACTCAAACCACACAAAAATGAAACTGCCACAACCAAATGGTTCACAAATACGCATCAACTTTAATAACAACACAATCCTAAACTAAACCACACTCACCTTGCCTCGCCGTGAGTCACGGCTTGGCTTTTCCTTGACTGCCGAGACAACCAAAACCAAACGGACCCAAATTAAAATTCTAAACAATCCACAAACTCCGAATAAATAAAAGGAAGGAAGGAAAACAATTAAAACCATCAACTCACCCGAGTCAACCGAGTTGACTCGGTGAGTCACCGAGTTGACTGGGTCAACGACGAGAGGGGGAGGGGAGGGTTTCCACACGAGGGGTTTTATAACAAGGTATAACAACCATTTTTATTAATAAAACTTTATTAAAATCGGATTTAATAAAAATATGAATTAGGGTTTCAAAATAAGTTAAGAGAAATGAAAGTAAACGGCGCGTGAAGGGTTTTACCGAGAGAAAAGGCGGCGGGGAAGGCTGTGGTGGTGGCGGTGGTGCTGGCAGTGGTGGTGGTGGCGCGTGACGGTGTTAGGCTTCTCGGATGAAGCTAATATTCTCCAGAATTGATCAGCTCTTGTTGATCCATCGATCAGTGTGGGTGGTTAAGCTCGCCGGAAAATATTCCGGTGGCCGGAACTTGGCCGACGGTGGGATGGTGGCCGGACGGATGAGAACGCCGGCAGTATGGGAGAGAGAAGAAAGGGAGAGTAGTGAGAGAGAGTGAGATAGAAAATGAATTAATTTATTATTATTGGGTTTATATAGTTTTGAGGGAGGGGTAGGAATGAAAATATGAAAAGTGAGGGATGTGAAATGAAAAATAGGGGCGGAGGGACTAATCTTGCCATTATGGTTAAACTTTTGCAATAAACACTGCGGGACCCATTTGACGTACTAAACGGACTCGAAAATTAACGAAACTTGCGCCATTGTTCACGAAATAATTTTTCCAATAAAAACGAGTATAAATTTGCAATACTTTCAAAAATCAATATTTTTGACAAATACGATACGTTTCGTGCTTTGTAGGTTGTGCTGGTTCACTAATAGGGACAATGTTCTCGTTTCTCGCAATAATTCTCTCGTTTCTCAAGCCCAAACAAGTTCAATAAAAATTTAAGTTCTCAGGTAATGCAAAGTTTTAAAATAATTGGCTAGAAAGGTTTTGGAAAATTACCGGGTGTTACAGCACATACATCATATTGGGAAATCCGTCCCGGATTTCAGTTTAACTTATCGGTTCCGGTTTCGAAGAGGTGAGGGTATTTGCGTTTGAACTGGTCCTCGCGTTCCCAGGTGAATTCGGGTCCTCTCTTGGAATTCCAGCGGACTTTCACGAGGGAAATTTTGCTCCTCTTTAATTGTTTGACCTCACGCTCCATAATCTCTACAGGTTCTTCAATAAAGTTCAGTTGCGCATCAACTTGAATCTCATCGAGTGGAATCATGGCTGTCTCATCGGACAAGCATTTCTTCAAATTAGACACGTGGAATACAGGATGTACCCTACTGAGCTCTGGTGGTAATTCTAGCTTATAAGCTACAGGACCATCTCGGTTCAGAATCTTGAACGGTCCTATGTATCTGGGGTTCAGCTTTCCCCGCTTGCCGAAACGAATCACTCCCTTCCATGGTGAAACCTTCAACATAACTCTATCCCCAACCTGAAACTCAAGGGGTTTGCGTCTTACGTCTGCGTAACTTTTCTGACGGTCTTGCGCGATCTTCAATCGGTCTTTAATCTGCACAATCTTTTCTGTGGTCTCTCGAACAAGATCCGGCCCAATGAGCTGAGCTTCTCCTACCTCAGCCCAACAAATGGGTGATCGACACTTTCGACCATACAATGCCTCGAACGGTGCAACCTTAATACTTGCGTGATAGCTGTTGTTGTATGAAAACTCAACCAATGGCAAATGGGTATCCCACCCATTTCCAAAATCAATCACGCAGGCCCGGAGCATATCTTCCATTGAATCGTCCTTTCACTCTGGTCATCTGTCTCCGGGTGATATGCAGTACTCATGTCGAGGTTCGTGCCAAGGAATCCTGAAGCTTCTTCCTTTGAAACATAATGTTCCATCTGAACGCTTCTCAAACTTCGTCTGTATCATTCCATAAAGATTCTCACTCTGGATATGTTCTTGTTTCACTGCTTCTTCTTGAGCATGGAGGATTTGAGCGGGAAAATTCGAATTGATGGTCATAACCAAGGCTCGAACTCGTAGAGGTTTCAACCGTTCCTTTCGGCTCAAGGCATCAGCCACAACGTTTGCCTTTCCTGGGTGACATCTGATTCAGTCGTAATCGCTTAGAGTTTCCAACCATCTACGTCGTCTCATATTCAGCTCCTTCTGATCTAAGATATGCTGAAGACTCTTGTGATCGGTGTACACGACACATTTCGTTCCGTATAGGTAGTGCCTCCATATCTTCAGTGCCAAAAACCACTGCTCCCAATCTCCAAATCATGCGTAGTATACTTCTCCTCGTGGGTCTTCAGTTTTCGGGAAGCATAAGCCATTACTTTCCCTTTCTGCACCAAAACTGCTCCTAAACCATGATATGATGCATCACAGTATACCACAAAATCCTCCACTCCGTCTTGGCAACGCCAAAATCGGTGCACTACACAGTTTTCGCTTCAGAATCTGGAATGCTTCTTCTTCATCGTTTCCCCATTCATACTTCTTATTCTTCTGAGTCAATGCAGTTAATGGTTTAGCAATCTTGGAGAATCCCTCGATGAATCTCCGGTAATACCCGGCCAATCCCAAAAATTATCGGATCTCTGTAGCATTAGAAGGTGTTGGCCAATTCTCAATAGCTTCAATCTTCGCGGGATCTACATGCAACCCTTTGTTGTCAATCACATGGCCAAGAAATTGTACTCTGCGAATCCAAAATTCACACTTAGAGAATTTGGCATACAATTGTTCTTCCTTGAGTAATTTGAGAATTGTCGTCAGATGTTGTTTGTGCTCTTCTTCAATCTTGGAGTAAATCAAAATATCATCGATGAAGACTATGACAAACTTGTCCAAGTATGGTTTACACACTCGGTTCATGAGGTCCATGAATACAGCCGGTGCGTTTGTCAAACCAAATGGCATTACCTTGAATTCATAGTGACCATAGCAAGGCCTGAATGCCGTTTTGGGAATATCCTCTTCTCGGACTCTAAGTTAGTGGTAGCCTGACCTCAGATCTATCTTCGAGTAGTAATCTGATCCTTGCAGCTGGTCAAACAAATCATCAATTCTCGGTAACGGGTAGCGATTCTTCACTGTCAGCTTGTTCAATTCGCGATAGTCAATGCACATCCTAAACGAACCATCTTTCTTCTTTACGAACAACACCGGTGCTCCTCACGGTGATGAACTAGGTCGGATGAACCCTTTATCCAACAACTCTTGCAACTGCTTAGACAGTTCTTGCATCTCGGTAGGAGCGAGTCGATACGGTGCACGAGCCACCGGTGCAGCTCCCGGAACTAGGTCGATTAAGAACTCCACTTGTCGAGCTGGTGGAAGTCCAGGTAGATTTTCAGGAAATACCTCAGGGAAATCACGCACAATCGGGACGTCCTCGATTCGCCTCTCTCCAGACTCTTTCTTGGACACTTGTGCTAAGAACGCATGACAACCTTTCTCGATGTACTTCAAAGTCTTAATGCAGGAGATAATACTCAAACGGGTTTCACTACGGTCTCCGCGGACAACCAAAGTCTCGTCATCAAGAGGGATATGAACAACCCGTTCACCGCAAATAATGCTGGCTCGATGTTTTGACAACCAATCCATTCCCACAACTACGTCAAAGCTTCCTAGTTCAATGGGCATAAGGTCGATGCTAAACGGGTGATCTAGAAGGTTTAAGGTACAGTCTCGGATTACGGTGCAAGTATTAACCAGATTGCCATTAGCTAGTTCAATACTATAACTGGTGTCTAGTGTGGTAGGGGTGAGATTTAGTAGCGGTGAAATCTTAGAAGATATAAAGCTCATATCGGCACCAGAATCAAATAAGACTTTAACACGAAGTTTGTTGAGTAGAAACGTACCGGTAACGACATTTGGGTCCTGATACTGCTCTCCATTTCCCAGCACGTATGCTCTGCCACGAGCACCTTCGGTCTTTTGTCCAGTATTTTTCGGGCACTGGCTCTTGTAATGTCCACGCTCCCCACATCCAAAACATGTTACAACCGGCTGTGCATTACTCCCTGTAGCCACAGCTTTTCCCTTACAGTTCTTAGCAACATGCCCAACCTTGTTGCAGTTCTGACATCTCGCAGTGCACGGTCCAGGGTGGTGATGGTTACATTTTTCACAGTACGGGTACATTCCAGCATATCCCCCAGTCTGTGCTGGTGCAGCTACATATGCTCTGACAGCCTCTTGGCGTCGGTTCTGCTGATTGTGGTGATTGTTATTGCGGTACTGGTTATTGTTGTTGTTGCGGTTGTTGTAGTTGTTGTTGTTGTTGTTGTTGTTCCTTCTGTAGTCATCCCACTTCCTCTTATGATCAAAGCTGTTACCCTTCTGAGCTGTTCCATTCTTTATGGCCTGATCCATTAGTCGTTCAGCTACACGGATTGCATCATCCAAGGTCTGCGAGTTGTATGACGTTACAAGCCCTTCAATACTAGCTGGTAGACCACCAATAAACTTTTCAAGCAGCTTCTCATTATCCGGTACCATATGGGCACAAAAGACTTTCAACTCTTGGAATCGGCGAACATAGGTAGCAAGATCAACATCTTTCACCGCCAAATAGTAGAATTCAGTATCCAACTTTCTCATGTCACTACGTGAGCAAAACTCCTGTACCATCTCCTTTTTAAGTTCCTCCCATGAAATATTATAAGCATTTACAATCCCAACATACTTAGCATATGCCATCCACCAGGATAATGCCTGCTCCATCAAGGTTCCTGTGGCATACTTTACCTTGCAGTCTTCTCTCCAGTTACTCCTTAGGAACACTGATTCCATATTTTCAAACCATTGTGTTAAGCCGACAGCTCCTTTTGTTCCCTTGAAGGTAGTGCGTTGGCAGCTCATGAATTCTTTGTAGGTGCAGAAACGGTTCTCATAGACAGGTTGCACTCCCGTCTGTCCAACAATCTGGTTGCTAGCACCTGCTTGTCCAGCAAGCGCCGCAGCTATGCCTTCTTTAATCATTTTCTGAATCGCGGTCGGGGTCATTCTTTTAGGTGGCATAATTCTATCAATCATTACAAATGTACAACACTGTAAGTATCTGATTAATATCACAGAATCATAACATGAAAGTCAATAACGATGGCACATCATAATATAGCGTTCATTCAACATCAAAATAGTACATCACCAAAATACGTCGTGGATTCGATACTCGTCATCAGTCTTGCAGGATATGCAAAACTGCTACAAGTTTCTTATCAAATCTACTAACCGAAACTAGTCAGTTCAGTACGTACAAGGTAAACTACTACTACAATACTAAACTACTATAATAATATGATCACTAATCTCTACTAACGACTTCCTATCTCCTTATCATCATCTATCTACTCATAGTTAAATAAATAAACTTCGCCGTGACTCGTACGAGTCACGGTTTGACTCGACGTGAGTCTTTTGGCTCTCGGCCTAGCTCAAATCCGAATCCAACATAACCAAATCCAACACAAACACATTACTCTTGACAGAATGCAAATGACTCAAACCACACAAAAATGAAACTGCCACAACCAAATGGTTCACAAATACGCATCAACTTTAATACCAACACAATCCTAAACTAAACCACACTCACCTTGCCTCGCCGTGACTCGCCGTGAGTCACGGCTTGGCTTTTCCTTGACTGCCGAGACAACCAAAACCAAACGGACCCAAATTAAAATTCTAAACAATCCACAAACTCGGAATAAATAAAAGGAAGGAAGGAAAACAATTAAAACCATCAACTCACCCGAGTCAACCGAGTTGACTCGGTGAGTCACCGAGTTGACTGGGTCAACGACGAGAGGGGGAGGGGAGGGTTTCCACACGAGGGGTTTTATAACAAGGTATAACAACCATTTTTATTAATAAAACTTTATTAAAATCGGATTTAATAAAAATATGAATTAGGGTTTCAAAATAAGTTAAGAGAAATGAAAGTAAACGGAGCGTGAAGGGTTTTACCGAGAGAAAAGGCGGCGGGGAAGGCTGTGGTGGTGGCGGTGGTGCTGGCAGTGGTGGTGGTGGCGCGTGACGGTGTTAGGCTTCTCGGATGAAGCTAATATTCTCCAGAATTGATCAGCTCTTGTTGATCCATCGATCGGTGTGGGTGGTTAAGCTCGCCGGAAAATATTCCGGTGGCCGGAACTTGGCCGGCGGTGGGATGGTGGCCGGACGGATGAGAACGCCGGCAGTATGGGAGAGAGAAGAGAGGGAGAGTAGTGAGAGAGAGTGAGATAGAAAATGAATTAATTTATTATTATTGGGTTTATATAGTTTTGAGGGAGGGGTAGGAATGAAAATATGAAAAGTGAGGGATGTGAAATGAAAAATAGGGGCGGAGGGACTAATCTTGCCATTATGGTTAAACTTTTGCAATAAACACTGCGGGACCCATTTGACGTACTAAACGGACTCGAAAATTAACGAAACTTGCGCCATTGTTCACGAAATAATTTTTCCAATAAAAACGAGTATAAATTTGCAATACTTTCAAAAATCAATATTTTTGACAAATACGATACGTTTCGTGCTTTGTAGGTTGTGCTGGTTCACTAATAGGGACAATATTCTCGTTTCTCGCAATAATTCTCTCGTTTCTCAAGCCCAAACAAGTTCAATAAAAATTTAAGTTCTCAGGTAATGCAAAGTTTTAAAATAATTTGCTAGAAAGGTTTTGGAAAATTACCGGGTGTTACATATTATATCTTGGTTTTTGTTCTTTCAAAGTTAACTTGTTTATCAAAGTTGTTATTAATCTCTAAAAAAGCTAATCGTGTCTTCATTGCTGTTTATTCATTAAGGGAAACTGTTAGCAAACCCCAATAACAAATAGTACATTATCGAAAAGTTATGTTTACGCCTTGTCGCCGAGAACAAATCACAGTCACTGAAGAAAAAGATGATAGAATCAGTGATCTACCTGATTGCTTACTACTCGAGATCTTGTCGCGTTTACCCTTGACAAAAGAAGCCATTAGAGCATGTACTCTCTCCAAACGATGGATTCATCTTTGGCCTACACTTCCTAATCTCATTTTCAAATATGATATGGCCATATGGGAATGGAACCATCAACAACGACACCATGATTTCTTTTCGTTCGTTGACAAAAGCCTAATTCAATGTAGCCAATCAAACCATGACAAAGTGCAGCGGCATAGCCCTTACCATATTGAGTTTCAATCACAAGTCACCAATTTGATTCGTTATGCTATTAAATGGAACATTCAAGACCTTGATTTACATCTACAATATATTACCAATACCAAAATGTTTGAACTAAATCAGTTCTTTTTCACTAATTCATCTTTTACTCAACTCAAATTATCGGGCTGTGTAGTATTAAACCCAACCGGGCTTATTAGCTGGAATAAACCGACTAGTTTGCATATAGGTGGAGCAAAGTTAAATGATGATTTGATTCACAGTATTATAACTGGGAGCCTCTGTTGGAAACTTTGAACTTGCAATATTGTTATGGTCTTAGGCAGATTTATATTACTTCAAAGAGTGTTAAGAACTTGTAGTTCAATGGATACTCTGGTCTTGAACACAATATTTTCGAAATCAATGCTCCTTATATATTTTCAATACACTACAACAAAAGTGGCTTTTTAGGACCCTTTGTGTGGGACGGTATGATACTAGAGTCCTAAAAAACTATTTAATATGACATATGAGCGTTTGGGGTCCTTTTGAAATATATGCTACTTAGGCGGTATCCTAAAAAGTTATATAATAGGATGGTTGATTATTTGGGGTCCTATTATCATATAACTTAATAGGACACTTAAAATATGGATCCTAATAAATTACTTTATAATACATTTAGTTGTTGGTGTCCCATTATGTGATAGTGTAATACGACACTTGATCACTAGATGTCCTATTATAACATAACCTAATAAGACCCTTGACACTTGGGTCTTATAACTTTAACCTTTATAGGACGTTTATTCATTATGGTTTTATTATAATACACCATAATAGGACACTTGAGTTTTGAGTTATAAGACATCAGTTAGTTAAAACGCTTATTCACAAAAGTTTTATTATAACAAAATTTAATAGGACCTTTGACACGTGGGTATTATAACGTTAACCTTTATAGGACGCTTATGCACAATGGTTTTATTATCGTACACCATAATAGGACATTTCATTTTTGAGTCATATAACATCATTTTTTTAAAACGATTATTCGCAAAAGTTTTATTATAACAAAACTTAATAGGACCCTTAAGACGTGGGTATTATAATGTTAACCTTTATAGGACGCTTATGCATAATGGCTTTATTATCATACACCATAATAGGACATTTTATTTTTGATTCATAAAATATCAGTATTTTAGAACGTTTATTCGCAAAAGTTTTATTATAACAAAACTTAATAGGACCCTTAAAGGACGCATATTCATTATGGTTTTATTACAATACACCATAATAGGACACTTGATACATAAGGTGAAATTGTATAACCTTTCATAAACCCGACACATAGCAGATGTGTTCTAGCCTCGGCCGGATCTACCCATATCTGATTACCACAATCAATGCATGGACATGAAATCTGTCCATTTTTACCCTCAATATAAAATATATAATCAAGAAAGTCGTCAAGACCTTTTTTATATTCAATGGTTAATCTTGGTAAAGACATCCAACTCGTATCCATCTTAAACCTGCCTTAAATAAACCAACAATAAAAAAACTAATTCAATTAACCACAGATAACCACGGATAATTTCAACAAAAAGAAAGGGAGACTAATTTAATTAACCACAGATTGTGTTTGATAAAAATTTAGCAAAAACGATTAGGGTTTTAATTATGAGGTATTACCTGGTCTTGATGATGGTGCTGATTTCCGGTTGTCAGATATCAATTGACGGAGATGATGGTGGTGAGTCCTGCTGGCAATTTTGGATGGTGGAATGATCGTGTATTTGGAGATGGACAAAGTGAGTTTGATTTGATGATTTGGTCCCAAAACATATGTTAAAAACAAAATAAGCCAAGCCCAAAATAAGCCCAAAGATATGAAACAAACCTCTCTTCTCCAACACCACAACAAATCTCTCTTCTCCAACACCTCAACATAATCAACATTAACACATACAGATTATGATCATACAAAATTATGCTGCTAAACATTTCATCTGATGACGTATAGTCCGCATTCGGGTCACGAACCCGACCAATGGACGCTACTACCACTCAAGCCCATCACGAATGGATTCAAGCCCATCACGAATGGGCTATCACGATAATGGTTTGGGCTTACGAAGGCCCAAACCCGAAGTTATTTATGGTCTTGATATAGGATATCTCTTATTTATGGGATATGTATCAAACGACCGACTTAGGCGGGATACGCCGAAGGGTAAGGAACACGAAACCAACAAGGATTTCGTGTGTATATATAAAGGGCATCTCGGCTCTCATTAAGGTACAATCTAATAACCCTAACTCTTCAACTAAACCCTAAAACCGATTACTTACTCTCACGCCGGAGGATAATCGTGGGAGACAATCCCACGATAAGCCTAACGGTGTTTTTTGTTCTCTTAGTGCGCAGGTCTCAAGCATTAAGATCTAATTGATACGGGAACAGGAATCCAAACAAGGAACGCCCAACTTTTGTATCAACAAGTGGCGCCATCCGTGGGACCATACACTAAGAACTTTACTAAGAACTAGAATGACAAAGCACGGAAACCCAAACCTGCGGACTCCGCAGGCGAAGAAAACGCATGGTGACCTACAGGGGGAAAAGCAGCAAACTGATTCAGCCACCAAGCAGAACTGGTCTTTACTACAGTAGAACCGGTCGCAAGAACTACCCATGCTACTACAACAACCACTAGCACGGAAGATCTACAGCGCACTCCTTTCACCATGCCAGAATTAGACCTCACTGAGCCGCCAAATGCGCCTATCCGAAACAAGGGTCCTGATTTGGAAACAGACATCCTCGCGCTAGAAGGAGTCACGCCTGAACTAGCGCCAAGTGATTTCGTATCTCAAAACTACGAAACCTTGGCTGCGCTTATGCGAGAGGAAGCGAAAAAGAGGTCAAGCCAGAGTCTGCAAGCCCGACTCAACTTTGACCCTGAGCATGAAGCATCCCCACCGCGTTACCGAAAGGAAAGGCGCGAGAAGGATAGCCGCCGACACCCAGTGTTTACTAGGATAGGAAGGAAAGTTGTGGGTGATGAAGCAGCCGACTTACAGTATCCGGAGGAGCATGAAGACGATGGACGGTGCACCAATGTCCACGCTAGGCTTGGCAGTCACAGGATTCAAGATTCACGATAGGATTGGGCGACGGTGCTCCCCAAGCGAAAGCCCTTCAAGCTCGGATTTCGAGGATAGTCGGCGCAAGCGCCGCAAAAGAGTAAGCTCATCCTCAAATGACTCCTCGGACAATGAGGACAAAGAAACAGGACACTGGAAGTCCAGGAGAAGATACAGCGACCAGGAGGACGAAGATATGTCTCGTCCCTGGCGCCGCCAAAAGGTTGACGCATTCACTCGGCGCATCAGTGATTTTTCAGAAGATAAGAGAAGGCGCATGCCCACTAATGTTAAAACTTATGATGGAACAGGTGATCCTGACGACCACCTAAAATTTTTCGAATCAGCAGCTACCATCGAAAATTGGCCACAACCTGTGTGGTGCCACATGTTTAACTCTACATTAGTAGGGAATGCGCGAAACTGGTTCAGTAAGCTTCCACGTAGAAGCATCGATGGGTTTGAAGAGTTGCGGAAGGCGTTTCGTTTGAACTTTACTCAGAGGAAGAAGTGCGCCAAGAACCCTGTCGAACTCGCTAGGGTAAAACAGCGCCAAGGGGAATCCACAAGCGCTTTTATGGAGCGCTTTAAAGACGAATGCATACATGTCAAGGCATGCCCCGAAATTCTAAAGATCTCAGGGTTTATGAACGGAATCAATAACCCAGAACTTATCAAAAAGTTAAATGATAGGGTTCCCCAAACCTTTGATGAACTTATGAAGCGCACGAGGTCCTTCATCCAGGGAGAAGCTGCCGCTGCGGATAACAAGAAAGGCTACTCAAACTATAGGTCACAAGAACAGCCAAGGAGACAATCCAATGACCAGAGTAGCAATCGCAACAAAAGCTACCGCAGTCAGGGGGTGGACGAGAGAATGACAAGTATACCCCACTAACGAAGACTCCAAAGGAGATATTTGCGACGGAAGGCGCGAACTTTCCGAGACCCCCACCGATGCGCACCCCAGAAGATCGGCGCGTAGGGAACGGATACTGCAAGTATCATGGACAGAAGGGCCACACAACCAATGAGTGTGTCCAATTGCGCCAATTAATTGAGAAGCTAGTAAAAGAAGGCAGATTGGACCATCTAGTTAAGAACATCAAAGATGGGAAAGACAAACAGAAGACCGGGGCAAAAAAGAAGCACCTAAGGACAAGGCTGACACAATCTACATGATACAATCATGGCAGCGAACGACTAGGCAAAAGGTCAGCCAGAAATTTTCTCATGGAAGCGAAATCTCTTTCCCCACCTTGACTGCGGACAACGCAGTGGCGGAACCACTCACCATCGAGATAAATGCGGGGGGTCACGATATCCACCGCATGTATGTTGATGGAGGAGCATCAGCGGACATAATGTATGAGCATTGTTTCAAGAGATTGCGACCTGAGATACAAAGACAGTTAAGCCCAGCCACGATGTCGTTGACTGGCTTCACAGGAGAAAAGATATGGCCCATGGGGCAACTACGACTACTAGTTGTTGTTGGTCATAAGGAACACTCCACGACAGCCTGGATGAATTTTATGGTGATCAGATCTCTTTCGCCATACAATGGCATTATTGGAAGACCAGGAATTTTGGCAATACGCGCAGTACCGTCCACGGCACATGGAATGCTCAAATTCCCGGTAGAAGGCGACATTGTCACCATCTACAATAACGCTGCGCCACCTAGAGAGTGTAACACGATTACATGTGAGACGACGCACACCCCAAAACAGAGCGCAGCTAAAGTATCAAATCTGAAGGTCGCAATTCATCCTGATTACCCGGAACAAGAAGTATCGATCGGGGGATCGCTGTTTGATAAAGACAGAGCTGCCGTGTGCGCACTCTTGCAAAAGAATCTGGATATCTTCGCATGGGAACCAAAGCACATGACTGGGGTGCCACGCTCGATTGCAGAACACAAGTTGAAAATCCGACAAGGATACTCCCCAGTACGGCAGAAAAAGCGCGGCCAGGCTCCAGAGCGCACAAAAGCCATTCTAGAGGAAGTACACAAACTTGTTGACGCAGGTATCATGCGAGAAGTCTATTACCATGATTGGCTCTCCAATCCAGTGATGGTCAAGAAGAGTGATGGTAGTTGGCGGATGTGCGTGGACTTCACTGATCTCAACAAAGCATGTCCACAAGACTGCTACCCACTACCAGAGATAGACTGGAAGGTAGAATCTTTATGCGGATACCCATTTAAATGTTTTTTAGACGCATACAAAGGGTACCACCAAATCTAAATGGCTAAAGAGGACGAGGAAAAAACAGCCTTCCACACAAGCCAAGGTGTCTACTGTTATACAAAGATGCCTTTTGGCCTAAAGAATGCGGGCGCCACCTACCAGCGATTGGTGGATAATGCATTTGAAAAGCAAGTGGGCCGCAACCTAGAGGTCTATGTTGACGACCTTGTCATAAAAAACCATACCAAAGATAAGTTGGTCCGCGACATTGAAGAAACATTTAGAACACTACGAAAGATCAACATGAAGTTAAATCCTAAGAAATGCACTTTTGGCGCTACAGAAGGCATGTTCCTAGGATACTTGATCGAACCTGATGGCATTAAACCATGCCCAGAAAAAACAGAGGCTGTCATCCAACTCCCTTCACCACGAACGTTGAAAGAAGTCCAGTCTCTGAATGGAAAACTAGCCGGGTTGAACAAATTCCTGTCCAAATCAGCAGATAATTCACTCCCCCTCTTTAAAACACTCAAGAAGTGTACAAAAAAGGGAGACTTTCGTTGGACTACAGAAGTGGAAGAAGCTTTCACACAGCTTAAGCAACATATAGCAGCGCTTCCCAAGCTAGTCGCACCCCGACCAGGGGAGGAGTTAATTGTGTATTTGTCTGCGACTCATGGAGCAGTCAGCACGGTGCTACAGACAGATAGAAATTCCGTACAAACACCGGTATACTTTGTAAGTAAAGCGCTCAAGAAGATAGAGATTAACTATAACCCAATGGAAAAGTTGGTCTTGGCATTAGTATTCGCCGCCAAAAGATTGCGCAGATACTTTCAAGCACACCCAATAGCGGTGATCACGGACCAACCAATCAAGCAAGTTATCTCCAAACCCGATGCATCGGGGCGATTACAAAAGTGGAGTGTATTGCTAGGCGAGTATAACATCTCTTATAGACCACGCACTGCGGTTAAGGGACAAATACTAGCAGACTTCATCATCGAAAAACCAGACACCGATGCTGCACCTCCACTGAGCGAGGTAGAACTACAAGAGCCATGGGTCCTGTTCACGGATGGATCTTCGTGCGTGGATGGGTCGGGCGCAGGCCTTATCCTCACCAATCCAGAAGGAATGGAATTCACTTACGCACTGCGCTTTGAATTCACAGCTACGAATAACGAGGCAGAGTATGAAGCCCTAATCGCTGGATTACGCATTGCAACTCGAATGGGTGTACGTAACCTAGAAGCAAATGTGGACTCCCGATTAGTAGCCAACCACGTGTTGGGCGAATATGTGGCTAAAGAGGATAACATGGTTCAATACCTTGACAAGACCAAGTCACTAATCCAAGGTTTTGACAGGTTTACCATTAAACAAATTCCTAGAGGTGAAAACAAAAAAGCGAATGCGCTAAGTAAGATCGCATCTACAAGCTTTGCGCACCTGTCAAAACAAGTGTTGGTGGAAATCCTAAAAAATAAATCCATCTCGGAGATGGAGATATCCACGGTAATAGAGGAAGAGAATCCTACGTGGATGACCCCTATTGTCGAATTTATAAGCAAAGGCATATTGCCCCATGAGCAGAAGGATGCTCGACGGATACGACGCACAGCGCAGAGGTTCGAACTTCGAGATGGTATCCTATATCGGCGCTCATTTCTACAACCATGGCTTCGGTGCGTTGGACTTCTTCAGGCATATTACGTACTCCGAGAGATCCACGCCGGTTCATGCAGTATGCATTCAGGACCACGGTCCGTTGTAGCGCGAGCCTTGCGGTCAGGATACTACTGGCCCACTATGCATCGCGATGCGCGTGATGTGATAAAGAAATGTAGCGACTGCCAAGTTCATAGACCCATCCCGCGCAGACCACAACAAGAGCTAACGCCTATCACTTCTCCATGGCCATTCTATAAGTGGGGTATCGACATTGCGGGTCCCTTCCCTGTTGCAGCGGGGGGACTGAAATTTCTTATTGTGGCAATAGACTACTTCACTAAGTGGATCGAGGCAAAAGCAGTGGCGACAATCACAGGTAATCAAGTAAAACGATTCGTTTGGGAAAATATTGTATGCCGCTTTGGATTACCTGGGGAAATCGTTTCGGACAATGGAAAACAATTCCGCGATAACCCGTTCAAAGACTGGTGCGCAGAACTAAATATCACACAACACTTCGCGTCAGTTAAACACCCACAAACCAATGGTTTAGTTGAGCGCGCAAATCGTAGTCTAGGCGAAGGAATTAAAGTGCGCCTGGACAAACATAAAGGAAGATGGGTGGATGAATTGTTGCATGTCTTATGGGCGCACCGCACAACAATCAAAGTTAGCAATGGAGACACTCCCTTTTCTCTTGTCTATGGGACAGAAGCTGTCATACCAGCTGAAATTGGGATGCCAACTATTCGGACTGCGGAAGTTAATGTCGCAACCAATGACGACGAACGACGTATCGACTTGGACCTATTGGAAGAAAGGCGTGAACGTGCAGCTATACGTGAAGCAAAAGCCAAGTCAAAAATGAAGGGATACTACGATGCTAAAGTTCGAAGCACCTCATTCAGACCAGGCGACTTTGTATATCGCGCTAATGATGCGAGCCATGCAGAAGATACAAGTAAACTTGGACCAAAGTGAGAGGGACCCTATGAGGTCGTTGAAGCACTAGGTAAGGGCGCATACAAGCTGCGTGACATGGATGGCCGTGACCTACAACGCACATGAAATATTTGCAATCTCAAGAGATGCTATCTTTAGGAAAGGTTACGACCCAACACACGGACACCTCCGCACTTTAGTAAGTGCTCAATAAATATCCGTGTATTTACATTTTGTTTCATTTAGGCAAATGTTTTTTCTTTTTACAAAAACTTGCAAGTATTAATTCAATGTCGCGGTTTCTAGCTAATTCCGCGACACATTTCACTTTATTGTTTACATGTTATTTATGTCTCAATATTGTTGTTACTTTACTTTCTGCCTACATGGCGTGCATGCACTTATTAAAACCCACGATGGTAAAAGGATGAGTAAACCTACTAAAAAACTCGTTGAGTAAGAGGGTTGCAAACCCATCAACATCGGATCACGCATCCTTGTTAAACACCTTACTCTCAAGACGTTGGAGTAAGTTCAATGTGCATCCCACGACGGATACACAACAATGCACACTGTGCGCGTTTAACAAATTAGGAGTTAAGACACTTAACTCCTTGATATGATATTTGCAGTACGCTGCATATCAACCTATACACTTGTAAATTTTATGAACTTCATACACGATTATGGATTCTTATAAATTTTCTTAAGTATGTACATAATAGTTTGCTTCTTAGACACAACATAGACGTCTTTTATGCAAAGACAAAATAACTAAGTACAAACATTATAACCACAATCACATTTGATACAATATGCGTACAATCGTATTTTTCAAAATCAACATTTTATGGTGGACAACGAGTTCATATAAAGTATAGATTCAACATGCACATGTGCAACAAAAAGTGAACCTATTACAAAACATCACTACATCTAAGTAGCCTATATACTATGTGTGCGTTTAAGCCCTGAACTGCCCACTTGGCGCGCCGCACTACCAGCCCTCTCAAGCTTCTTCAACAGGTCAACATCCTTGGGTGACACCGTTGGCACGCTAACGGGCACTCCATCAGACCTCAGAATATGGGCCGCACCAAGACCACAAAGGATGGCTTTCCCCTTCACACCCTTCTTCTTCGCAAGTCTCATCTCATGGGCCTCTAGGGACTCCTTCAGAGGAATTTCCTTCTCAAGAGCGAAAGGATTCAGGATATCACGCGGACAAGCAAAGAGAGGTACCTGCAGCTGCGACACATCGGGCTTCAAAAAATAATCAGGCTGTGCCTCAGCGTCATCTGCTGTGTGCCTAGCCAAAGTTAACCCCTCCATAATCACACCTATGGGATAATCCTGGTCGCGCTCCAATTGAGCAATATGAGGAAGCTCCAAAAGTTTCAACTTCTCCATAGCAGCAACAAGATCATCATAAGTGTTCTTGTTGTAACTCGGTACTTGGGCGGCGGGAACAGTCAAGATCTTGTTCGCACACAGCTCCTCTACAGCCTCTGCCTTACCACGTGCCAGCGCACACTGAACAACATCCCCAAAGGCGTCCCTCACCTCTTGGGACTCCAGAGTTTTCAAGGCAGCAAGGCGCAAGCCATGGCTGATAAGCCACCTGCGCTCAGCAATGGTTGACACCAGGTGAGGGTACAACTCTTCATCGTATTCAATGTTGAGCTTGTGCAGCTTGCTCTCCTGTTTCTCCAGCAAACCCATTACGGACTTGCGGAACTCCTCCAACCTAGAGAAGTGCTCATCCTTCCCATTCTCCAAATATTTCAAAACCCAAAGACAAGAAGCCTTATATTCTTTGAAGCTAGCACGCTCTTGGCTCACTTGGGCAAACAATGATAACCTCTCATCAACAAGCTTCTGAGCATACACAGTGGTTGACTCTGCTTCAGCCTGAGCATCAGCTAACTGCGCTTTCAGTAGCGCAATTTCCCCATCCCTCTGCGCACTGCTGCTACTTTCACCCGCATGCCTAGCTTTGAGCTGTGCAACCAATGAGGCTTGATGCGCAGCAGCCAAGCATAACTCCTCAATCAACTGGTCCGTAGGCACATCTTCAGAAGCCTTTGTCCCAGATCCTTGGCTCCCCTGCGCAATATGATCAGTAGGCGAGGGACCTACCTTGGGTGGCGAATCCCCAACACGCGCAGCATCATCACCAACAGCCTCAACACTGCACACAAATAACAAAGCTACTTTATAGTATCATTGCGGAATAAAGAAATGCAGATCTAAAGATACAAGTCTTATTACTTACTTGGGGGGAGGAGATTTAGTTGACGACGCACCCTCCTCTGAGGATGATAGCCCGCCAGATATAAGATGGTGCCTCCTTTTCGAGGTACCCGCGCCATCATCACTAGAAGCTTTCTTGCGCTTCACCCCTTGGCTAGCGCCTTCTTGCTCACTTTCAGACACATAGATCCCCACACTCTCTGATGAGTCTGTGTGCGATGGCTCCACCACGGGGTCTTGTACAGCAGGATTTGGAAAGCTGCGAATAGGAGTTGGCTCTAAAATAGTTGGGGGAGTCTCTTCTTGCTCCTCCTGCACGATCTCCATCGTGCGCCCCGCGGTAGCCTGTAGAACTGGCTCCTCGCCATCTCTCAAAGGGCGCCCCTCTACGGTCACTTGCGTGGGCCTCGCCAAGCGAACAACACCGAATAGATCCATCTCTGCGCAACAAACAACAAACAAACACAAAATGAGTTAGATAAGCTACAAAGGGAAGAGCGCTTACAACTAATAGACCAAAAGGTGAAGCACTTTTTCACCCACCCCTCACGATTTACGAAGAAAATACGGATGTACTTGGACTAGATTCATCGTATTGCTTTTTTGCGGGAAACACTTGAAACTTCTCCACTACACATTCCGGAATACTTTTTTGCTACATTTGTCAGTCTAGCATCCGCAGTAGCTACACTGCGCATACTAGACTGGGGGGACATGATGACGTATAGTCCGCATTCGGGTCACGAACCCGACCAATGGACGCTACTACCACTCAAGCCCATCACGAATGGGTTCAAGCCCATCACGAATGGGCTATCACGATAATGGTTTGGGCTTACGAAGGCCCAAACCCGAAGTTATTTATGGTCTTGATATAGGATATCTCTTATTTATGGGATATGTATCAAACGACCGACTTAGGCGGGATACGCCGAAGGGTAAGGAACACGAAACCAACAAGGATTTTGTGTGTATATATAAAGGGCATCTCGGCTCTCATTAAGGTACGATCTAAGAACCCTAACTCTTCAACTAAACCCTAAAACCGATTACTTACTCTCACGCCGGAGGATAATCGTGGGAGACAATCCCACGATAAGCCTAACGGTGTTTTTTGTTCTCTTAGTGCGCAGGTCTCAAGCATTAAGATCCAATTGATACGAAAACGAGGAACGCCCAACTTTTGTATCAACATCATCAAAGCACATAACAAAATAAACGTCCAGTAACCATAAATCTGTTCATAACAATAAAATATTAAACATTATAGACAACATAAACATATAATAAAGTTCATAAAACATCCCCTACAGCTTGTTCTTCATCCAAACAACTACCTAAACAACTACCTAAACAACTACATAACCATAGGTACCCATACGGCTAATCAAAATTGTTCTAGGGTAAATCCCTAGAAACAGGTACCCAAACAACTACCTAACCTAAGAACATAAGACCAAAAGACCCAAAAACCACAAAAGAATCCTACACTACCTTCAGTCTTCATCATACTCCTCCAGCAGCTCAATGGTCTCCTTCTTTAATGCTATCAACCTCTCAAAATCAGCAACAACACTTGCAAGAGATTCTACCAAACGTCGCTCAATGATCTGGACTTCGAGGAGTGAATCATAAACATCCCCTGCAGCCTGTTCTTCATCCAAATTTAGCTCAAAAACCTCGCTCATACGCTCGGTTCTCTTATCCACATTCATACGCATGTCGTCTCTCACAGCGGCCACATTTATCATGTTCACCTCATTAATCGGTATCTCCTGAATATTCAAAAACTTAAAACAATCATGAAGCTTATCAGAACCACAAATATCTTTCAGTTCCTTCAAGTAGGGCTTCTCAGACATTTTCACAAGGTTGTATATAGAGAAAAAGTAATGAACTGAAAAAGGTAGATACATGAACTGAAAAAATTAAAAGAAAACCAACATATATATAGAGAAAAAGGTAGATACATGAACTGAAAAAATTAAGAGAGGTATTAATGCGAAATGAAAGAATTAAAACAAGTAATGATGAGAAATGAAAAGCCTGAAGAAAATAAAAGGTCGAGAAACTACTTACGCATACCCATAATATAGTTTAATTTGGATGACTGAACCTTCACCCAATTCAGTTTGAAGCATTTCTGGAAAGAGAGGCACTACTACCTAGGGGTAGGGGTGGCAATTTATGACCCGACACGAAACCCGACCTGAAACCGACACGAAAAGTAACAGGTTCGGGTTGAGTCTAAATATATTTTGGGTCGGGTTTGGGTCGACCCATCTAACCCATTTATTAAACAGGTCAGGTTCGGGTTGTGAATAAATTAAGTGGGTCGACCTGCCAACCCGTTTAAGATTTTTTTCTTAAATTAAAAATTATTTATATTTTATTATATGGGTTAAATGGGTTAAACGGGTCGACCCACAAACCCATTTAACCCGTCTAACCTATTTAACTCGTGTAATGTGGCAACTTTTGTATCAAAAGCGGGTTAAATGGGTCAACCAAAAACCCTTTTAACCTTTTCAACCCGTGTAACCTATTTAACCCGCCAACCCAAGTATATATATGGGTTAAATGGGTCAGGTTCGGGTTATGTGTAAACAGGTTAGGGTTGACATAGCTGACCCGATGATTTAAATGGGTCAGGTTCGGGTTGGGGTTTTCTGACCCGCCAAACTTTCATAGTCATAGTGGTGGGCCCTCTCATCTTAAGTGAACATAAATTAAAAACGACTTAAAAGGCAGGAAAAACGATGCTCTAAAGTACGCGTGGCTAAAAACGTAAAGAAAAACTGAAAACGGGTTTAAACCGGTAAAACCCGAGCATAATCGTCAAAATGGTGAAATACTAGCTCTATGGGTGCCAAACTAATTTTCCTAAATTCTAATTAATAAAATAAAATTTTAGAAAAAAGAATTATATTTTTCTGACTTTTATTTAATTTATTATGATTTAAAGACTGAATTTAAAATAAAAATGAATTAAAAATACTAAATGAAAATGGAAATTACCAAAAAAATACAGGAAAGTGCTAAATGTTATACTACTCCTAGGAAAAATAAAAGAAATATCCCAGCTTATTGGAATAAGCTGAAATAAACTGAAAAAGACCCAAGGGCAGGATGGTTAGGCTGTGTGCGTGTGAGCTGGGAGACCAGGGTTCGAATCCCTTGGTTCTTTTTTTGCAAAAACTTTTTTTTTTTTTTTTTTTTTTTTTTTTTTTTTTTTTTTTTTTTTTAAAGTTTTGGTAAAATGTATATGTTTTGTAATTAGAAATGTAAAGTTTTAATAAAACTTGTAACGTCGAATATCTTAGCAAACTGAAACTACATTAAACATCAACTAGAATACATTAAACATGAAATTGAACCTACATTAAACAACGACTTGAAAAAAACAACAAACGATTAACGTAAACAGCGAACGATTAATGAAAAGTATCATCTGAATCTGGGTAACCATCTTCAGTTGATTCGGAAGGTGTGAAAAAACCACACTCCCACCTTTCCCTGCGTTCTTCAGCCTCTTTTGCTTCCCGCTCCAAACGAGCCCTTTCCTCTTGTCTTTCATTATATTCCATTTCCAGCAAGACCTGCATGTCTTGATCCATTAGGCGAAGTTGTTCGTCTGTTAACCCGTGTGGATTTGGGTCTTGGTTTGAAACCGGTGTATTCTGCACCGGTTCATTTTCCGGTGAATTGTTCACCTGTTCTTGTGGTGGGTTGAAAACGGGAAAGATTTGTCCAGGTGGAGTATGGACTTCTTCATTGTGTCGAGGTGGGCTTGGAAATTGGTGGGTTGAAAATGTGGATAACTGGATCGTATTGATTCTTCGGTCTCCCAAGTAGCCTCGCTCTCAGGATGGTTCTTCCAAAGAATCTTTACGAATGGAATTGTTTTAGTTCTCATGACTCTTTCCTGACGCTCCAAAACGGCCTCAGGTTCCTCACTATAAGAAAGATCTTCTCGAAATAGATCGAACGGCAAGAGACAACATGAAGTGGGTGATAATCATACTCACGAAGAAGAGATACATGGAATACATCGTATACGTGAGATAACTGGGAAAGTAACGCCAAGCGATGAGATACCTCGCCAATCTGATCAAAATCATTGAAAAGCCCTAGGCTTTCATAATTCACAACGAATTCGTTCCAAGGAATACGAAACAACAATGTAGCGGATAACTATTTGAATCTCACACAGAGATACATGAAGCATTCATGCTCGTAAGCAATACGAAGGTAGTACTAAAGAGTAAAACCTCATCAACTCAGTCCAGATTCTTAGATCCTTTTAGCTTTTATTAGCTTATCATCATTGTTCATATTGCTTTTTGCTCGTTAATAGCCCACTGTTTGATTTAATAAGCTGTTTCTCAGCTTATTTGTAGTTTTCAAATTAGTTGTCTTTTCAAAAATAGCTTATTTATTAGTGCTTAATAGCTATTTCAAAAATAGCTTATTTATTAGTGCTTAATAGCTTTTTAAAAGAAAAAAAAAAAAAAAAAAAAAAAAAAAAAAGGAAAAATTGCACTGACTGGGATTCGAACCCTGGCCACCCAGCTCCCACACACACACGTTACCATCATGCCCTTGGGTCTTTTTCATTAGACACTTGCACCATTTTTCTTTTAAGCCTTCTTTTCCTTATTTGCTTATAAACTGTTTCAGCTTGTTACAGTTTATTCATATTAGCTTTTTCAAAGTTTTTAATTTTCTTATCTTCTAAATAGTTTAAAGTTTTTACCAGACATATTTCATAATTTTCTAAATAGTTTTGCTATTTTTCTTGATTTAATTTCTTTTATTTAGCTTTTAATTCATAAAAAATTAAATAACAATCAAAAAAATATAATTCTTTTTTCTAAAAATTTATTTTACTGATTAGAATTTAAGAAAATTAATTTTGCATCCCTAGAGTTATTATTTCATAGACTTTACGTTTTAGGTTCGGGTTTTCCCGGTTTAGATTCGTCATGTAACTCCGGTAGTACACTTGGGTCATAAGATACCGGCACCGGTTGGGTCATAGATTCGTCATGCCGCGTCTTGTAGTCGCGTGAATTTCTTTTATTTCGGGTCAACTGGATGCGGATACGCTTTAACAAACGTAGACCACTTAGGATAAATCCCGTTGGGAAGTCGGCTTACGTAAGAACTCTCGACGATATAAATGAATGACTGCATCACAAAAATATGTAAGCCACTCGCGTGATGTTCTATCGGTCATTCCTAAATATTCATCAAACTTATCCGAGGGATCACCCGTTGAGAGTTGTTTAATTTCCAAAGTGCATTTTTGTATCGCCGTGAAGCTTTTTTTACCCCGCCCGTCGAAGCTTTCTTGAGAATACGGGAAAGACGCTTCAATGTCACCAACAATCTTCAAAAACAACGATATCAATGTGTTGAATCAGTCAAATGGGTTGATTTCAAGTCAAATGGGTTATAAGATGTCAACCCGAAAAGGTCAACCCGACCACGACCCAAAAAAAATCAATTTAGCTGGATACCGAGTCAAGATTTAAGATTTTATTTTAACATTATACTTAATTTCACAGTAAATTTTATTATTCGGTAAAAAGCTTTTAAACTAATTTAGTTGATAACCCAAGCACCGACCGAGTAATACTCTAGTTCTTTTTTAGTTTCAAATACAATAAAATACCTATATATTATATATACAATATATAATACATTTCATATACTATATACTAGTATTAATTAATTTAATTACACATCAAATTATACCCTAAAATTTTGGGGAAAATTTACCCACCCACGTTCACATTGAATTCACATACTCATATGAACCCGCTTAAAATTTTTGGGGAAAAATTCAGATTAATAAAAAAGTTTTGGCGCTGCGAAAATCAAGCATATCTTTTCGCAAATCAAGTATTTGATACGATTTTATTAATGGAAATCGTTTTTCACATACGGTTAAAATCTCAATTTCGGTTTAGGGTTGTACGTGGGCAGCAAAACAACGATTGTGGGTTTTCACTTTTGAGTGAAGATCTGACTCAACAGGTAATGGAACCCTCTGTTATTGTTATTATTATTATTGTTATTATTATTATTGTTATTGTTATTGTTATTGTTATTATTATTGTTATTATCATTGTTATATAATGTTATTGTTATATATTGTTAGTGTTTGTTTAACCTTTGTGATGAGTCTTAAGTGTGAGAAATGGTGGGTTCGGGTTTGTGTTTGGTTGACCTCTTGTGATGAGTCTCATATGTGATCATAAGTGCTGCTTATTTGTGATGTGCTACAAGTTGTATTTTAGTTGCGGATGACCATTTTCCAAAACCTTTTTCTTATTTGGATACTATTAGTGGATAACCACAATTCTTTGTGATGTCTTTTAGGTTGTCGTGTGTGGTCATCAGTACTGATTTTACACATGTTGTATAATCTCTGGTCGAAGGTACTTTGTAATGTCATTTAAAGTTTGTGTTATGTTGTGGGTGTTGATTTTATATGGCTGATTTCATATGTGATGGTAGGGTGGAAAAGTGTATTAATAGCAGAAGTTAAACACGATATGCTTTTTTTCATAATACATGCCTTTCCTATATGTTCTTGATGTACATATAAAATGCAGGAAAAAATGAAACAACTTAGTGATAATCTGCTCGAGGGTTCTGATTCGTTTGAAAACGTATATATCAAAAATACCAAGTAAACGTGAGAATAGACAAACCAACCCTTTAGGAAAAAGGTTAACTTGCAAAAACTCACGCTTGTGATATGTGTGATACCGGGCAAGTGATCACCCGGGTCGTGTCCCAGCGAGGTTGGAATCAAAGATATCGTGCAAGGTTTGGAATTAAAATGCTTGATGATTGGATTTTGGAATTTTGTATTTTTTAATCTATTTAATAAATGAGAAACAAATTCTCAAAGGAAAATTAAGATTAAAGCAAATTAAACTAAAAACGCGATTAGGGAATTATAAAAACGAGCTTAAAAACCAAAATCTTTAAACAGTAATCTTACAAGTGCCAAATTATTTTTCCTAAGTTCTAAATGATAAAAGAAAATTTTAGAAAAAAGATTTATATTTTTCAGATTTTTATATTTTTTATTATGAATTAAAAACTAAATTTAAAAGAAAAATTAATTAAAAATACTAAAACTATTTTGAAAATTCTAAAATTTTTTGTGAAATTACTTAATACTAAAACAGTCCTAGGAAAAACATTACAAAGGTGCCAGCTTATTGTGATAAGCTGGGAATAAGCTAAAAAGCTCGGATAGCTTAAATGGGAAAGTGACTATAAGTATTAATGTGTGCAAGGTCTAACTGAAAAAGACCCAAGGGCAGTTGGTTTGTGTGTTGGGTTGTTATCTGAGGGACTGGGGTTCGAATCCCAGTTATGCCTTTTTGCTAACTATTTATTTTTTTTGATTTTTCTGATTGAAACCAATTAAGCACAAACCAATAAGCAACTTTTGAAAAGAAACTATTTTTGAAAACCCAAAATAAGCTCAGAAATAAGCCAAAGATGGCTGATCAGTGCCTATAAAGGGAATAAGCCCAAGGCTTTGATCAAAATAGCTAATAAGCTATTAAATAAGCCAAATAGAAACTGAAACAAGCTAAGTGAATGAAGATAAGCTAAAATGAAAATGAAAAGGCCACAAGAACACATAAATAAGCACTGAACAAATCAAATAAGCCAAAAGGTGCTAAGGGTCTGCTGATATGGTCTAGGAGCAGGGCAATTTTGGCACTATTCAAGCTGATAAAAAGCTACTATAAGCTGTTCTAAAAAAATCAAAGAAAAATGGGAAACTTAGACTAGCAAGCCAAGTTTATCTGAGCCAAATCTCAACTTATCACAACTTGTAATCATCAAATGAAAAATCATGGAAGAAGGCTGCAAATTGGGAAAATCAACTGATCCAGTTTGCTAAGGTGAGTCTGATGTGCAGACTAGACCAAAAGGGCACAAACCAAAGGGAGTTTAGCCAGGCTTCTAAATCACAACTAAGTGGACTTAATTGATCAGGAAAATGCCAAAAGACAAGTGCTAAATAGCTTTTACCAATAGAAGCTTATCTAGATAAGCTCAGACCTTAAAATTACTATAACAAGCTCAAATCCTAAAATTTTATGAAAATAGGCCACAAACTCTTAACAAAAGCTTATGTATGCTAAGTTAATCAAGATCAAAGTTAAGAAAAGTGCAGATGAACAGTTACTAACCCAAATGACCCATTTTGGCTGTTAAGCCAAACAGTCCTTTATGGGACTGTTTTGGTGATTTAAAACTAGAAACCACCAATTTAACTTATGATTCTGACTTGTTACGGATTAAATAACTTAATTAAGCTGATATAAGTAGTTTTCAATATGTGAATAAGCACTAGTTAAGCTAATGTCTATATTAAGCTAAGTTGACTGTTTTTAAGATTATCTTAGAAAATTAAAGACTGAGATTACACTAACTATCACACTAACTTAAATTAACTCAAGTAACATAAATAAGTACTGAAAACACCAAGAAGCACACAAATAAGCAGTTGTACAGTAGAACATGAAATTTGGAAATATGCTTACAAATTCCTTTTAGCTCAAAACAAGATCTGATAAGCAATTACCATATCAACTGTTTTTACGTCTATAATAAACTACCAAGTTTTAAATTTATATTTTGCCGAACTAACCTATAGACTCTAAACACTAACGAGCAGTGTACCCGGTCAATGTAGATAGTTTTTAGGTAAGCAAGGGTCGTTCACTAGGAGTGAGATTTCTAATATACTAATTCTAGAGGTATTCGACTTTCCTAAACTAACGTAAAGGGGGGTTCAGCCTGAGAGACTGGCACGGGTTTGGTTTTATTCTAACTAAACTAAGATAAACAAACAATACAAGTATGAAGACACCAAAGATAGGAAGAACGGGTTAGCCAAGTCTAATCCATTTTATAGTTATACATGCTTATGTCTACTTGTTTTAATTCATTCAATTGTTAATCGGCATATCAATTACGAAATTCTGTCACAATTAAGTAACTAGCCCTCGGGGCGGATATAACGAAAGATCATAGTGACTCGTCTAGCATCAATACTAACTTATTGCTTTAAACCATCTAACCTAGTTCGGTATTACACGCTACTAGTCCTATTAGGTTGTAGACACGTTCCGTTTATGCCAAACAATGATTCCTAATAGAGATTCGGGTTAACACGCATATAACTCAACCAAAGCAACCACAATTACAGGTAGTTAAGTCACATCAATTAAAGTTATAAGGATCATAACCTAGTTACATAGACTTCTACTAGTTATAAGCAATAAACGAGTTTTTATCGACAAGCACCCAATCCAATAACAAAGCAAACACATCGACAAAATCATAAAAACTAATAAAACTTCATAAACATGGCTAACACCTAAGGGTGTTAGCCCATAATCTCTGTAACAAAGTACATAAACATAATCATAACGAATAAAGTATGAAACATAATGAATACGATACGCTAACCGAATGATTAAGTAATATAACAATGATTAGAGATGTTCTTCAAGGATGATTAGGTCTTCAATATTGATCTTCTACTATTTGGAGAGGCTTTGATCGTCTGGGAATGCCCCTAAGGGTTCCCAAAGATCCCCTAATTCGTTAATGAGTTCGGTATTTATAGATTCTGAAATCTGGGTCGATACGGCGCATCTATAGAGTTAGATGCGCCGCATCTATAAGTAAACGTAGCCTCCAAGTCTGAAACTGACCCAATACGGCGCATCTAAATAACAGATGCGCCTCATCTCCCAATACGGCGCATCTAAGGACCAGATGCGCCGCATCTCCTTTAGATATAGGTAGATCTCCTTTTTCTCTTTCCGTGGCCGCTTGAATCACCTAAAACGGAGTCCGGATGAAGATTTTATGGCCAAAATACGAAAGCATCTTCAAGTGTCGACTTGTAATCTTTACTTCTTCATTAAGCTTCTAATCTCCACTTGATTTCTTGGTAAGGATTGTGTATAGCCGATACGGCGCATCGGATTGGTCCGATGCGGCGTATCTGGAATAGAACAAGTTGGTTCTTCTTCGTTGACCAAAGTTTCATATGCGACGCATGATAAAATCAGATGCGGCGCATGCTTCAAAGTCAGGCAATGGTCTTTAATCTCTTCAATTCAGCAGACTTTTCCAACTTGATTCATTTTGCTCCAATTTTCGTCCGAAATCATTAACCTTCACCTAATGCTTGTTTATAACTGAGAATTACAAAAGTAAACGATTAAGTATCAATTCTCATACAAAGTGATATAAAACAAGTCAATAACATAGGATAAATGATGCTAATAATATGTCGTTATTTGATGTCATCATCAACCTATTGCTTCCCAAGAAACTCTAAACCATGGCCATCCATAATTCACTATGCTCCAGCTTATATTTCCTAAATAGCTTATTTTTAGCTTATTTTGACTTTTCTTGACTTTTTTTGGAATTATAAGGTTTAAACTGATTTAAACTATCATAAGCTTATCAAAAGCTATAGTGAGCTTATGTGAGCTTATAGAAACAGAAAAGAAGCTTTTGCAAATACGAAAGTACTTAATTCGACATAACAATGATTTTTTAGAACATGAACTTTCATTAACCTTGAAAATTAGTACAATGCTGGTAATAGTAATACAAATGAGCTTAAACAGACTTAAATTGATTCTTGAAACTTAAATTTAAACTAATTAAACATTCAAACTACAATACGACTTAAAGAAAAATCTACTTGCCATTAAAGGCTACAATGAGGACCTATTTATACTAATACTGAGGTGGGATATCTCTTATCTTCTTCTCTGACCATTTTCCAGCCCTTATATTAGCTTGAAATCATCTCAGTCGTTATAACCAATTTTTGGCGCCAAAATGGAGATAGTGGGAAAAACCACTTGACCCTGATAAAGTGATGGGAACGAAGCATTTAATGCTTCTTGGTTTGTTAGGTGAAGTGTTGAAGAAGCTTGGAGTGGATTGATGGTGGTTTTGTCAAGGATAAAGGGTGGTATGGTTTTGGCGGGTAGTAGTTTAGGAAGAAAGGTTTGACTGAGTCAAACCTGGTATTTAACTAAAAAGAAAGTGGGTCGGGTTGTAGGGATTTAGTTAAAATGGATTGGGCTTGGGTTATTTTGTTGGGCTGGGTTTGGTTTGTGGTTGGGTTTATTTTTAGGATAGAAATGGAATTGGATTTAACTTTGAGGGACCATTGTTGTAAAATCAAAAAATCCAAGGACTAATTTTGCCAATTTTGAAAATTGCCTTCAAGGACCTTTTATGTCATTTTGGTATTTTTGGAGGTTGACTTTGACTTTTGTCTCTGACTTTTGTCTTCACTTGATCAAATGCACAATTTGTTGTCGAGTCGATCCAAAAATACTCGTTTTCGTTCCGTTTTCAATCCTTTAGTACCTGAAACACATAAAACACAAACCAAGGATATCTGCAATATATTTTGGGTATTTTTGGTCATTTTTGTGTCTTTTATGGGTATAAAATGATGAGTATTTACACACTCATCAGGTTCGATTGATAAGCCTGGACTAGATGATATTTTTTTCTAAAGTTATGGGTAAAGATCGAAATGGTGATGCAGTCATGTATGGTCTAGGTGTTCGTGCTTCTGATGTTTGGGGTGTAATACCAAGTCGTTCAACATGTCATAGAGAAAACGACGAATTGAAGTCTAGATGTGGGGAACTTACTAGTGAAAATGAACAGCTACGAGCCCAGATATCAGAGATGAAAGGGTCGACGGATAGTTCCAGTGTTCCACCTCTTACATCACCACATTCTCCCGTTGTAACCAATGAACCTCCACGTTTACGGGTATGTTTCTATTATAAATTGTTGCTTTTCCACCCTTTAAATGACCACAACACTGTTCTTTTTTCGTATTAGTTTTTAATCATGAATAACATTAATAACCAAAATGTACTGTTCTTCATCAGAAATTATATTATAAGTAATATAACAGTGATTCGGGTGGTAGTCGGGTCGGGTTATGTCGGGTCGGGTGATTTGGGTTATCGGGTTACCCGATTAAGTAACAGTGATGCAGAATGCATGGGTTGTTTTAGAGTCTTGCTACTTTAAGCAGATGCAATAAGTATGCATTTCTTGAGATTTCGTAGGACTGTAGGAATGCCAAAGAGGGAAATGAGGAATGACTACATGGCCTATGTGAAATACGATTGTCTTGAGTAGGGTGACCCTCTATTGTGACATGCTAGGAAGATGACTCATAATTGATTACCAAATATATAGATTTGCATGGCGTAACAAGCTAGTTGAATGGAAAATTACCTTTCTGAACTAAGTAAAGTAGTTGCAGATATGCAATGTGCAATTTTGGGATGCTGATAGCCTGATATTGGTTTGAGCCACCATTGTGCCACTTTGGTGATTGCGTGACATTTGAGACCTCATATAGATATGATTTGCATTATGCTAACTGGATATTCTATGTTGTGGAAGTTTAGGCTTCAGTTTAGTAGTTCTCCCTAGCAATTTCAAATGTCTAGATTCTAGAATACCATTTAATTATGACTAGACAGCAAAAATTCTCTGGATGACAATTGAGAAATAAGCAAATTGTTGCATGAATAAATTGCAGAATAGGGGACGTTACATATCTCATTAGTTGTTGCATCTCCAATATAGTATTGTTGCATTTTCATAACGTCAGATACATATTTTCACATATTAAGCATACACTGATCAATAAAAAAATAGAACTAAATAATGATTGTCGGGTCTTGTCGGGTTGACCTCCTTTGTCTACACCAGCCTCCATACCTGCAGTAGCATTTGTATTAGAGGTTGAGGCACCATTTAAATTCATATCATTACCTGCATATTACATTTGTTTAAGCTAATACATGTGTCTGACTATAAATTGATAAATATTTGTTGAAAACTGAAATCTAGGTCGGGGATGAAGTTTTCCTTAAAAGCATTCTAAACTCAACCGAGACTGTAGCAAAAGGATGGGTGAGGAGCTTGGACCCAAATGATGTAGTTGGTGGTACAGAGATTGGACGAGGATGGTGTGAGGTAAACGTTCAAGTACCAACAAAAAGAGATGAAATGTTGGTGAGACCATATGGGTTATTTGCCACAATTGCAGACTGTGTTGGTGCAACCATAGCATGGCCTTGTCCCTTTATCTCGGTATGTCTTTGTTAAACTTGTGATACCAATAATTTTAATAACATGGAGCTTAATGCTTATACATGGATGTTTATTTGTAGGTGGTCCGTGAGGATTGAGAAAGGATGCATGATGACCCCGGACTAAGCTTCTTGTTGCTTTAATTTCTTGTTTAATGTTACAAACTTTATGTTGGATAATGTCTATTCCTTAATTATGTTTAGTGCTTTTGTTATGACAATTGCTTATTTGAAATACAATTTCATTTTATTCATTTAATAATTAGTTGATGTTTTATTCATATCGTAAAATAGAGTGTGCATGCTGAAAATAGCGTCCTATCATATGACTTGTTAGGACTTTGAAATTGTCCTATTAAACTTATTAAGCGTCCTAACAATTAACTTTTAAGGACGCTTAACATTGTAAAAGTGTCCTAATATGTTGTTATTAGGACGTTGTTTAGGTTGTTAATAGACATTTTATACGACCAAAAAATTGGTTTCATAATCTTCTTTGAGATATTAGAACCCTTTTCTTGGTGCTAAAGTAGCTATAATGTTATATGATAAGTGTCCTAACAATTATCTTTTAAGTACGCTTGTATGTGTATCAAAAGATTAAAATTAGGTAACCACATGTTAGAACATTGTAAAAGTGTCATAATATGTTGTTATTAGGACCTTATTTGGTTGTTCATAGACATATTATGCGACCATAAATTTGGTTTCATAATCGTATTTGGGATATTAGGACCTTTTTCTTGGTGTTAAAGTAACTATAATGTTATATGATAACCGTCCTAAGAATTAACATTTAAGGACGCTTGTATGTGTATCAAAAGATTAAAAGTAGGTTACCACATGTTAGAACAATGTAAAAGTGTCCTAATATGTTTTTATTAGGACGTTATTTGGGTTGTTTATAGACCTATTATGCGACCATAAAATTGGTATCATAATCTTATTTGAGTTATTAGGACCCTTTTCTTGGTTGCTAAAATAGCTATGATGTTACATCATAAGCATCCTAACAATTAACTTTTAAGGACGTTGTTATGTGTGTCAAAAGATTAAAAGTAGGTAAGCACATGTCAAAACATTGTAAAAGTGTCCTAATATGGTTTTATTAGGACGCTATTTGGGTTGTTCATAGACATATAATACGACCATAAAATTGGTTTCATAAGGGTATTTGAGATATTAGGACGCTTTTGACCTATTACAACCCCTTTACATGAAACGCTTTCATCCTTGGTCCTATTAAATGAAAGGTCCTATAAAGTACCATTTTATGACGCTTTTGTATGTCCTAAAAAGCCACTTTTCTTGTAGTGCTAACAATTGAACGTCGTTTGCACTTATCGAAGCTTTTATTGCTTAATGTGTCTTCTTTGGTTGAAGCTAAGTTAAATTATTGGAAACCTGTCAAGTATGGGACACTAGGACAGGGACTGAACAACATGAAGTAATGGAAGAAGAGATGTTTATAGGATTTATAATGAGCCTTTACCATGTCAAAGAGCTTAAAACTGGGTATGAGTGTCTACAGGTGAAATTTCATTCTTTTTTACCTTTGGCTTGTTGTGTCTTTGTAAGATGCTTCCTTATTCTGATGCCTAAAAGGATGAAACTCATCCATCAAGTATAAATATCTTTCTTTCTTTCTCTTGATAGTGTCTCTTTTATTATTTAGGGGTATATATAATTGCAATTCCTTTTTCAATTGGCCTAGAAAACAAGTAACTAAGTAAGTCACACATTGTAACTTTTTCTCATGTATGTTATCTTCATATTGCTATTTTTTGGTTGGTAGGTTCTCGCTCATTTGCAGTGGCGGATCTTGAAGTTTTTAGTGGAGGGGTCCGGAAATTTTGTTGTCCTATCGTTATATTAGGGTCTTCTAATTCAGGTGGGCCGACTTAATAAATATAAATTTTTTCGGACGAAATACTGATAAATTAGCACTACTGAGCGAAAAAACAAGGGGGCCCAGGCCCCCCGGGCCCCAACTAAGATCCGCCCCTGCTTGTTTGGAAGCTAAAGGTTTTACGCATCCACCAAACATGAAGAATTATTGACTGGTCTAATGAGCAAGGAGCGCATAATCAGAGCAGGGCGAAAACGAACATAGGATCATGGCCCTTTTCTTCTTTCTTTTGCTGCTGATCTCACCTCTGAAATTGTTTTTGGGGTTGAAATGGTTACTGCAATCTAAATGAATAAATAATAGTTACTCCCAAGTGACTTTGATTTAGCAGATTCCAAACAATGCTTACAAAGCTAACTATTTGGCAGTATGTTAAAAATCCTGGCGCATAAGCTAACAACTCTCGGTGCTACATCTCTAGTACATGATTCTCTTATTATTAGATGATTAAGTTAGTCAATATTCTACCTTATTTTCCTTTTAAGTTTTGTTTACCAAATTCAGTCTTATTTTTCAATCATGTTTGTTCAGATTGATCATGCTCATGTTTGTCGTATATCCCGTGAACCATTTGTGTGGTCATGTACTTAAAGATGAAGTCTTTTCTTGAAGACATTTATTATAGTTGTAGTGAATATTGTCACTTTTAAAACTGTACACTGATAGTAGGTGACATTGCTCTTTGTTTGACAGCATCTTATGTTTTCGTAATAAACTAGAAATATACCTTCGGTGTTTACACAGTTGTGAGGTAGATGTGAAATATAAATCGATATATGCTGAAACAAATGTAAAGTTTTTGACCTTCATTGTTGCAGGAGTCCATCCTCTCAACGTCCTAAGTAACTGTTAGTTGAGCTATATATCGATTTTTATTAATATTCTAGTCATAACTGGACTTTGGTTAGGTAGCTCGTCCATCATCTTCTTTATCTTTGTCATATGAACCTTTGTTGGTATGAGACGGCATCCGGTGGAGGTTAGGACATGAGACTCGTATGTTGATCTCTTTTGCGTTGTTCCACACTCGAGCAACTTTCTAAATTCTTGTCTTTCAATACATTTACACTATAGATAAATGGGTCAAAATAAGCACTCCTAATTATTTTGGCGCATAATCTAAGATTCTACGTTTGCCTTTTACCACAACTCATCTGTCATTTAAACTATAAGAAAGATGAATTGTAGTTCGTAGAAGCTAATTTGCATACTTCGAGGGTGTTTGTTTAAGCTTATTTTTTTTTCTTACAAGCTTATGTGATTTTGGCTTATGTTTCATAAGCCAATTTTTCGGCTTATTTATAAACTTATGAGCTTATATAAACTTATTATGACATAATAAACTTATATAAGCTCCCTCCGTCCCTAAATAAATGTCCACTTGGATTTTTTGCGGTCTTTATTATTCAACTTTGACTATAATATTTTTGTATGTGTTGTATAATACTTGATGCAAAATATATGAATGGATTGGGTTTTAAAAGTATTTTCATTGGTATAATTTTCATCAAGTATTATATAACACAAACAAAAATATTTATAGTCAAAGTTGAATAATAAAGACCGCAAAAAGTCCAAGTGGACATTTATTTAGGGACGGAGGGAGTAATAAACTTATATAAGCTCATAAGTTTCAAAATAGGCCGAAAACATTAGGTATACAAAACATAAGCTGAAACCATGTAAGCTCATAAGCTCAAAAATAATATTTAACAAACATCCCCTACTACTTTGGTGTGCGTTGTACACCTATTGTACTATGTAATGTATGAAGTAACATGCCTAGTTTGTTGCCGCAACGACTATAAAGATAAATTTTATGTTGCAAATGAACTATTGTGTCTTGGGAGCTTAATGGGCTGCTATAAGCTATATGCGGTCCATCCAGGGGTGTTCATGGATCGGGTAATATCTGCAGTAACCGAAAACCGAAACCGAACTGAACCGAACCGAAAATAACCGAACCGAATTGGTAAAAACCGAACCGAACCGAACATTTTAATCTGTTTATGGTTCGGTTATGGGTTTAGCATATTGAAAACCGAACCGAACCGAAAACCGAATTATAATTAATATTTAATATTTTTTATATATTAATTAAAAAAATATAACTTGACTAACCCTAGGTCCTATGATGTTAGGGTATTTTGTGTTCAATAGATGTTAAAACTTGTCTAGGTATGTCGTTTTGCATATATTTTGGCATACCGTCATGGGGTCATGTGCTATGATTAGTTATTTCTTAGGAAAGTTTATGTATCTGGATGATGTATGTTCTATTATCTAGGTTTAATCATTTGACATACATATCAATATGTGTATGCAAGACTGTTATGGTTCAATATTAGAGCAAATATAAATGTTGTTCAATATTCAAGTACAAAATTTCAGTTTTCGGTTTTGACCCATAACCGAACCGAACTTCGGTTCGGTTCTCGGTTCGGTTCGGTCACAAATATTTTCGGTTCGGTTCGGTTTTCGGTTATGACCCAATTTTTTTTTTAACCAAACAACCCGAACCGAATAAACCAATTAACCGAGAACCGAACCGATGAACACCCCTAGTATGCGGTCCATCCATAATTATGTCTAAAAGCCCATCGTTTACTAGCTTGTGTGACCCAGTAAAAAATATATTGACCCACTCATATACGTCATTCTTATCTATTGTCGATTTCAAGCATTGCCGGAGCTTGATCAAGTTTACTAGGAAGGCCAGGAACATAACTCTTAAAAATTGAGAGGGCCAAACAATAGTTTATATGTAAAATTTTAAGTTTGTTACATAAATCTAGTGCTAATATACTATAAACTTAAAAATTCTAGGAGGGTCAAAACCCTCTTTGGTATCCTCGTAGCTACGCCTTTGATTACAACTCGTATATTAATGGTTTTTGTTTAGAGCCATATCAAGTGTATCATTTTTGGGATTTTTATGGTTCCATTTTAGTACTCGTAATATATTCATATTTCGATAATAATAGAAAAAGAACAAAGGAATTAATTACAACAAGGCCAAGAGGAATGGAGCCCACCTGTCACTAGTAGAGACACCAAACCATAATACAAACAAAAAAAACCAAACCAAAAAAGGACCAACCAAAACTGAAGCACATAAACCTACAAGAGCAGGAACAACCAAAATAGACCGACAACATCTGCACTGCCAAAACACAGCAGCAACAAACTCACTGCCATTAACCAAAACAGCTGCATCTGGAGCAGAAAACTTGCACAGAATTTGTCACATTCAAATATTAGAACCACATTTAAGCTTAAGTTAAGAGAATTTTAACATACAAGCTAATAGCATTAAAACACTTACAAAATATAATGCTAAAACCACAACCAAAATGCTAAATAAGTGAGAATTTCTTGATCATTTAATATATAATAAGCAAAATTCAACAATCAAGAAAAAGTTTCATACAAACCTTTGTTCATTAGGCTATTTAAACTCAAACTTAAACACAAAGTCGTCAAAAAGCGTTGTCAAAAAGTAACGCCTAACTCATTTTTAACCGCAATAGTAAAATTGAAAACACACACACTAAAAAAAAAACTTGAACATTAAGATTAAATCCTTAAGTTCATCATTTAATATTTGGTTTTCGTTCTTCATCAAACATACCAACTGGTTTATAAAAAGCCAGCAACTGCTTAACAAACTTAAGCTCATCTTCTGCCTCTCTAAGCTGCTGATCAAGTTCAAGCACGATACGACAACATCCGCCAACCGGGTCACGAGCACGAGCATCAGCTTCATACTTTATACTAGCCATTGCATCATCTCTGTGTTCTCGATCATTAATATTTTCCATAGTCCTTGTGATAAAGCTAACACCAAATAGTTTATGGGCATTTTGGAATTGTTCTTTTTGGCTGAGTGGGAAGTATGGTGCGAAAATGCAGTCTGGGCCGCATTTTCGACGTATGTGACGACACGCTGCGCATGCGGGGTTGGGTCGTTTTCTTCTTGGTGGTGATGGTTGGTAAGGGGTGTTAGGGTGGTTGTTTTGGGTGGTCATTGTTAGTTTCGGAAGACTTGAATGAAATAATGGTGAAGCTATGTTGCTTGAAATAGTATGGTAGCTATAGTTTGTTTATTGAGATGTTAATAGGATGGATGTCTAACTTTGAGACTGGGCCTTCTTTGTATGGGCTTTAAGTTATATGGGACCAGCCGAAGTTTTTTTTTTAAAGCTCACAATGGACTAGTTTGACCCACCCAAAAACACATTGCCACTCACAAGATAAAGGAGATTAGTGAATCTAGAGCTAGATGGAACTAATCACTAACATAAGTGCATAATCTTACATGTTGTAATATTTTACAGTTAGAAATAACTTATGCTCCTATTTATATAGTATCTTGGAAAATGTCGATGTCAACTATGACTTGTATGGATGGTGCTGCAAGGACATGCAATGTTGATATTGGCTTACTCGAATTCAATGATTCTAAGAAACTAGAGGATGCATAAATACTTTATAGATTGTAATCTTTATATATTACTAACTTGAAATGTATATTATGAAGTAATACCCAGTGACACTATCTTCCACTGCGATATTTTGGAGAGTTACATCACCTAACTCTAATTTGATCCTCAATTGTTTATACATGTTGTATCGCAACATCATGTACGTAATTGCTACTAAGTACCAACATATTATGCATATATATACACCAGACAAATCTTTAAATCAAAACAAGAATCAAAGAACCTTCATTTAACAACAAATTGACCAGTAATCTTTACGTATGTTCTCAAGATCATCAAGATCAAACCACTCAACATCTATTATGGGAAGTGATTTGCATACTTCTTATTTTGATTGGAACACTCACTGTACATGTATACAGAGCACATTGTAAATACTATACAACTATGTTATGCACAAAATAGAGTGTCACAATCAAAGCCTTGAGTGTGCAAATCAATTCCCATCTATTATATATTTGGTTTTGCTCTTGAACGCCAACTGTCTTACATACTTCAAGTTGTTGTTTAACAAACTCTAGCTCACTTTCTGCCTCTCTTATCCGCTGATCAAGGTTAAGCACGATTTTATAACATCCACCAACTTGGTCTTTAATTAGCACGAGCATTGGATTCATATATATATATATATATTATTGTAAGCATTGTTGCATCTTTTAGTTCCTGATCATCAAGATTTTTAATCATATTTCTCAACTTACCAACACCAAATAATTTGTGGGCAATTTTGAAATGATGTTCTAGGACGTATGGGAAGTAGGGTGCTAGAATGCAGCGTGGGCCGCATTTTCAATGGTCGTAACGACATAATGAGCAATTGCTTTTGGTATACTTTGATCTTGGCGTTGGATTTTTATTGTTATGTTTGTTAGGGTGGTTGTTATTATGGGTTATGGTTAATTTCAAAAGATTTGAAAGAAATAATGATGAATGGTGGTAAAGCGAGCTATGGGTGGTTGTGACAGTTTTGGTGGTTATTTCTTGTTGGTTGTTTATACTTATGCCGGTGTTTTTAGAAGAATAGTTACACTAAATTTTGAATAATTTATTTGGGTTAAGTTCATATGATAACAACGGACTTTCAAAATTGTATAAATATCATACTTGAACTTAAAAAAGTATCAATATAAATTTCATTATATTTACAAACTTTTTTTAGTGTATGTACTAGAATTGTGTGTGTATTTTTTTTAGTGAAAGTTTGTTTGTATATGAAATAACAAAACTTAAAGATAAAATCTACTGTCTTAAACAAATCAAGAATAAATAGATTTAAGATTATTTGAGTACTAAATTTTTTTTACTAATCTCCCCTTTTATCTTTATTTGATCTAATGGATGAGATTAATCACAATAATTTAAAAAAGCCACTTTCATTATTTTTTTTTTCAAATATTAATATCTTTCAAACCGTTAATCGTTAAGCGAAAAAAAAATATACCGTTACGACGAGCATTTAATTATCTTTTTATAAATAGGCACTTCGATATACTTTCGACAAAATTATTTTTTTCGTGCTTTTCACCTTTTTTTTTTACGTTTTTTTCTTTTTTTTCGTTACTGAAATTTGCATGAAAAAATCATATGTGATTTAACACTAATATCACATATGATATTATATATATCATATGTGATTTAACACAAATATCACATGTGATATTACATATCATATGTGATTTAACACTAATATCACATGTGATTTTTCATGCAAATTTCAATAATGAAAAAAAAAAAAAAAAAAAAAAAAAAAAAAAACGAAAAAAACGAGAAAAAAAAGTGAAAAAAGCAATTTTTTTTTTGTCGAAAGTATATCAAAGTGCCCCTCCATAGAAAGATAATTAAATGCTCGTCGCGATGGTGTAATTATTTTAGGTTAACGTTTAACGGTTTAAGAGATATTTAAATTATAAAAAATAGGTGAAATATTAAAATGTTTTTAATCTCAACTAGTGATGAGCATTTCGAACCGAATCCCGGAACCGAACCGGGACCGTACCGGTACCGTACCAAAACGGTACCGATTCTCGGTATACAGTACGGTACCGGTACCACGAAATAAGGAAAAAAAATTCGGTACCTTTAAAAATGGTGCGTGACTAATTCGGGAAATCCCGATTCGGTACCGAATACAAAAGGTTTTTTTTTTTTTTTTGGCCTTAAGTTAAGGTACGACAAAAAGAAAAATAGGGTTTAAGTTTTGCCTAGGCTAAAACTAATCTAATGCAGTGCATAATTCATTCCAACCATCAAACCCTAACATATCATCAATCATTAGAATCATAAAGTTTACATCAATAATTCATTTAAATCATCATCATCACTAAAAATGGAGGTAGGTAAGTTTTTTGTTTTTTTTTGGTATATAATGGTTTTGTGTAGAGTGATGACACAATTGTCGAAGAAACTCCAATATTGAATATTGATGAATCGGATTCGGGTGACGATAGTGAACCCTCAGTTGTTGTAACACAAGCTCGAAAAACTCAAAGTAGCAAAAGAAAAAGAAATGGTGATAAAGAAGAAAAAGAAGAGTATGAAATTTATGAAAAAACAAATAAGGAGAGGGCTCTGATTTGGCAACATTTTTATTCGGTTAGGGTGAAAAAGGATGGTTTAAGAAGGGCTTTGTGCAAGTTTTGCAACAAGACTATAGCAGCCAGCGGTTCCAACTGTACTTCCGGTCTTCATAAACATTATCATTGTCATTCTAATCCTAAATATGTCCCTAAAAACAAAGTTCAACAACAAACTCATTTAGAGTTTAAAAAAAATTCTAACGGTGAAGGTACTAGTAGTTTACAAACTTGAAAACATGATGAAAGTAGGATAAAAAAAGCATTGATTAACATGTTTGTTGTTGGTGAGATACCTTTCAAGTTTGTTGAACATGAGGCTTTTGTTGAATATACTAATGCTTGCAATGGAAGATTTATGTTGCCATCTAGACATAAGTTATCTAGGGATGTTTCAAAGTATTACCTAGATGAAAGAAGCAAGTTGTTAGCTTATCTAACAAAGCCAACCACTACTGTTCACTTGACTACCGATACATGGACAAGTTGTTGATATAAATAATGCCTAAACACGTTATTAATATTTTTCGATATCTCTACGTTTTGATAATCACAAAATGTAAAATCATTAAAAGGAAAATTATGACGTAAACAAGTATTTAGTTGTAAATATCTATTTCTACAACTCAAATCACTTAAGGTATGAATGAACTAATGCTTAATGCTTTATATTATCAAAGGAACATTTTCTTAATCACTAGATTTTTTATAAAATGTCAAAAACATTTTATATCTTTTAGAAAAACATTTTTGGTAATAAATAAAAAGGTTTAATTCATTATAAATTTATGAATTCAAATTTTCAACCAAAGATGGCAAAAATGTTCCAGAAAAACCTTCCCCACAAAAAGACAAAACTGGGCAACGTTCACCTTGGGCGGCCCCCTTAATTTATAAAGGCGGCCCCCTTAAAATTAAGGGGACCGGCCCCCTATTTAAGGGGACCGGCACGCTCCTCCAGCTGTCCAGTTTTTGCCTATAAATACTGGCTTTCCCCTGGACATTTTCTCACCTTTTGTACCCCAAACCTTCTGTTCTAAATCTTCTCTAATCCTTGTAAATCCTTTCTAAAATCCTTTGATCATATTCTCTTAAGCATTGGTTTCCAAGTGATCCAAGCTTCCACCATCAAAGTGCAAAAAAAGAATACTCCTTCAACTAGAGAAGAAGTATTGTAGCTTAACTCATATCATTCTTGTAGATTGTGTAAAGTGTTGTATAGTTGTGATAAGTAGATCTAAGTGTAAGTAAGTAGTTGTGCTTGTAAATAAGTAGTTTAGAAGTCGTGAAGTAGTCGTGAAGAAGAAGTCGTGAAGTAGTCGTGAAGAAGAAGTCGTGAAGCCGTCGTGAAGAAGGTGTGAACTAGTTGTGTAGAAGTTGTGTATAAGTTGTGAGATTGGTTCTAGCTACGATTAGAACTCGACATCTAGCTTTGTGTCGTTAAAACCGGTGTAAGCTAAATTTATGTAAGGTTTCTCCGCCATAAGGGAGTTTGTTGACATAGTGAAGAAAACTCTCGAATAGGTGACTCGAGGAGTGGAGTAGGGCAAGGAAGGTGTCCTTGTAGCCGAACCACTATAAATCTCCGTGTTGTGGTTTGATCTTTCCATCTCTATCTTTCATTTCATTATATTTACTTTACTTGCATTGCTTATCTATATTTGTTTATATTGATCAAGAGTTGAATTCACATAAGATAGAATCGAAGCTTTAAAAGTAAACAAAATTTTTCGCAATAAAATATAAAAAGACGTAAAACTATTCAACCCTCCTCCCCTTCTAGTTTTCCACAATTGGTATCAGAGCCAGGTTAAACAAGATTTTTAAAATAAACTGTATTTTAAAACTTGAAACGATCTATGGAATCTGAAAAATATTTAGAAGGGCAATCTATGCAAAGACCACCACTATTTGAAAGTGATGGATTTCTTTATTGGAAAAATCGATTCGAAACTTATGTGAAATCAAAAGATCTAGATCTTTGGCATGTTATTACTAATGGTGATTTTTTACCTATTCAAAATAATCCGGAAACTAAAAATGATGAAATAGTACCTTTTGAAAAACAAAATGATGATTTAAAAAGAAAACTTGCTAAAAATAATGAAGCTAAAATGGTTATTTACAATGTGTTACCACGTAAAGAATACGAAAGAATTTTTAAGTGTGAAACCGCAAAAGAAATTTGGAATTCTCTACTAATAACTCACCAAGGTAATAGTCAAGTCAAAGATAACAAAATAGATATTCTTGTTCAACAATATGAACAATTTACGATTCCGGAAGAGGAATCAATTGATAATGCTTTTGCTAGATTTAACACAATCATCACAAGTTTAAAAGCACTTGATGATAGTTTTTCTAGTAAGAATTTTGTTAGGAAATTTCTTAGGGCGCTTCATCCAAAATGGCGAGCTAAAGTTACGGCGATTGAAGAATCGAAGAACTTGTCAACTCTTCAACTTGATGAGTTGATCGGCAACTTGAAAGTCTATGAAGCAATAATAAAGAAAGACTCCGAGATGGTCAAAGGAAAAAGAGAACAAAGCAAGTCAATTGCATTGAAAGCTAGGAAGGTATCTAGTGATGAGGATAGCTCAACCTCCGAAAGTGATGATGAAGAATATGCCATGGCCGTAAGAGACTTCAAGAAGTTTTTTAAAAGACGAGGAAGATTCGTTAGACAACCACATGACGAAAGAAAGGCATTCCAAAGAAACAAAGATGACAAAGGTAGCAAGAGCGAGAGGAAGTGTTTTAAATGCGGCGATCCAAATCATCTCATCGGAAGATGTCCAATGATGTCAAAGGAGAAAAATCAAAAGACGTTCATTGGAGGAGCATGGAGTGATAGTGACGAAGATGAGAAAGAAACCACAAAGGAGGAGAAATGTCTTATGGCTAAGACATCAAGTCAGGTACATTCCGAAACCGAATACTTTAGTGATGAATATTTATCATTAGATGAAAAAGACTTAGATAGTGAATATAATAGATTATGCCAACTAGGTCAAAAAGTAATGACTAAAAATAAATTACTAAAATGCTTAAACAATCAATTAGAAAATGAAATACTTGAATTAAAGATTAAACTACACAACTTAGAAAAAGGAAAAGAAGCTTTTGAAGAATGTAAAACGTGTCAAGTAACTAAAAATGAAAACGAAAAACTTAAGGAAGAAATTTGTAAACTTGACAAATTTGAAAATAGTAGTATCTCACTTAGGAAAATAAAAAGTTTTCAAAGAGTAGTAGGAGATAAAACCGGTTTAGGATTTAATTCAACTGAGGCCTCAACTAGTGAAACTAAAAATGTAAAGTTTGAAAGTGAATCTAGTAAGCAAAAACCCTTAGAGTCAACACCTAAATACATACTTATAAAAGATAGAAAAATACCCATTGCTAGTAATGATGAAATAAAAACTTTTGACAAACCATCTTTAAAAACCAAAGAAGAATCACCTAAACCGAAATTAAGATAAAAAACACCTCCCTTGAGAAGACCAAATAATCCTCACCCTCGGCCTAAAACTCCTCAACCTAGAAGAAACCAAAATCGACAAAACCTCCATAATAATAACAATTACCCAATGTGGAATTATCCAAATCCACCAAGCTTTAATCCTTGGGGAATACTTCCACCATATATGCATCCTAGTTAATTGCAACCCATGTTTGGTTCAAACAACTTTGGACTAATGAGACAATGGGGACCAAGTGGCTAAATTGCTAACTCATTGGGAAATCGGCATCTCTTCTTTGATTGACTTCTACAAGTCAACTTAAACACTTTGAAGTACTTGAAGACTACTTGTTGAAGACTAAAAGGTACGCCTCTCTTTCATGCTCTCTACTATGTTATATGCTTAGGATTGATGAACTAGCCAATTGCATGCCCCCGTAAGTTTTTAATGCCTAGTTTAGTTGGTACTTGTGTGTTAGTTAGTAGATAATCCCTTATACATATATAAATATATATCTGTATTACTATATATACACATATAAATATATCCGCACATAACCTAGATACGTCATTTGTTGACTATCTAGAACTAAAAGAAATTGTTCGTCCTCGAACCTTTTCTTCCCCCTTTGCCTCTTTTGAACCTTAACGTTCAACACGAAAATCTTCTATGTCCACTATCACATAACTCATGGTGATGAAGAGAAGTGAGTTAAGTGGATTAACGTAGAAGTAGTACTTAAATTGTCGCGCCAAGAAAACTATGAATGAAACAAACTCCCGTCGCCGTCAGCACTTATCTCCGTCATTGCCTCATCATTTCTCGATACCATTCAACATCCCACGTTTACACACAATATATATATATATATATATATATATATATATATATATATATATATATATATATATATAGAATCTAGATCAAATAAGATCAAACTTAAAGTTGTAAAAATGAGATCCAACTAAAATTTTACAAGTGATACTCTCGTTAAAATAAAATGATTTTTTTTTAATTACAATTAAAATTGTTAAAGTTTCGATGGTTTTCTTTTTAAAATTGACGAAACCGAGGTGATACACTTTGATTCGACATGTAATGTGTATCAGGTTAAGGTGATACACTTTGATTCGACATGTAAATTTATAATTGTGTATCACTCATCCAAACTCATGTATCAGTTGGTTATTAGTTTCTAAATTGTTAATTCGTATTAATATTTTATTTTTTTTGTATTATTGCTAATATGGTTATTTATAAATGTTTTTAGTGGTTGTTTAGACTAGATCTTATTTTTACAACTTTAAGTTTGATCTCACATTAACCCTCCCCTATATATATATATATATATATATATATATATATATATATATATTATATATATATATATATATATATATATATATATATATATATATATATATATATATATATATAACAGGAGGCGTATGACGTCATTAATGCCACCTCAATGCCACATAATCATTTAAATGCCACATAATCATAATCGACGACTAATCGATGACTAGGCAATACATAATATTATTTTAATTAATGTTAATTAATAATATTACTTCAATTAAACTTTAATTAATAATATTACTTCAATTAAACTTCTTAAATTCCGAATTATTTTAAAAAAAATCATGCAGTGGGATTCGAACTTGGGTTTTATATGTGGTTGACAACCTTCTTAACCACTAGACCAACATATTACTTGGAATATATTTTCCAAATTATAATCTATAAAGGTATCTACGCAAATAGTTTTCAATTTCAATATATAAAACCCTAATGTCACGTAAAAAAAGCACGGTTCATTCATAACCCTAATATCATCTTTTCCTCTGCTCTAATGATCGTCACTTTTTATGTGTAGTCGATTTGGAATTTGTTTTCAGTTATTCATATCTTCATAATACTGTTTTATATGTATATAAGTGTGTTTCAAGTCTTGATCATTAACTATAATTCAATTACATGATGTCTTTTTATTCTACAGCACCAATCCAATTGGTAATATCGTATCCAGGTATGCTTAATCACCATATACAATGTAATTAAAGTGTGTTTGGCATTATGTTACAAGTTACATAACCAGGTTCGTGAATTCATGATTTTATTTTAAAAAAATTGAATGGTATGTTTTCATTGGTGATTAGGCACTTCCAAGAGATAGTAAGCCTACTGCAGATTATTAGTAAGGGACGTGGATTGACCCTTAACAATGTTAGCGTTGGCAAACTTGGTACAACAACGAAGGTTAAATACTTTAATTATGTTATTTATGAATTTCAAATTACCTTTTTGTGTTATATATTGAATGATATTTACAATATGGATTGATATGGTGTATAAACAAGTATATTCATTCGGGTCCTACCTCTTATTGTGTTATTTGAGTACTTTGATTACTGTTGATCCAATCCTTATGATGTGATTGTAAACGTGTATGTAATTGTCTTTATTTTGATAGTCTAATTTTTTATCATAGCAGGTTTTATAGTTTTATGATGATGGTGATAATTTGGTCTCAAGATAATTATGTTTATATAATCATATATTAACGTTTATACTTTAATGATGATGATAATAATTTAAAGTGGAACGTCTTATTGGAACGTCTTAATGATGTACAGGCGCGACCAGCTCGAGAAGGCACAACCTACGGATCAACACAATTGAACCCATTAAAAGTGTTCTTTGCGGGATTTGGTATGTAAATAAATCAGTTATTTTTTATATTCGATTTATTAAATCCCATAACTGATCATATTATTATTTACGTTCAATTTATCAAATTAATTGTCTATGTGATCAGCAGTAATCACATTGGTTATAATCTATTTATAATCAGGTATTTATCATTTAAAAGTAATAGTAGGGTAGGATGAAGAAAAATTTATTACTGATCAGTTTCTGGAACAACTGCAGTTGCTAAGTTGTATGTTGAACGTTTATCTGAGCTTGCTGTTGCATTGGGTTTTGATGGATGGCTGGTAAGTCTACAGGACCTGTAAACAAATTTACATTGTTTGTATTTATTCTTAAATTGATTGATGTACAACTTGTGCAACAATATTTACACGTCGCTATATTTTCAGAGGGTTGCAAGTCGCTTGCATCTGGTATGGAAGAGCACATCTAAGGAAATGACTGATGTTGGTTCATCGAGGTTAGTAATGGCCAACATAATTCTCGAAACATCATTCTTAGGGCTGTAAACAAATAGAGCATTGCAATACATAATGCTCTATTCAGTGTTTAATTTATAGTTGTATTGGAGGATGACATTTTCTTTACTATGTTGTGCAAAAATGGCAGCATAACCAGAGGTATTTTGGAGGTTTATAAACGAATGTAAGCATTACTTGATACAGTTATCTTATATAAGTTTCTTATTAGATGTTGGACCATTTTTATCAATTTCTAGGCTGATATAGTTATAGCATTTTATAGTTATAAAAAGATGAACTGATTGAACTGAACTGTAGATTGAGAAAATCATAGAGAAACTCAAAAAAAGAAAAGAGAGTAATCCACAAGTCAAAGCTAAGGTGATTATCGTTTTACGTCGTTCACATCGATTGATAATCATTCTTTCCCGTTCTTGATTTTGATATTTTTCAATAATTTTGATGAATATTCAGGGGAGAAAAGTAGGCAATGAATGGAAAACCAGAAAGATTAGAGGCTCAAACAGATTTTGAAAAGGAGTCTATACAACATCTCTGTCTACTTACAAATGAAGCATGTCATTTTTGTAGCAAATGTTGTGGAATCTGATTTAGCTACTCCTGAAAGTAATCCTCATGTCAAAAACGTCATGGAACTCGCTTCTCAGTTACAGTCTGACAATGTAACTGTCTATGCACAGGTATTTGAAGTAGCAAAAAAAAAAAAAAAAAAAAAAAAAAAAAAAAAATCAGAAATTGCATGAGTATTGTAGTTATCTGATTCCAGTCTTGAAAAGTGTTTTCCAGATGAAATAATTAGTTATGCATTTGTAGGTGGAGTCCGAGCTAACCAAACTCCCAACAGAAGAAATAGTAGAACTTTTGACGTCTCTTGGCTTTAATTATTTCGAGAAAGACCAAATATTTGCTGCTGCAACAAGATTGTAAGTAGTTTCCTCAAGTGTCGGGAAATTTTTGTGTTACCTCATGCTAACTTATTATTTTCTGTAGGATCAAAACAGGAACATCCTTGAGTTCAGGAAGGCAAGTGATAGATCTTCGCGTCTATTTGCATGGAGTTGCGTTGCTGCAATAACAAAACTTGGCCCCACAAAAGTTGCTTGCACACAAATTTATTCGGTCTTCCTGAAGCAAATTTCTGGTCCACTTCGGTCCTTGAGCTGCAGCATGTAGAGTGGAAGATGATAAAGGCACTGAAGAAGTTCTGTTTTGGCGAGTCTTTCATAGTAGTCACAACGGGTAATTGATAGAGAGCGAATATGGTTACGTGTGACAACCTGTGAAATGCATGTACTACAGCTAATGAATACAATGATATCAATGGTGTATTCAATGTTTTTTTCATTTCTATAATTGCAGAGACCCTCTCCAAAATACCCCAACCCTTTGGCGAAATGCATGTACTACAGCTAATATGAATGAACTCGCTTCAAATGCGTGATTCCATTGACAAAAGTAAAAGAGGCTGATCCCATCACAACAGCCCCTACTTAGATGGTTTGCAGCTGCAAATTTTGGAAGATATAGCTCGCCAGCTTCAGGAGATCAGAAGGCTAGGAAAAACTTATGGATATGCTCACTATGGCGTCTTTTGATTACACTGAATGGGTGTGTCAAAGTTCACTGATTCAGTACTATGGTATATCTTTTTGCAACATTATTATCAAATTTATATTTAACTTTTTCAGTGGGGATCAAGATTCGGTCCTTCCTCTAACTGGTATTTGAGTGTAGGTTAATGGTCTCGCTAAGGAACTAAGATTGAACATAACTCTTCCATACCGGGCATGGTTCAATGGCAAACAGGTTAGTCCACTTCTGTTTCAAAACTTATTGTTTGCGACCGATGGTGTAAATGTGTAATGAGTCAAGAAGTCGACGGTCAATAAATGGGTATTTAAAGTAGGTAATTGAAACCTTTTATGCGAAAATCTTATTCAGACTGTGGGTAGTTTAGACAAGTGAGCTGCTTATGAAATATAAAAAATATGCCAACGTTAATTATAAGACATGCCCGGGCTTACAAAGCATGCCCGCCCATCGGGCGGGCCATATATATATATATATATATATATATATATATATATATATATATATATTATATATATATATATATATATATATATATATATATATATACATATACATATATATAATTGGCTTTATTTTATTGTATTTAATATAACAAACTTAAAACATAATTTTAAGTTAACTAAAACCATCCAAATTATAATTAAAAGTCATGCCCGCCCTTGGGCGGGCTTTGAAGTCTAGTATATATATATATATATATATATATATATATATATATATATATATATATATATGCACATTCCCTCTCACTCCTCAAAACCTTTGTCAACTTGACGTCTTGATTATTTTATCCAAAATTCTCAAGATATATTTTTTAACGAAATGTTAATAAAATGTCAAGCATTCCCTCCTCATGCCTATACAATCCAACGTATTTTTGATATATTATAAATCTATATAAATATACATATAAATATTTTACCGTCAGAAACAAAAATAAAAAATTCCCATTTTTGGCGGGCGGCCCCCTTAAAATTAAGGGGACCGGCTAGTTAACGAGGGCGGTCCCCTTAATGTTTAAGGGGACCGGCCATCTGATGCTATCAAAAACGATTTTCCTCTTAAAACTTTTGCCAAACACTCCATTTCTCACACACCCTTTCTTTGCTACCTGCTGTGAACGAGCTAAACCACCCAAAAACCATCAAAATCACTCACCAAATCACCAATTCGGGCTAAATTCACAAGGGGCAAACACTTATATCTCGATTAGCAACATATATTGTAAGTTTTTCAAAACACATTTCATCTAATTTCATCAAATTTCGAGTCTAATCACAATTTGATATTTTAGTTAAAATTTTTAAATTCGAACTTATGTTGAAATTAAGTCTAGGATACTTATTGCCAAATGCTTCCCATAGGATTAGAGTACTTAATTAACCTAGAATCTAAATAATCTAAAACCCTCATGCTAAAATTTTGAAAAAACAAACACTCTCATTCAAATTTTTTTATACATTGTTGAAAAATGCCATAAACACTTGTTAAAACTAACTACATTATAGTATCACAATTTTTAATCCTAAAAATATACTTTTTGAATCATGAAAAACGATTTTATAAACATAAGAGGGTGTTTGGATTAGGTCATAAAATAGCCGAAACTAAGTCGAAATAAAATTAACAACTAATTATCGAGCTTATAAACATACAACCAGTAATTTTGAGTCATCAAGATACATAATTCATATGTATATTGAGATATGAGTCTTTATTTTTCTAGAAAAAGGGAGCGTTTGGCATAATGAATTAAAACACATTTTCGAGTCAAAATCTATGTTTCTTAACATGAATACTCGTAAGAAATAGCTAGACATACAATCTAATGTTTATCTAGCCACATTTCAAAATGGCTTATGATGTATAAAGGAGCGTTTGAATATTTATGATTCTTTATCAAAACATCATGATAACTACTTCTTAACATCATAAAATACATTTTAAGCGAGTTAAAAATTAAAACTAAGGAACATTGCAAACTACTTCTTAGGATTTAATTTTTAGAGTCGAAGTATGTTTGTGTTCCACATAAGTAGTGTATATGATACATGCATTTTTTTTAATCTTATTTTTCTTGTTGCTGTCTTGTTTAGGTCAAAATGCCTAAAGTTACGGTTGGTGATGTCTCCAAAACAAAACAATACATTCCAAAAGTTTCTGCCACTCCCGGCATTTCTCCCGCTATTGCATGTCTCTATCGTCCCATTGAAGATAGAAACATTCATGAGGGAAGAATTGTCGATCCATCTTTCTATCAATCCGACTATATCGAACGAATGTTCTCCAATGTTCGTCTTGATTGTCTTTACAAAATCAATGAGCGTATCGTTCCTCGCTTTGTTCTTGACTTCTATAGCCAAGTTACGGTGCAAACCGATAACAATGGTTATATCCTCATCTCCTTTATGATCCAAAATGAATTCATCACTCTTACTCTCGCTCAATTCGGTCAAATTCTCAAAATTCCTAACAACGGTCAAGCCGTTTTCTCAAATGAATGGGATCTTTCTTCTCTTGAGCAACATCGACATCAAGATGGTCCTTACTACTCTGAGATTCCATCTCCCGGTGACATTCGTCAATTTCTTGGGCTAGAACGTGGTACGACTAGCCGAAAGATCAAGTCAAAGAATGTTGACATCCATGAAAACCAAATCCTCCTCAAGGAGTTACGCCCCGACATGAAGCGTTGGGAAGAACTCATTCGCGAGAATGCGTTCGGTACCGGTGGTCACCGTGATCATCTCACGGCGAGCATTGCTCACATGTTGTATTGTGTTGTTGCTGAAGAACAATACAATTTGGCCTATCTCTTTGTTCATCGTATCATATCCGCCAAAAACACTCGTAATGCCAATCTTCCTTATGGTATGTTCCTTACTCGACTTTATTATCATGTCATGGAACATTACCCTCATCTTGAGAGTGATATTTACGAGTTCGTTCAACCGGTCCTTCGTCCTCTTGTTCGTGTCCAACCTCGTCGATCCCGAAGTGACAAGGGCAAATCTCGTAGCTCTTTCTCACTCCCACCTCGTGGTTCTACATCTCATCAAGGAGATGATGATGATGATGATGATGATGATGATGATGATGAGGTGGAAAGCACATCACGTGTTAGTACTCCATCACCTAGGACCTTCGTTGAAAATCTTCCGGAACTTGATTACACCGACTATCAAGTTCCTTCTCGTTCTGAACAAACCGACCAACTCCTATTCGAAAGACAAACCTCATTGCTGAACACCACACAGCAGATGCATCAGGAGGTTCGAGGCGGTTTCAAGTCCATTGGAAAAACTCTTAGGAAGATGCTTGGAAAGAAGAAGTAGATGTATTTGATGGGAGATTTATTGAACTTTGATGTTATATTTTTTTTAACAATTATGTGTAGTATTATTTCCTTGATATTTTTTTTGGTATGACTTGTATTATGCTAGATGTTTAACCTTTTTCATGTTAGAACTAAGTAACTAGTTTATTTAATAAAATATGCCTATGATATGCTTATAATATGATTTTACTAGTTTACATATGTACATTATCTCTTAATATGTTATTGTTACTATTAAATCATTCCTAATGTACATGGTTCAAATAGAGCTTGCTGCAAACACAACCCAAAAATTGACCCTTTTCTGAAAAATTTTCAATTTTGGTCGTCTGGGAAATACCAGATGGGCGGCCCCCTTAATTTTGCTAGGCGGTCCCCTTAATTTTAAGGGGACCGGCCATCTGGACAGTAATTTTCACTGTTTTCTTTTGCATCTTGTGACCCCTTTTCTCTAGTCTCAGCTACCCTTTCTCTTATTAACCCAACTGAGTTTGGAATATTACTACTAAACCTCTAAACCTTACCCAAACCAACCTCACTTTCATACTATAAATTCCCTCCAAATGATAAACCCTCATTTCATCAATCCTCATCTCCTTCAAACACCAACCCAAAACACCATGCTATCACCAAAATCCTCCATTTCCAAGTCCTCTAAGAAACACAAAATGGTCATCATACCACCCAAACAACTTTTCATTGATCTCACTAAGGAAGACAACACCACTCCATCACCACCACCTAAATGCTCATCTCCAAATGCACCTAATGCACCATCAAAAACTCCTTCCACCAATGGTACCTCATCTTCTTCCTTACCTTCAACCTCATCCATCAATGACTACATCAACAAACACCTCTCCTCACCACAAATAACATCACCACAAACAACATCACCACCACATCTCACTCAAGAACCTCCATCCACCGAGCTTGCCATCTCCATCTCACCAATCACACCTCTTGATGCTCACTTTTCATCCTCACCACTTCCACCACCTCTCTTTGTTAATCCCATTCCTTGGAGTCTCCTTGAAGCTCATGGAGACACTTGCCTTTGTTGCATTCATAACCGAACCATCATCTTTGGTCTTCGGGATGAGATGCAATACATGTTCTCATGCATTGAGCATATGTTAACCAACCCACCTCCACCACCACCTCCACCATCTTCACCCATTTCACCACCACCTCCTCCATTCTCTCCAAACTAGATGAAATGTTTTAACAAAAATAATGTTTTCCACCCTTTTTTGGTTGCAAGCTTTATGGGGATCATGTGTTTTTGGGATGATTAAGTAGTATCATTAGTTGCTTTGTTTGTATGTTTGTATGTCTTATGATGTAATCTACTTGGTTGTGTATTTATACACAACACTTTTATTTAATGAATGCTCTTATTCTATATGCTTGCTTATTGTTGTTACATATACTTGTGCTTCTAACATCTTTCTTGCAAGCATTCCATAGCTCGTTTCCTTGGTGCCCCCAAACGAGGGGGAGTACACATCAAGGGGGAGTTCTCATCCCGACAATTTTACACTTAAAACTTGTCGGCAAAACCTTTTTGATTCTACAAAAAGGGGGAGAAATAGATGTAAACTCACTAAATACTTGTCTAAAAACTAATTTTTCAATTTAATGAGTTTAGGTTTTGTAATCATCAAAAAGGGGGAGATTGTTGATATAAATAATGCCTAAACACGTTATTAATATTTTTCGATATCTCTACGTTTTGATAATCACAAAATGTAAAATCATTAAACGGAAAATTATGACGTAAACAAGTATTTAGTTGTAAATATCTATTTCTACAACTCAAATCACTTAAGGTATGAATGAACTAATTCTTAATGCTTTATATGATCAAAGGAACATTTTCTTAATCACTAGATTTTTTATAAAATGTCAAAAACATTTTATATCTTTTAGAAAAACATTTTTGGTAATAAATAAAAAGGTTTAATTCATTATAAATTTATGAATTCAAATTTTCAACCAAAGATGGCAAAAATGTTCCAGAAAAACCTTCCCCACAAAAAGACAAAACTGGGCAACGTTCACCTTGGGCGGCCCCCTTAAAATTAAGGGGACCGACCCCCTATTTAAGGGGACCGGCACGCTCCTCCAGCTGTCCAGTTTTTGCCTATAAATACTGGCTTTCCCCTGGACATTTTCTCACCTTTTGCACCCCAAACCTTCTGTTCTAAATCTTCTCTAATCCTTGTAAATCCTTTCTAAAATCCTTTGATCATATTCTCTTAAGCATTGGTTTCCAAGTAATCCAAGCTTCCACCATCAAAGTGCAAAAGAAGAATACTCCTTCAACTAGAGAAGAAGTATTGTAGCTTAACTCATATCATTCTTGTAGATTGTGTAAAGTGTTGTATAGTTGTGATAAGTAGATCTAAGTGTAAGTAAGTAGTTGTGCTTGTAAAGAAGTAGTGTAGAAGTCGTGAAGTAGTCGTGAAGAAGAAGTCGTGAAGAAGTCGTGAAGCCGTCGTGAAGAAGGTGTGAACTAGTTGTGTAGAAGTTGTGTATAAGTTGTGAGATTGGTTCTAGCTACGATTAGAACTCGACATCTAGCTTTGTGTCGTTAAACCGGTGTAAGCTAAAGTTGTGTAAGGTTTTTCCGCCATAAGGGAGTTTGTTGACATAGTGAAGAAAACTCTCGAGTAGGTGACTCGAGGAGTGGAGTAGGGCAAGGAAGGTGTCCTTGTAGCCGAACCACTATAAATCTTCATGTTGTGGTTTGATCTTTCCATCTCTATCTTTCATTTCATTATATTTACTTTACTTGCATTGCTTATCTATATTTGTTTATATTGATCAAGAGTTGAATTCACATAAGATAGAATCGAAGCTTTAAAAGTAAACAAAAGTTTTCGCAATAAAATTTAAAAAGACGTAAAACTACTCAACCCCCCCCCCCCTTCTAGTTTTCCACACAAGTAGTTGTCAAAAAACAAACTACATGGTTGTCACGGCCCATTTTATTGATGATGAATGGAATATGTACAAACGGATTATAAAATTTAGACCTATTGGCAATCATAAAGGGGAGGATATTAGTAGTGATTTGATTAAATATATTGTTGGTTGGGGGATTAAGAATGTGATGACTATGACCGTAGACAATGCACCAAGTAATGATAAGGCACTAGATCATTTGATTAAAAAGTTGCCTAATGCTAAAATATATGATGATGGGAAGCATTTTCATATTAGATGCATGGCTCACATTCTTAATCTTATTGTTAAAGAAGGTTTAAAGGAAAAGAATTATCATGTGGAATGTGTAGCAAATGCGGTTAAGTATATTAGGTATTCATCACAAAGGATAAATAAGTTTAAAAGTTGCAAGAAAGAAGCTAACCTTGAATCAAATAAATTTTCGTGTGGTGAATGTCCTACTAGATGGAATTCCAAGCATGATATGTTAAAGATTGCATGCTCGTTAAGGGAAGTGTTTTTCAAATTTGAACTTGAAGATGATTGTTATTATCGTGATCTTGAGAGAATGCCGGAACATTCGGATTTTGGTTTATGTGAAGGCGTTGTTGAATTTCTAGAAAAATTCAAAACTAAAACCGAGCTAATTTCCTCCTCTTCAAAGCCCTTAGCGCATCTCTTTTATAGAGAAATTCTAGATATAGACAAACATCTTCGTTATTGGGCGACTAAACCCGAGTTTTGTCACATGGTTGATGATATGGTTAAGAAATATAATAAGTATTGGGGGAAATTTGATGAGCTTAATGATTATATGTATTTTGCCACCTTGTTGGACCCGACTATGAAACAACAACTTGTTTCACATGGGTTCAAAAAGATGTTGGAGTATAACATGTCTAGTGAAAGTCCTTTACCCGATGATGCTCTTAACGCCATGGTAAGGGAGATGTTGAAAGAAGTTGTGAATAGAATAGGAGTTTTGTTTCAAACATACAAAACAAGTTTTGACACGGTTGTGTCAAAAAGCTCATCTAAAATACCAAGAATCAACAATCTTGCAAATCATATGTTGGGGAAAATGACTTTTTGGATGATTTCTTGAATTTAGAAGACTCCGGCTCCATTGAAATGGATACCGAGTTAACTAGGTACCTAAATGAGCCGCGAATTAGATTTACTAGTGATTTTGACATTCTCGAGTGGTGGAAAATAAATGCTCCAAGATTTCCAATAGTATCTCGAATGGCTAAAGGTAATTTACTATTCTCTTTGATGATTTTATTACTTATGTTTTATATTGTTGTTTTTTCACAAGTTTTTGTTATTTTTTTAGATATCTTGCCAATCCAAATAACCACTGTTGCATCGGAGTCGGCTTTTATTACGGGAGGCCATGTTCTTGACCCGTATAGGACGAACTTGTCTTATGCCGTAGTTGAGGCGTTGATATGTACCCAAGATTGGGTAAGAAAGTCCAAAAAAACTATAATAGACGACATAGACGATCTATTAAATGATGACGATGTTGCACAAGGTAATAACTTGTCAATTACTGTATATGGCGACTGACTTTGATAGTTACACTAGAACATATAAAATATATTGTATGTACACTGTATTGGATCAGACTTTGATATGAATTTACAAATATAACTACAGTAGTGATGGAACCAAAATCCTTTATAATGATTGTTATTAACTATGTTTGTTTTGTCCTATGTGTAGATATCGAAGATGGGATTGCCAAGCAAAACGCTAAAGAAAAAGGGAAGGGAGTTACACAAGATTAAACGATTAATTATCTTTCGTTGAAAATGGTTTAGTATGTTTATTTGAACGATTTCATATGTTTTTGGTGGAATTTTATACGTTTTAGAACGTTTGTAAGTTACGATAAATTTGGTGATATGTTTTGTCCTATTTTTACTAGCATGAGCTACGATTGTTTTTTTTTTTTTTTTTTTTTTTTTTTTTTTTTTTTTTTTTTAACAAAAAACGGGAAGTACCGGATAGGTACCGAGTACTGGTGCCGGTACCGGTACCGAAATCCCGTACGGTACGGTACCGGTACCCCTTTTCATGCTTGGGAAAAAAACGGTACCACTAATTCGGTACGGGTTCGGTACCATTCTGGTACCGTGCTCATCCCTAATCTCAACATTTGATTTCATTTTAAATGTATGGTAGGGATGAGTCCCTTGGTATGTAAGATAAGTTTGATATGTAAAATAACTCTCCTCTAATAAATAACAAATGGATATCTAATAAATAACAAATGGATATCAATCGATTTCATTAGCAGCAATATTGATATCACATATAGTTTGATCGTGTATAATATCCCCGGACCCAGCATACTCGGCCGGGCATGCTCGTAACTCGTACCGCGGCAGAGTCAATATACATTATAGATTCCAGTCTTGCCAAGCCAAGATGAGGACATACCCCGGTCTCCCCAGACCGGGACAGATCACATACTCAGCCGCAGCCATGCCATCGAAAGCCAGATCTTGTGGGATTGTGTCTCCCACTTGATCTGACACTTACCAACTAAGGTAAGGCGCAAGTGGACTTCTGCTCTGACATCTACCTACTCGGTAAGGTATGTGTCAGCCCGCTCATTCCCGAGGCGACTATAGTAAGTATATGGGTAGTATAAATACCCCCATCTCATTTATTACTCCAACTAACTGCAACTACTTTCACCTAGTCCGCACTTACTCCTTATCTCTCATATAATATACTTACTCTCACACCGGAGGCCAACCGCGGAAGCCCCCTTCCGTGGTAAAACTAACGGTGTTGCTTTTCTTAGCAGCTCAACTGAAGTACTTAGTGCATGATCTGTACCCGCCAAGAACTAGTCTAACCTAGGTCTGGAGGCACGCCCAAGATTTGTACTAACAAGTTGGCGCCATCCGTGGGACCAGTTACATAACTGCGTTTCTAAAATAAAAAAAACTTTACCATGAGCAATCAAACAAAAAACCCCTCCCCGTTCCAAGAGCCTTCCACTGTACGGAACGCCAATAAGAAGGGGAAAGGGAAAGAAGGAGAGCACCATTCTGATTCTCTTCCGGATGAGGCAATAAGGGCGTTCTGCGACAAGCACTACCACCAACTATTGCCCTTGATGACTGAAAAAGTCCATGCGGAGAAGATGGGACAATTAAAAACCCGTCTCAACTTCGAGGACGAGTCACAAGAGAATTCATACTCCCGGGAGCAATCCCGATACGTTGAATCAAGAGACAGGAGAAAGCGGAAGACAAGCCCCGGTGCGAGGCCTGAACCTTCCGAAGCTCCTACTCCCGGAGTGTTTTCTCCAGACTTAGTAAAGAACCCGCAGATAACGAGGAAAGGACCAAACACCCCAGGTCGGCTGTTTTCACTCGTTTAGGGGAGAGAAGAGAAGGTGTTAAGTCACGATTGGGAGAAAGAAAGCCGGACGTGTTCTCTTGGCTTAAATCAAAAAGTCGCGCTCGAAAGGAGCGCAGAGGTGAAGTTAGACGTTATAGACAAGACAGACGACCCCTTGTGGAAGGAAGTCCGGATAGTCCAAGAGGAAGCCCAAGCCCTACCTACAGTCGCACTCCCCGCTCAAGGGAGAAAGGCGGAGGGTCTGGATCCGCTGGCTCCGGTTCCAGAAGGCGAAGGGACCGGACACCGGAGGGAAACAGAGACTATGACGGAGGATATTAGGAGGCCGGGTCTGAAAAGAACAAAAGGAACGCGGACGATCTTTATCGCCCGTACGACATCGATGACAAAGATCCTTTCACGCAAAGGCTCATAAACTTCGAATTCCCAAAGAGGACCCGAATGCCCTCCAATGTCAAAACGTATGACGGAACAGGAGATCCGGAGGACCACCTGAAAAATTTCTGTACCGCGGCCAAAGTCGAGCGATGGGCTATGCCCACTTGGTGCCACATGTTTAACTCCACACTGATGGGCCATGCTCGAATGTGGTTCGATGAATTACCGGCCGAGAGTGTAGACAGCTTTGAAGACCTCCGCAAAAGCTTCTTATCCTACTTCATCCAGCAGAAGAAATACACCAAAGATCCGGTGGAACTCCACCTTATCAAGCAAAAAGAAGGAGAATCCACGGCAACATTTGTCGACCGCTTCAAAGCGGAAAGTATGCACGTGAAGGGCGCCCCCGAATGCATGAAGGTTTCGGGATTCATACACGGATTAACAATCCAGAGCTAATCAGGAGACTCAGTGATAGAATCCCCAAGTCGGTCGACGAAATGTGGAAGGTTACTACGTCCTTCATCCGTGGAGAAACAGCCGCGACAAATGTGTCAAGGAAAAAATAAGACCGCTCTTCATGGAAATCTCACGAGGGGGATCCCCGGGCATCTCACAACCAGAGTTTTGAAAGGAAAACAGAATTCAAAGGGAATTCAAGGCCGGGCCAGAGAAAGAGTGACCGTTTCACACCGCTAACAAAAACACCAAAGGAGATTCTAGCAATGGACGCGGTCAAATTCACCGCTCCATGGTTTCAAGCAATTTATATCTCAAAAGGAATTCACAAAAGGTGAATAATGTGAAAACCCCAGGTTCGTTGTCCCGACGAAGATCGAATGGAATTTGTGTTCCCGGGACGTGATTCGTGTAGTGAATGAGAAAAAGAGTGATTGATTTTTGGATTACACTACTAATATTAACATAACAAACAAGATAAACTAATTAAACTAAGCTAATAAAACAATTAAACTAAGCATTTAACCTAAAAACGAAAATTTGAATTTAAAAACTTTACGCGACGAAATTTAAAACGTAAATAAAAGGTGAATTTCTAAAATTTAAAATCTAAAAATATAAAAATAATTTTCCTATATTAAATTTGATAAAAGAAAATTTTTGGAAAAAGAAAAATATTTTTTTTTTGACTTTTTAATAATTTATTACGAATTAAAACCTATATTTAAGAAATAAAATTAAGAAAAATAGAAAACGATTGAGAAAATTTTTGAAACTTACCAGATAAATCCTATAAGCTATCTTAAACTAAGGAAAAATAATAAACTAAAAAAACTACTACGAATAAGCAGTAAAAAAAAAAAATCAGCTTCAATAAGCTTAAGAGAGAAAACCAAGGTTAAGAATAAAATTAATAAACCAAACTTGTCTAAGAGCAATTTGGTAAGGGTGTTGTTTGGTGAACTAGGAGGCCTGGGTTCGAGTCCCAGGCCTGCCTTTTTGCACAATTTTTATTTTTTTTAATGATTTTTCTTTAAAAACTTAAAAGCTAACAAACTTAAGCAATTTTTTTGAAAAGGAAAAAGTTTTGAAACTGAAAAATAAGTGGAGAAATAAACTGGGACAGTAGGCAGTTAAGGAAAAACTTATGAAAGAAATAGAATGAAAACTGAAGCTATTATAAGAAAAAGCTATAAGCTACAATTGAGATTTTATTAAGCTAAGGGATCCAAAACAAACTAGTGAGCAATTCTAATCCTAGATAAGCAGTCCTAAATAGCTGATAAAAAAAACAAGAACACTCAAGGGTCTGCTGCTAAACCTCATGGTGCAGGGCAGAAATGCCTATTTTCAAGACCTCAAAAAGCTGTCATAAGCTAATAGTAAAATCCTATAAAAAATACTAGTTGCTAGGTGAGCTGGGGGGCTAACTAAGTGCAAAAGCTAGGCTACAAACAACTTAACTCGATGTAATTAAAAATCATTAAAGGGGCTGAAAAAGTGAGAAATGAAAAGAAATATACAGGCAGCTATGGGTGATTTTAAAGCAAACAATAACACCTAGGCTCTAAACTAACTTCTAAACTAACAAGAAGCAACAAAAGCAGTAAAAAGAAGACAATAAGCAGAAATTAAGCAACAACATAAGCAGTTTGACCACGTTGACCAAACAAGAAACTGGAAATTTCATTAAAATAGCAAACTGACAGTGAAATTACAACTTAAATTAAACATTACACTACAAAGGCACTAAATTAAACAACAATTAAAAGGTCAACATTTTTCTAAGACATGAAAAATGGGACAAAAGCTAATCGTGAGGAGGGTCCGATCTATATATATGAGAGGGTTCCTTCATCTTGTGCTTTTCTTGTGTGAGTGTTCCCTAGCTTCATCTTGTGCTTCTTTCAAGACCATTGGATCAAAACTTGCTCTCCACAACTTGAATCTTGAACCGTTGGATGATACTCTTGCCACGGATTGATGAAGTGGAGTGGAGGGGACCAAGACACACCCATGTGATTGTTTTGGATGGTAGTGGTGAGGTGGTGATAGTGATCGGTGGGTTAGTGGGTAATGGCGGGTTAAGGGTTAAGAAGAAGAAGATAAGGTGGTGTGTTGGTGATTAGGGATTTTGACCAAAGTTGTTTTGGGGATTTGACCAAACTTTAGTTACTGAGTATTAGTATTTAACTAAAATGGGTGGGTCGGTTTGTTTTTTAGGTAGGATGGGCTTGTTTTAATTAATTGTGGGTTGGGGGTTTTAGATGGGTTGGGTTGATGGTAGTATTGGGTCGATGTGGAGGTATAAGGGTGAGTGGGTTTAATTTAGCTTTGGGTTTAGTTGTGTGATCCGGTTGTATTGTTTTGGCTAAAAGGAATTTTAGTAAAAGGACTACAAGTGTAAATCATGCAATCTTCAAGGACCAAATATGCCAACGTAGCAAAGTTCTTCTAGGGGCCAATTATGCCAAGTAAGAATAATCCAAGGGCCATTCTTCAAAAAAAAAATATTATCTTTGACGAAATTTTCCCCGGCTTCGGCTCTATAAATCTCTTTTCCACGTCTCGTGCTCATTTTCTCGGATTTTCCTTGATTTTGTCCCTTTTTCAAGATATCCGCACCTGCATAGAAACAAACACAAAAACACAATATCTTTGGCATTTATGGTTAGTTTTTGGTCGTTTTGGTCTTAATTTGGTCAAGAAAAGGTATGTGTTTAAGCACATACCACTCCACCACCTATGGCAAGCCTGGTAGAATCCAGAAACAAAGACAGGTATTGTGAGTTCCACAGAGAAAAAGGACATCATACGGATGAGTGTTTCCAGTTGAAAAGGCAGATCGAGGACGCAGTCAGATCTAGCCAGTTGGCACACTTAGTAAAAGAGATCAAGAGTTGATGCCAGAAAGGCGGGGCCGCTAAAGGTGCCAAGAAGGAAACCGCAGCAAAGGACAAAGCCCCAGAAATATTCATGATACGGACCTGGAAACGAACGATGAAACAGAAGGTCTCCTCTAGTACTGAGCCCAATTTGGAAATATCCTTCCCTCCAATAAAGGAGGACGACTGGGAAGACCATCCATTAATAATAAAGGCTGGATAAGGTACTATGATATGTATTTATTAAGTTATGTATTATGTGTATGAGTTAAGTGGCAAAGATGTGTGGTCAATATAGAAAGAATGAAACTTGAGGGCTAGTCTTTCCAAGTAAGTAAAGATAATTTATTAAATATCTAACTTATAGAAAGATAGAGATTGTTCCAAAAAGTATAAGAGTGAGTGAGTGTGTGTGGCTGTGTCGTACAAAAGAAGGAGAAAAGGAGGGAAACCTCAAGTCATCATCTAAGCTCACCATAAATCTATTGAATTATTTCCAAGTCTTTGTGAACTTCTAATTTCAACCCTAATATCAAGTAAGTGTTCTTCCCCAAATTGTGAATTAGGGTTCATGTTTGATCATAATGATCAAAGGTTGATAATTAATGATTAGTTAGTTAATTAGTCTCTAATTTGAGATGATTGTGATATAGGAATCAAGTAAGAAGTGGGGGAGCTATTGTTAGTGTGTTTGTGATTGAGGATCAAGGTAAGTATATGGTATTAACATGTTCTTGTTAGCTTTATCATATGTTATGTATGATAATGGTTTATGTGTTAGCTTTATCATGTTTGATTACATGGTAATGGTGAAGGATAGGGTATAGGGTGCGTTAGCTAGTTATGGATCCATCACTAGGTATAGCTTAGTTAGTCGTTGGGCTAACTATGGGATGAGGTTCAACCTTACGGGTTGATCGTGTTAAGGTCGACTATGTCGGCGTGAGGTAAGTGCCCCTATATCGCTAGCTTAACTAGTGGTTAGACTAGTTATGGATATGGTATGATTTATATCATACGTTGTTTAGCTTGTTATGCCATGTACTTACTAAGCGTTTCGCTTACGTGTTTAGTTGTAATGTTTTCTTGATAGGTATCGAAGAATCTAGCAAAGGTAAAGATAAGGTTATGTGACTATGTAGTAGTAGTTTTGTGCTCGAGGAAGTTGTAGTTGAAGATCGTATTCTTTTGGACCAAGCATATTGAAGTTGGAAGCCCCCGAAGTGTCTTTTTGTGTTTTGGTATACTTCAATCCTTGTGGTCATTTTGTTACTCACGGTCTTGTGGTCATATACGTTTTTGTTCAAGTTAGGTCAAGGGTCAAGTTTGTGTAAAAGTTATGACGCCTATATGGTGATGGTCATGGTTGTAGTTAATTTTATAGGGGTGTTTGGCAATTAGCCAAATCAACCCATTTTAGAAAGTTACGGGATATGACATTGTACCAACACTCTTTCAATATATTAGAATTGTTATGTTATTTATATAAATCCAAAAGAATATGTAGTAGTTGTGTGTTTTGTGTAAAAGTGTGCTTTGGAAGTTAGTTTAAGAGAGTGTTTGGCATAAGCTAGTTTTTACCCATTTTGGGGTTTGAACGGGTCATGGATGTTTGAGACAGGTTTGGTATGTTAAATATAGAGGTTAGTTGATTATGGTGGGTAAATGAAGTGTTACAAGTGGTTTCGTTGTGTGTCGGGTCAAAATGAGTTTTATGCATAAACCGTCAAATTCTAAAGTAAGATTTCAATCTAGGATCTACTTTTAGGTTCCAATATCTGGACCTAAGTGTGGATCTAGTTCCCTCATATTGGTTATGAATTTTACTCATCTTGGTTATGAGTCCAGGATCTACTTTTAGGTTCCAATATCTGGACCTAAGTGAGGATCCAGTTTCCTTATCTTGGTTATGAATTTTACTCATCTTGGTTATGAGTCCAGGATCTACTTTTAGGTTCCAATATCTGGACCTAAGTGTGGATCCAGTTTCCTCATCTTGGTTATGAATTTTCCTCATCTTGGTTATGGAAGTAGGTTTTGGCAGATTTTCGATAGTCTTTGAAAATTCATATCTTTTGAACCGTAAGTCGTTAGGGGTCGCACCACCCGTCGTCTTGAAGGTAATCGAGTCTAGTTTCATGTAAAAATAGTTTCAAGTTCCAGATATTTATAGATTTTTGTCAGTTCGTTAAAGAGTAGCTGCGGGTCAGTTTCCGGGTAGACTTTTTGCAAAATTTTTTTTTCACGTTTTTAGTTGTGTTTGGTCACGGGGCGTTACAACTTGGTATCAGAGCTTCGGTCTAAGAGATTTAGGATTTCCCCTTAGGATTTCCTAGACTTAGGCCTTGTGTAGACGCGGTTAGTATCGGTGTTTGTTATTTGTGTATTGTTTGGGTGATTTCGAGAACACATATGTTAAGTATTTTTTTGACTACGCCTGGCCACCGTAGTGATAAAAATATGATACATATGTGAGATTGAAATCATTTGGGCTATACATGGATGATAAACTCTAGGGTGTTAGTATAAGGATAGATATGTCATTCATGCCTCGATCATGTATATGATTATGTTTGATAGTGTGAATTGCTAAATTTCAGTATAGTAGAAAAGATGGCGGCAATTCAGAATAAGGAGGTGTTGAGAGCGACCTCCTCCCGCCATGATAGTGATGAACATAATGATGGACACTCTAATAGTGACACGTCAATGTCAATGCCGGAAAACCTTAATCTTAGAAGTTTTACTAGAGCAGAGTTGAAAGATTTGGATACGTTGGTGACGGATAGAGTGGGAAGGGCCATTGAGAAAGCTATGTCCTTCTATGTTAATAAGACAACTGAAAATTTGCAAAAGATACTTCAAGAGGAGATAGGGAAGCTTAAGAAGAGTGGGGAGTTAAAGAATGATCCGAATGCTAGACCCGGAGAAGCAGATTTGGATAGGATGAAGGGCAAGGAGAAGAAGGAGGTGAAAAGAAAGCTAGAACAACCAACAACATTTGGTAAGCGGGGCAAATTTGATTCCACAAAGAAGGACAACACGTGGAAATTACCACCTCGGTGTAATAGGTGCGGTAAGAACCATACGGGAGAATGTAAATCCGGGATGAAGGGATGTTATAAATGTGGGGATCCTAGCCATATTAGAAAGAATTGCACCAAGAGTTTAGTGATATGTTATGGGTGCAATGAAGAAGGACATAAGGTAAGTGGATGTCCTAAAGCTAATCTTAAGCAAGCGGAGCCGTTTAACTTGATCGAGGGAGAAAAGGTTGATGTTTCGAAACCTAAAGCTTGTGTTTATCAAATGAGTGCCGAAGAAGCGAAGTCGGGTTCAGATGTCGTCACAGGTATAATTCTCGTTAATTCCAAGCCCGCTCGTGTTTTGTATGACTCGGGCGCAAGCGTGTCCTTTGTATCTTATAGTTTTAGTAAGGAATTGTCCACTCCCCTAGATAAACTTCCGACACCCGTAGAAGTTGAAATTGCCGATAGTAAAGTTGTTGTGGTGTCAAATGTGTATCGAAATGTAGAGATAGAGATCGATGAGAGTAACTTTAGGATTGATCTAATTCCCATAATGCTAGGAGAGTTTGATATTATCGTTGGTATGGATTGGCTTGGCAAACACCATGCTGCCATCCTATGTAGACAAAAGATCGTTCGAGTTGTAAATCCTAGCGGGAGAGAAATGATGATTTATGGTGATAAAAGGGAGGGCGAGTTAAAATTATGTTCCGTAATGAAGGCTAGGAAATATTTATCACGTGGTTGTCTTGCCTTTATGGTGCACGTGGTAGATACGAGTTTTGAGAAGAAAAGTATCGATGACGTTCCGATTGTTAATGAATTCCGTGATGTATTCCCGGAAGATCTGCCGGGTATTCCACCCGATAGACAGGTTGAGTTCCGTATTGATCTTGTTCCGGGTGCTACTCCTATCGCCAAAACTCCTTATCGTCTTGCTCCTTCTGAAATGAAAGAGCTAATGAGCCAACTCCAAGAGCTACTTGACAAGGGTTTTATTCGTCCTAGTAGCTCACCGTGGGGAGCTCCGATTCTGTTCGTTAGAAAGAAAGACGGTAGTATGCGGATGTGCATTGATTACCGTGAATTGAACAAAGTCACGGTGAGAAATGTATACCCGTTACCAAGAATCGACGATCTGTTTGATCAGCTTCAAGGTGCGAAGTGGTTTTCAAAGATTGATCTCCGTTCGGGCTGTCATCAGTTGAAGGTTCGAGAAGAAGATTTTCCTAAAACGGCTTTTAGGACCCGTTATGGACATTACGAGTTTACGGTTATGCCCTTTGGTCTCACAAACGCGCATGCGGTTTTCATGGATCTCATGAACCGTGTATGTAGACCGATGTTGAATAAATTCGTTATCGTGTTCATCGATGATATCCTTATCTATTCTAAGAGCAAGGAAGAACATGAATTACATCTTCGGGAGATCCTTGAAACGTTGAGAAAAGAAAGGTTGTATGCTAAATTCTCAAAATGTGAATTCTGGTTGCAAGAAGTTCAGTTCCTTGGTCACTTTATTAATCCCAATGGTATTAAAGTTGACCCGTCAAAGGTCGAGGCCGTGATGAATTGGCAAGCGCCAAAGAACGTTGGTGAAATTCGAAGTTTTCTAGGACTCGCGGGTTATTATCGACGATTCATTCAGGACTTCTCCAAAATTTCATCTTCGTTAACCGAACTCACCAAGAAGAATGTTCCTTTTGTGTGGGGTGATAAACAAGAAGAAGCCTTCCGTACCTTACGAAAGAGGTTGTGTGAAGCACCAATTCTGGTGTTACCGAAAGGGACCGAAGACATGGTAGTCTATAGTGATGCATCTTATTCCGGTTTTGGATGTGTTCTTATACAAAGAGGTAAAGTGATTGCTTACGCTTCAAGACAACTAAAGAAGCATGAGGGGAAATATCCGACTCATGATCTTGAATTTGCGGCCGTGATCTTTGCTTTGAAGATTTGGAGGCATTATCTATATGGTGTGAAATTCATAAATTACACCGACCATAGAAGTCTTCAGTATTTTCTTGATAAGAAAGATCCGAACATGAGGTAACGTAGGTGGTTAGACTTGCTGAAAGATTATGATTGTGAAATTCGCTACCACCCCGGTAAGGCGAATGTTGTAGCGGATGCGCTAAGTCGCCAGGGCCGAAGTGACATTACACGGATTCACTCCTTAAGGATGGTTATCACATCTGATCTTTTCGATAGAATTAAGTTTGCTCAGGAGGAAGCGTTGAAAGAAGAGAATCAAGAGAAAGAACGTATCACTTCTCACATCCCTCATCTCGAAGAAGATAGCCGAGGGGTTAAGACACGGTATGGAAGAGTTTATATTCCTTTTCGAAGCGACATTAAGGAATTACTCTTGGAAGAAGCCCATAAATCAAAGTATTCTATTCATCCAGGAGCTACGAAAATGTACCTTGATTTAAAAAGAAACTATTGGTGGCCGGGTATGAAGAGAGATTGTGTGAAGTACGTAGAAAGATGTTTAACTTGCTTGAAGGTGAAAGCCGAACATCAAAAGCCGTATGGGAAAGTCCAACCATTAGATATCCCAGTTTGGAAGTGGGAGAAGATTACTATGGAATTCATTACGAAATTGCCAAAGACGAAAAAGAAGAATGATACAATTTGGGTAGTAGTCGATCGTTTGACTAAGAGCGCACACTTTATCCCGATTAGGGAGAATATGCCTGTTCATAAGTTAGCAAAGATTTATGTTAACGAGATAGTCGCGCGTCATGGAGTACCTATTTCTATAGTTTCTGATCGAGACGGGCGTTTCACTTCGAACTTTTGGCAAAGTTTTCAAGACGAACTTGGTACTAAGTTACATATGAGCACAGCTTTTCATCCTCAAACCGATGGACAAAGTGAGAGAACGATCCAAACTCTAGAAGATATGCTACGGGCTTATATGATTGACTTTGGAGGTAACTGGGATGATCATTTGCCTCTAGTTGAATTCGCCTACAATAATAGTTATCATGCTAGTATAGGCATGCCACCCTATGATCGAGATGCTCTATGGTAGAAAGTGTAGGACACCCGTATGTTGGGAAGAAGTTGGAAGGAGGGAATTGGCTAGCACGGATATAGTATTGGCGACGACAGAAAAGATTGAAATGATTCGAGCAAGACTTAAGGCGGCACAAGATAGGTGGAAAAGTTATGCGGATAATCGAAGAAGGCCAATTGAATTTGAGGTAGGTGATTTGGTTATGCTAAAAGTTTCTCTGTGGAAAGGCGTTTTTAGGTTCAAAAACAAGGGAAAATTAAGTCCACGGTTTATAGGACCGTTTAAAATCTTAAAACGTATTGGCGAGGTAGCATATGTGTTGGAATTGCCCGAAGAAATGAGAGGTATTCATAATACCTTTCATGTGTCTTACTTGAGAAAATGTTTAGCGGAGGAGGCTAGTGTAGTTACCTTAGATGATATCGAAATTGATCCGGATTTGATTTCACAAAAGGATGAACCAGAAGCGATATTAGGAAGGAAAGTGAGGCAACTTCGAAACAAAGAAATACCGCTAGTAAAGGTACAATGGAGACATCGTAAGGGTACAAGTATTAGATAGGAGTTAGAAAAGAAGATGAAGAATGAGTATCCTTATTTATTTCAAGAGTAGATTTCGAGGACGAAATCTTATTTTAAGGAGGGGAGAATTGTTACACCCATATCTCGATAAGGTACTATGATATGTATTTATTAAGTTATGTATTATGTGTATGAGTTAAGTGGCAAAGATGTGTGGTCAATATAGAAAGAATGAAACTTGAGGGCTAGTCTTGCCAAGTGAGTAAAGATAATTTATTAAATATCTAACTTATAGAAAGATAGAGATTGTTCCAGAAAGTAGAAGAGTGAGTGAGTGTGTGTGGCTGTGTCGTACAAAAGAAGGAGAAAAGGAGGGAAACCTCAAGTCATCATCTAAGCTCACCATCAATCTATTGAAGTATTTCCAAGTCTTTGTGAACTTCTAATTTCAACCCTAATATCAAGTAAGTGTTCTTCCCCAAATTGTGAATTAGGGTTCATGTTTGATCATAATGATCAAAGGTTGATAATTAATGATTAGTTAGTTAATTAGTCTCTAATTTGAGATGATTGTGATATAGGAATCAAGTAAGAAGTGGGGGAGCTATTGTTAGTGTGTTTGTGATTGAGGATCAAGGTAAGTATATGGTATTAACATGTTCTTGTTAGCTTTATCATATGTTATGTATGATAATGGTTTATGTGTTAGCTTTATCATGTTTGATTACATGGTAATGGTGAAGGATAGGGTATAGGGTGCGTTAGCTAGTTATGGATCCATCACTAGGTATAGCTTAGTTAGTCGTTGGGCTAACTATGGGATGAGGTTCAACCTTACGGGTTGATCGTGTTAAGGTCGACTATGTCGGCGTGAGGTAAGTGCCCCTATATCGCTAGCTTAACTAGTGGTTAGACTAGTTATGGATATGGTATGATTTATATCATACGTTGTTTAGCTTGTTATGCCATGTACTTACTAAGCGTTTCGCTTACGTGTTTAGTTGTAATGTTTTCTTGATAGGTATCGAAGAATCGAGCAAAGGTAAAGATAAGGTTATGTGATTATGTAGTAGTAGTTTTGTGCTCGAGGAAGTTGTAGTTGAAGATCATATTCTTTTGGACCAAGCATATTGAAGTTGGAAGCCCCCGAAGTGTCTTTTTGTGTTTTGGTATACTTCAATCCTTGTTATGCCATGTACTTACTAAGCGTTTCGCTTACGTGTTTAGTTGTAATGTTTTCTTGATAGGTATCGAAGAATCGAGCAAAGGTAAAGATAAGGTTATGTGATTATGTAGTAGTAGTTTTGTGCTCGAGGAAGTTGTAGTTGAAGATCGTATTCTTTTGGACCAAGCATATTGAAGTTGGAAGCCCCCGAAGTGTCTTTTTGTGTTTTGGTATACTTCAATCCTTGTGGTCATTTTGTTACTCACGGTCTTGTGGTCATATACGTTTTTGTTCAAGTTAGGTCAAGGGTCAAGTTTGTGTAAAAGTTATGACGCCTATATAGTGATGGTCATGGTTGTAGTCAACTTTATAGGGGTGTTTGGCAATTAGCCAAATCAACCCATTTTAGAAAGTTACGGGTCATGACATTGTACCAACACTCTTTCAATATATTAGAATTGTTAAGTTATTTATATAAATCCAAAAGAATATGTAGTAGTTGTAACACCCCAACCCGACAAGGGTAAAGATGTAACAACGATGGTTTCATATCAGAACAAACATAAGCATTTGACATAAATAACACAATAGAAATTCAAGGGTTACAATGGAAATTCTGAAACTACAAGCTTACAATACAATAATTTCAAATCTAATTATAACTTCTTCTAATCATCTTCAATAGCTATTAAGGTCTTCTAAATCCAAGTACTCTCCACTCATACCCAGCTTCCAACTAAAACCTGCCGCAGGAAAAGAAATGCGGCTGAGCTACGAAAGCTCAGTGAACAGATATAACGATACAAAGCAGTAGTAAAGGAATAGTGAGGTAAAGGAAATAATACAAGGTATAACATGATTAAGAAAGAAATAAGAAAGGTTATCAAGAATTGGTTACAAGGTCTAAGTGTAAAGGAAACCATAACCCACCACCAGCCCAATGTTCAATTCAAGTCAAATCAAGTATCAAATCGAGCATAGGTTATAGGGTAACAGAAACAGAAATCCATTACGAGCCCAGAACAAATCCAATCAAGTCAAGCAAGGTGTACGGAGGGGTGACCTCGGTACCAAGTACAATATGAGGGGATACCTCCAAGGGGTTGGAGTAGCTAACTCCCAAGAGTGAATGACGTGTATCGCACACACCCATCATGTCACTAAGTAATACAAGCAATCAATCAACAAGTCAAGTCAAGTACATATCTAGGATGCATCCATGCGCCCCTGTAGGCTGCCACAATGTCTTCATCTACGTGTACAAGTCAATTATCAAGTCATGGCAGGGACGGGATAGGTAATCACTTTCCTACCCAAAAGTCAAGTCATTGGTGCATCAATGACAAGGACATGAAACCCTCATGCCTAGTATGGCTCGTAATCTCAAACTGTGGGTCAAGGGTCAAGTATCAAGTATCAAGGGGTTCAAGTACCAAGTTCAAGCTCCAAATTCAAGTTTCCAATTCAAGTGTATCAAGGTTCAAGACAAGATTCAAGACAAGAGGTCATAGCAAAGGTTTATAGTAAAGGTTCAATTCAAAAGTTTAATTAGAAGAAACCCTTTAATCATAGTTCTAGTTAAAATGATCTTTCAAAATAGTTTTCATAGGAATGGTCTCTTTAAAACATTTTGATGTAATCAAAAAGGTTTTCTTATCAATTATCATATCAAGTAAATCGAGGTTCAAGTCAAAGTTCATGGCAAGGTTCATATCAAGGTTCATAGCAGGAGATCAATGCAGGGGTTCACTATCAGGAGGTCAATATCAGAAAAGTCAAATACCAGAAGGTTCACATCAATTTATTAAAAGTAATCCTTTTAAAATGGTTTTAAAATAAAGTGGTCTTTAAATCAGTTTTCATAATGAAAGTCTTTAAAAGCAATTCTCAAAACCTCTTCATATGTAATTTAGAAAAGTAGTTATAAAATCCTATGAACCTTCAAGTATCCAAGGGTATTAATCATTCAGGTTACCAGGTGATGAACAGGTCAAGTCAAGTATCAAAAGAAACATAGCAGGGTTCAAGGCAAGGTTCAGAACAAGGATCAAGACAAGAGTTCAAAGCAAAGGTTCAAGACAAGGTTCACAATACAAGGGAAACATAGCAATGGCTTGGGAAATCCTAAACGAATCAAAACAAGAGATCAAGAGAAACGAAGGCTCCTTACAAGAAGGGCAGAATATCTGTACCTTATTAGTGGAACTCAAGAATAGCAATTGGCAAGGATCAAATTACTCCCTTTACGAACCTAAAGGAGTGGAAGACAGAATGACAAGTGGTTTTTAGTTATCTTTCCTTATTAAGTAAGTTTCCATTTTTAGAAAGTTTCCTTTATCAACATATAATATTTTATGGTTAATTATGACAACTTCCATAGCTTAGGGTTTTAAATGTAAATATATAAAAGATAAAGGTTTTAAAGTGAAAATATCATAAGTTATGCTTTTAACCCATAAGTTACCCATAATTACAAACCTAGTCCTTTAATGTTAACAATTTACAAATTAGACCCTTAATATAATTTAATTTACAATTTAAACCCTATAGTTAGTTAAAATACAATTTAACCCTTATAACATGTATATTTACTCATTAAACCCTTAATTATCAAAAGTTATACATGACACCCTTCTCATAAGTATTTATACGAACCACCCTATTTTTCCAGAAATTACAAAACTAGTCCCTCTATTTATAAATTTTACAAATCGAATTAATATTTAAGTATATTACCTTTTAAACCTTCTAATACCCAAATATTACACATAAGACCCTTCTACCATAATTTATACAGATTACCCCAGCCCCAAAACATGTTACAAAAATATCCCACAAGTTTGTTTAATTACAAAACACCCCCTTTAGTTTATAAATAGCAATCGGCAATACTTAAACTTACACAAATCTTAACCCTAAATTTACCCCAATCATTGGCAATCATTACTAACCTTAAAACACATTAAATGCTTCATGTACACCATAAAAATCCAAACCCTAAGTCCCACGATTTCCCTTTTTAGTTTTAATCGATTTCTCTTAAATCCGGTTTTATATATAATTCGAAAAAAGATGAATCAAGCTTCTATAAATCCAAACTGTATTTTTCTAGTGTTATTAGGTTCATATAAGACCCATAAAATTTATAATTTGCTGCCCAGAAAATCTGCAAGTCGATTTAGGTAATTATGTTCGATTAGGGTTCTTATGGTTCGAATAATTTCTAGCGATCAACCTAGCTTGCATGGGATGTTTTGGCTAATTTATACTGATTATATAGGACATGAAAAAGCTTAGAAAAATATCAGAAGGAATTAAAAACAATCGAACAAGCTGCAGAAAATTATACCTCTCGGTAGGGTTTAACGAGCAAGAAAAATCCAAAAGCACACGAACCAAGCTTCCTAGAATTGAACCTCTATTTTTATAATCTTCTTTAGGTTATGTAGAACTCCATAAAAATGGCACACGAATTTTATGTGATCGAATGAAGGCTGTACGATTTTTGGCAAAGGTTTTAAGGGTTTCGGCATATATTATATATATACATAATTTATAAAAACGTGTTTTCTTAATAAGTACTCCATATTTTCGGCCCAAGCAAGCTTAATTAAGGTCAAATACTGATTGTGATCTTTTCCTAATTTTATTAGCATTTATCTTGTATTTTATTTAATTTATTTTGTATTTTTAATAATTAATATATACGAATTATATATATTTTCGTCCATAATAATACTTTGTATATTTTTGTACTTTTCTAAATGTTAAATTATAGACATAAAAATTATTTGGCTTCATATCTAGTTCATTCCCGAAGGTTTGGAATTTATTTGGTAATTTAAATGCATTTTAATCAATTTTTAAAATCGTAGGGGCAATTTGGTCATTTAGCATGTTTTCAAATTTCGGGTATTACAGTAGTTGTGTGTTTTGTGTAAAAGTGTGCTTTGAAAGTTAGTTTAAGAGAGTGTTTGACATAAGCTAGTTTTTACCCATTTTGGGGTTTGAACGGGTCATGGATGTTTGAGATAGGTTTGGTCAGTTAAATATAGAGGTTAGTTGAGTATGGTGGGTAAATGAAGTGTTACAAGTGGTTTCGTTGTGTATCGGGTCAAAATGAGTTTTATGCATAAACCGTCAAATTCTAAAGTAAGATTTCAATCCAGGATCTACTTTTAGGTTCCAATATCTGGACCTAAGTGTGGATCCAGTTTCCTCATCTTGGTTATAAATTTTACTCATCTTGGTTATGAGTCCAGGATCTACTTTTAGGTTCCAATATCTGGACCTAAGTGAGGATCCAGTTTCCTCATCTTGGTTATGAATTTTACTCATCTTGGTTATGAGTCCAGGATCTACTTTTAGGTTCCAGTATCTGGACCTAAGTGTGGATCCAGTTTCCTCATCTTGGTTATGAATTTTCCTCATCTTGGCTATGGATGTAGGTTTTGGAAAATTTTCGATAGTCTTTGAAAATTCATATCTTTTGAACCGTAAGTTGTTAGGGGTCGCACCACCCGTCGTCTTGAAGGTAATCGAGTCTAGTTTCATGTAAAAGTAGTTTCAAGTTCCAGATTGTCACAACTCGCAATTTCAGATCATTTTCCAAAACCCGACAATTTACTATTCATGAGTTACTATTCATCATTCACTATTCACTATTCATCATTTCACTATTCATCATTTTTGAAGTCAGTTTGAGACTTTGAGAAGTCGTCAAAAATTTTACTATTTACGTGACACTATTCATTCCCGGAGGGAAATCAGTATTCATGGGCATCATTCATCATGTTGTAAACTTGGTTTACGAGTACTCAAATGCGCGTAACCAGTTAGGTTTAGCTGTGTATTCATGCATCATCAGTAAAGGCACATCATACAGACTAGAGTAGTCTGCATATCATCAGTAACATTATTATCATATCAGTTCATGCATGGGTTTGTGTGATTTTCATTAGCGTATGCTTAATTGTTTAATTAACGTTACCACTCAGTCATTTCTACTAACATTATACCCAATACTCCCGACTATGATCCTAACACATTTTCAAACTAATTTTAATGATATAGAGATTATATTATTACTTTACCCGGTGTTTTTAAACCAATCGCTATATTTTTCGTTTGACGCTTATAACTCCGTCGGTTTACGAAATTTCAATCCGATAATCATTCTAACACCCGATTCTTGCAAGGAATATGGTTTTACAATTTTTACAACTTCGTCATACTTTATTTCACCTCGTCATGAGTCATTTCTAGTTAACTCGGTACCCGATAACACTCAATGTATACACTAAACTACCAATACTTATTTAAATGGGGGACAAAGTCTTGTTTAACCATCAAATCCTCTTCCTATAACCCACATGTGCCGCCCCCCTAACCCCCCATTTAGCCTAATACACCCAAAAATCATTAATGAATTTCTAGTCATTTTATTTCCATTCCACTAACTAACATCACATATCACATACACATTTAGCTAAACCAAGAGATTTTCTCTCTTCCTTTTCTTCTTCCCCATTCGGCCAAGACAAGAACACCACCACAAATCCATAAATTTTCCAAGTTAAAGTCATAATCAAGCTCCATTTACCTTCCTTGTTAAGGTTTTGTGGTTAAACCTCAAAGTTTCTTACACATTTCTCATCAAAACTCATCAAATATTCAAGTAAGTTTCAAGAACACATTTTGATCATCTTATACTTTCATTTGATTCATATGTTTATGTATTTTCTAGTTATATTAGTTAATCATGCAACATATTTATGTTTTAGATACCACTTTGCACATAAACTATCTTTAACACTAGATCTATAAGTTTCACTAGTGATCTCATGAAATCCACCAAGGTTGGTGATGTTTAGGACCCCATGACACCCTAAGAAGGTGTATGGTAGGATTTGCGAACTTGTGGAGTTGATTTGAAGTAGTATGGTCAAGTTTAGAACCAAGAAAATGAGTTTTAACAAGTATAGATAAGGTTCTGTCCAAAAATGCAAAGTCTGGAAAACTCAGAAACTTTTGAACTATTTTGGCCTTCATATTCAGAAAGTTCTTTCAAAAACAAAACCGTGGCCGCAAGAATCACTAAAAACCAACTTATAACGAAGGAGATATGATTTTTCAAAGTTAGACGACGAAAACTAAAATTCTGAAAATTTAGTTGCTGATCGCCGAGATTCAAAGGACAAAACGAGGCGTTAGACGTGATCTAGACGACCCGACCTACTGAAAACATGTTAGTTCATGTTTATACGAAGCCGTGGATATAAAGAACGTAGAAAACAAGCTTATAACGGCCGAGTTATACACGTTTGAAGCCCGACGTACCATGTTTATTTTGACAGCCCACTAATAGAAAGTGTTTTAAGTATAAAAACTAGTGTTTTTGCGAGACAAAACATTGATAGCCGATTTTCTAATTGATCGAGGCGTGTACAATCAAAAGTTAAATGAAACGACATTAATACATTGTTACAAGGTTTTCAAAAACGTCGAGTTTGATCACTAACACTTAACATGCAATATTTCACGACTAGTTTCACGAAGCCATTTTGGACATATTTTCACAAGTTAAGGAAAATATTAAATTACGATGAAAACGCTATATTTTGCCGATAGAACACCAAACGAGGATCGTGGAGTACCGTTTCAACATATTTATACGAAAAGTAGTTTATAACTTAACGAGACGTCAAAAGTGTATTTTTCGTCGATAAACGTTATTTTCAAAACTAACAAGTGGTATCGTTAACATACGTATTTGCATGTGTTGCATTGTATCATTGCTTACATTGGATCACATCATTCATAATAGGTCGCGGTTAGAGACCGAGCTTTATTTTATCACATCCATCATTGTCATTGTTGCTATATCATATCAGGTGAGTTTTCATAGCCCCGTTTTCAATTGTTTATTTGATTTCTAAACTCTTGGGGGAGAATACATTGCACCATTTTCATATGCGGACCAAAGTATACAAACTCATTTACATTGCTTAAGTTACATTATTGCCTAGATTAAAGTCCCCTTTATTATCATGAACCGTTAATTGTTAGCAAGCGAGAGTGAGTGAATAGATCTATTGAGGGTGACTCCTCCGTTTGGGTTGGTAGCACCAACTAGTCAAACGAACGCATTTTATTTCTGTCATATTAGAGTGATTGGCAAACACTCAGTTGGGGCATTTCATTCAGTCTAGCTTCGGGGTTATGAGCTTAAGAGCTAATGTATCATTTTTATGTGGTATGGTTTTGTCATACACTTTATACTTGTGGTATCCGTACAACATTTCATTTACATAAACCTATGATCTCACCAACATTTTTGTTGACCATTTTTAGCAATGTATTTTCAGGTAATTAACGTATCGCATGTTGGTTTGCATAAGGACATTTCATGGAGTCGCGGAGTCGACGCGTCTCACTTTATATTTTATGCACTTATCCATCGTTTGAATTGTATGAACTTGTTTTCTGAAAACTTGTTTCACCTTTTGGGACCTAGCTTTGTAACTCTGAATGTTTTTAAATAATCAAACGATGTATTTTCTAAACGACACTTTAGGTCGTTCAATATAACTGCAACTTTGGTGCTATGACCAGTCATGCCCTCGAATGCTTCATTCCGCTGCAAGTCACGAAATTTGGGGGTGTGACAGATTGGTACCAGAGCAAAGGTTATAGCGAACTAGGTTGTCCATTATATCCTAGACTATAACTACACCATCATAGCATCTCATCATTGTAGCATAAGTGCATATTCATTATATCACATGTAGTGATTGCGATTTCATACATATATCACTTCATCATAACCCACATTATGTAAATGTTTATTTACTTTTATTTCACATCTATTGTCATAGTGATGTCTTCGGATTCACACCCTGTTGTTATCTCATCGGACTCTGAGTCAGCAGAGACTTCCTCACTACCCTCCATCATACTAGAGTCGGTTACATCACCCTCACTACCCACTATCATTTTGTCATCAGTGGAGCCTACTCCACAGTCTTCACCTGTGATGTCAGAGGCTGAGACAGAACCCTTTGAGGAGGGGGAAGTCGTGCCTACCCCACCACTGTCACCTGTGATCCGTCGTGGTCCCAAAGTTGTTCCAGTTATCTAGCCAGGAGAGTTTATACCCTATGGTCGAGTTTACCGTACATATCCAGGTGGGCCGCGCATGAAGCGCACTGCTGCTAAGCAGGTCCATCGTCTCACTGTCAGGTCACCAGCTGCATTCGTATCCCTACCACCACCATCATCACTTACTTCATCTCATCCACTCCGTCGCCGCTTGACAGCGAGGAGGAGTGTGGCATTCAGTACACCATCACCATTATCACCATTACCATCCTTATCATCATTGTCTCCACCATTGCCATCCCTATCAGCACCAGTTCATCCCAGAGATCCTACTCCTATGTCAGACCTACCGCTCAAGAAGCGGGCACGTCTTGATATCCCATCACCAGATACTTTAGATGCCACAAAGACAGCACCACCCAGCAGATTCGAGGTTGGTGAGAGCTCGAGGGCTGCTGCTGACAGACTACTTACTGCTGCTACACTTGACTCGAGACTAGACCAGCTACAGGGACAGATTGACAGGGCATTAGACCATGTGGAGGAGATACCAGTAAGCCGGATTGAGGCTATAGAGGAGGAGATCGAGGGACTAGTCACAGGCAGAGTTGCTATAGATGTTTCATATCAGGGATTGGAGTCCCGACAGCTAGAGAGTTCTGAGCGTATTACCCAGTTGAGGCAGGAGATGCCTGAGTTGTTCGACAGGGCACAGATGTCCCAGGATGAGCATCATCGCCAGGCCGGTGAGTTATCTTCAGTTCAGGCTAGGATGTCTGCATCAGAGACTAGGGAGACTGATCTTCAGCTTCGAGTTCAGCACCTAGAGGAGATTGCTGTTGCTATGTCTAGGGATCTTCAGAGGATTTTCCGTAGGCTAGATGGAGCACCTGGAGGAGGTGCCTAGTGTTAGACTTTTATCATGTAGCTTGTACATTATTATCCTAGTCCCGGGGTGTGGGACATAGTTAGGACTTGTTGTCTTTTGCTTGTAGTACAAACAAATATATCAAGTGTGACTCTACTATGCAGGATTTTCGTTGTGCTATTTTATGATATCGGTCTGCGTTAACTGAAATTTTCATGTATTATATTCATGTGCGTTGTGATTATATTTATGATGTTTCGTTGTGGTTTCATTGTATTTATACATGCTGTGGTTGTATTTATACGTGTTGTGGATGTATATACGTGTTGTGGATGTATATACATGTTGTGGTTGTATATATTGTGTATGATGATCGTTTTCTATTATGGATTCTCATTGTTGTTATCTCTTGTGATTGTGAAGAATTATGCCACCCAAAAGAGCCACTACTGCTATGACACCAGCCGAGATCAGAAAGCTTGTTGCCGACAGTATTGAGGCAGCATTGGTTACGGAAAGCGCTGCCGTAGCTGCAGCTGCTGCTGAAGCCGCTTCGCGGGCAGAAACCGCGGAAGCCGCAGGAACAAATACTAATGGAACAAATGGTCGTAAATGTACGTACAAAGATTTCAAAAGTGGTGATCCGGAAAAATTCAAAGGCACTGAAGGGGCCACTGCCATGATCCGATGGTTTGAAACGACAGAATCAGTATTCCTTCTATGCAACTGTCCGGAGGACAGCAAAGTAAAGTTTGCTACTAGTACACTCGTTGGGGAAGCTATGTCATGGTGGAATTCGTATGCAAAGCCCATGGGAATGGAGAATGCTCACAAGCTTACATGGGACGAATTCAAGAAGTTGCTGACAAAGAAGTTTTGCCCACGAACAGAAGTGAAAAAGATGGAAATAGAGTTTTATGAGCTAGTGACAGCAGGTAATGATATTGAGGCATATATCAGGAGGTTTCAGGAATTGGCAGCATTATGTCCGACAATGGTTCCGGACACTGAGAAGCTATTAGAGAATTTCATTTGAGGATTACCTCACAACATCCGTGGAGATGTGATTTCTTTTGACCCGCAAACATTGGATGAGGCAATCAGAATGTCTCAGAAACTCATGGCTCAGATAGTGAAGAAAGGAACTACCTCAAACAACAACAAAAAACACCAACAGTAACTACAAAAACAATTCCAACAACTACCGAAACAACAACAACTATAACAGCAACCGAAATAATTCCAATAACAACAACAACAAAAGAAATCGGGATAACAACCAGAGTAGCAATGTTACTCAACCACCACCCAAGAGACAGGAAACTGCAAAGGCCTATGTTGCAGGTCAAGCTGAGAAAAGAGGTTACAATGGTACTTTACCCAAGTGCAACAAATGTTAAACCCATCATAACCCCGGAAATTTTCCGAATCCATGTGGAAACTGTAAGAAGGTTGGTCATTCGACCGGGGATTGAAAAGCTCCGATTGTGGTTGATAATCAGAAGCCCCCAGTAACCTGTTTTGGTTGTGGAGAAGTCGGACACTTCAAGAAGGAATGTCCAAAAGGAAAGAATCAGGGAAACAATAACCAAGGTGGAACAGCTAGAGGAAGAGCTTATGTCCTTGGAGGAGAAGATGTCAGGGAGGACCCGAATGTCGTTACGGGTACGTTCCTCATTAATAATCGTTATTCATCCATACTATTTGATTCAGGAGCCGATAGAAGTTTTGTTTCTACTGTATTTGCACCTTTACTCAACATTGAACCAACCGCATTAGACACTCCATATCACATTGAACTAGCTAACGGTAGTTTAGTTGGCACCGACACGATCATTCGTGGTTGCACTCTCAATTTTCTCAATCACCCGTTCAATATAGATCTCATGCCAGTAGAACTTGGAAGTTTCGACATTGTCATCGGTATGGATTGGTTATCTCGACATCATGCCAGAATCATCTGTGATGAAAAAGTTGTTCATCTTCCTTATGATGGCGAAACATTGGTCGTTCGCGGAGAACGCAGTGGGACTAGACTCAGCATCATCTCGTGCATTAAAACAGAGAAATACATAAAGAAAGGTTGTTATGCATTCTTGGCTCATATCACAGAAAAGAAGTCGGAGGAGAAGCGACTTGAGGATGTACCAACAGTTAAAGATTTTCCAGAAGTCTTTCCTGAAGACTTATCAGGACTTCCACCTACTCGCCAAGTTGAATTTCAAATTGACTTAGTGCCGAGAGCCGCACCAGTTGCGCGAGCACCTTATCGACTTGCACTTTCAGAAATGCAAGAGTTGTCGAACCAATTGCAAGAGCTCTTGGATAAAGGATTCATTAGACCAAGTTCATCGCCTTGGGGAGCACCGGTTTTGTTTGTAAAGAAGAAAGATGGATCTTTCAGAATGTGCATTGATTATCAAGAGCTAAACAAATTAACGGTGAAGAATCGTCATCCACTTCCCAGGATCGACGATTTGTTTGATCAGTTGCAAGGTTCTAGTTACTACTCCAAGATTGACTTGAGATCGGGTTACCATCTGCGTAGGGTTCGGGAGGAAGATATCCCGAAGACAGCATTCAGAACACGCTATGGCCATTATGAATTTCAGGTAATGCCGTTCGGACTAACCAACGCACAAGCTGTGTTCATGGATCTCATGAACAGGGTGTGCAAGCCATATCTAGATAAGTTTGTGATCGTATACATTGACGATATCTTGATCTATTTGAGGAGTGAAGAAGAGAACCAAGAACACCTCAGAACTATTTTAGAGCTGCTCAAGAAAGAGAAACTGTACGCCAAAATTTTGAAGTATGATTTTTGGATCAGAAGGGTACAATTTCTTGGTCACGTCATTGATAGTCAGGGACTACAGGTTGATCTAGCAAAGATTGAGGCAGTTAAAGATTGGGCAACACCAAAATCTCTCACAGAAATTCGTCAATTCTTAGGACTTGCCGGATATTACAGAAGGTTCATTGAAAGGTTTTCCAAGATAGCTAAGCCACTGACCAAGTTGACACAAAAGAACCAGAAGTACGATTGGGGAGAAAAGCAAGAGACCGTTTTTCAGTTATTGAAACAAAAACTTTGCAGCGCGCCAATTTTGTCATTGCCAGAAGGGATTGAAAACTTCGTGGTATATTGCGATGCTTCACACAAAGGACTTGGGGCAGTGCTAATGCAAAACGAGAAGGTGATAGCTTATGCATCTCGTCAGCTTAAGAAGCATGAGAAGAATTACACTACTCACGACTTAGAGTTGGGTGCCGTGGTTTTCGCACTCAAGATTTGGAGGCATTATCTTTACGGAACAAAGTGTGTAGTATTTACAGACCACAAAAGCTTACAGTACATTCTTGATCAGAAGGAACTTAACATGAGGCAACGTCGTTGGTTGGAACTACTTAGTGATTACGACTGTGAGATCAGATATCAGCCAGGAAAGGCCAATGTTGTGGCAGATGCACTCAGTCGGAAAGAGAGACTCAAGCCTTTGAGAGTCAGATCATTGGGAATGACTATCATTTCACCACTACCATCAAAGATCCTCGAGGCCCAAGTCGAGGCACTCAAGGAAGAAAACCTACCAAGTGAAACACTCAAAGGAATGCAAGATAATGCAAACGGTTTAGTAAGGAGATCAGATGGAACATTATGCTTCAAGGATAGAAGCTGGATACCTCTCTATGGTGGAATACGAGAGTTGATCATGCACGAATCACATAAGTCGAAGTACTCCATTCATCCAGGTTCTGATAAGATGTATCAGGATCTCAAAAAGCTTTTATTGGTGGCCGAATATGAAGCAGAGATAGCTACGTATGTCAGCAAATGTCTTACTTATGCTAAAGTGAAAGCCGAGTACCAGAAGCCATCAGGATTACTTCAGCAACCAGAGATTCCCTAGTGGAAGTGGGAACGCATTACAATGGACTTTGTCACTAAACTTCCCAAAACATCAGGAGGTTACGATGCTATTTGGGTAATAGTTGATCGTCTCACCAAGTCAGCCCATTTCATTCCAATCAAAGAGACTTATACTATGGATCAGCTCACCAGACTTTACGTCAAGGAAATAGTTTCAAGGCACGGTGCACTAATTTCCATCATTTCCGACAGAGACAGTCGCTTTACTTCAAACTTTTGGGAGTCATTGCAAGATTCATTTGGGACTAAATTAGACATGAGTACCGCCTATCATCCTCAGACCGATGGTCAGAGCGAGAGAACGATTCAGACATTGGAAGACATGCTCAGGGCATGTGTCATTGACTTTGGAAATGGTTGGGCTAACCATTTGCCATTGATCGAGTTCTCATACAATAACAGTTATCACTCGAGCATAAAAGCCGCACCATTCGAGGCACTCTATGTCACACCCCAAAAATGGCGCAGCGGAATGACATTCACGGGGTATGACCTCATAGTCAAGAACACAAGGTGTCACAATAGAGAAATACTAAATGTATAACATAAGACAGATAATAGTCGCAAACTCCCACAACAGGGATGAGTATAAAGATCCAAGATAAACATAAGTCTCAAAGTTAAACAACGTCATTAGAAAATATCAAATGCAACTCCACGAGATATAACCCGGGAGGGTCTTGTCTTAAGTCTTGCTAAGCCAGTCAATACTCAACCTTCTAAGCAACTTCAGTAACACCTGAAAATGGTACTAGAAAACGTCAACACAAAGTTGGTGAGCTCGTAGGTTTAAAAGTTGACCCACGATGCTGTGAAAAATAGCTTAGGACAATAGTGAGCAAGATATACGAATATGAGCACATAGTAAAGACCACAACCTATCACTGACGGCAAATACGCATAATTGATCCACACATAGTCTGGGTGCCATATTCCCAAAATGATATACTGGGTGTCACTTTCCCAAAGTTATATACTGGGTGTCACTTCCCCAAAGTTATGCATCAAGGTTGCTAAATACGGTTGCACAAGGTTGTTAAACACGGGTTGCACAAAACAAAACACGTCACAGCATGTAATCGCATCAACACACATAATGCCCACGCAATATAGAAACCGCACAAATTTAGTTCTATCATCCAAAACATTAAGCTATGTAACAACTTGGATCTAACTTGATTTCACAACTCATCAGACAAGAACTGTCATGAAATTAAGTCAGAAGTTGTTACACAAACTTAATGTCTTAAGTGATAAACAACAAAATAAATCCACACAATGATAATCACCTAGATAGTGTCCGCACAATTTGATTCACACAAAAGGGCACATATTGCAATCAAACGCACATATTGTCCAAAATCATGAAAACAGTATATCACAGCATGAAAACATTTAAAAACATTGAGTACCATTTCCACCCCAAAGTAAAAACACGTTAAAAAGTGGGGCTACGAGAACTCACCTTAGTCCCAGCAACGCAATATCACAATATCATGAAGTAGAACAGCACAATAAACCAAACAGTAGCACAGCACAACAGAAATTAAGGACGTCTCGGCACAATGGACTCGGCACAACCTAATAAAGTAAACTCGCCTTAACATAATCTCCAAATGTAAAAGTTCCAAAAGTTAACTATCCCGAGTAGATTTCATTTTAAATTCCAAAATCTCTTTCTCATATTAGTTACTAGCGTTTGGTATCGACGGGTGTGTGTGGTGACACGACATGACTCAAGTGAACACACGCCAAGAAAAACGACCACGACGTAAACGACTCAAAGTAAACTTCATATAGCAACACGACAAATTTGAAGAAATACTCCAAAACAATCTCTACGACAACCTGAAATTTAGTGATAAAACCTTAAGACTTAATATGTTACTTGAACGAATGGTCGGATACTTATCCGCTTCGTCAACTTAACATTAATCCTATAATATCCTCAATACTACTCTAATAATACCTCTTGTCTTGCGTGCCCTCGAAACATTTAATAACTCTTAAAAATAAACCTTTAGTTATGTTGTTAATAAACTAGTGATTTATAAAAATAAATTTTAGTTTTGTTTTTAATAAACCTAACAAGTATAATATACTTGTTATTATTTATTTGAAAACGCTTACATGATTATCGTTGTTGCATATATATATTTATGTGTATGTTTCGAGTTCATTTTTATTTTTTTATCTTGAGTTATTATTTGTTTCGAGTCACAAGTCCGAGTCATGACCTCTCGTCTTATTATATCAATCCATATTAAATCAATATATACAACAAATTAAATCTCATCACCGCAATCCACTTCAACCACTCGTGGTCGTCTACGACACACGTCTAATCTAATCTCCGTCAACTAATAATCGTCACAAAATCGATTCCCATTTTCTCAATCAACACAACAACAACAATAATAATAACAAGAGTAGCAAAAGAGAATAACAATCATCAAAAATGGTTTTTAACCACAACCGCAAGTATTGCCGAGGCCAAGAGGGTCTCGGCTCTAGTTTTCTCATCGCAACAGCAAAAGCAAACGGAGCCAATGGTCTCAGTTTCACGACCATATCAACAAACCACAAGAATATAACCAAACAATCGGATTCGAGCAAACCCATTCGAACCAAAAATGAAATAAACATACAACTAATCAACAAAGACATCAAGGTTAGCAACTAAGCCGAAAATAAGCCCATACCGAGAGCTTAAGCTCTCGGCTTCACAGTGACACCACAAAAACACGACACACACACGACACAAGTGGATACCAAACTATTTTACTTGTATAAAACATCAAAACCCATTTGTTTTAACCCGAAAAATTAATAAAACTACGAGTTTGACCCGTGAACGAGTCAACACACGCGTAAAAACGCGTGTTCTTACCGTTTCTTCACTTGATCTATATGTTTAGAGTTTAGAAATGATAGTGGGAGGGTTTTGATAGTGACGAATCAAAAATAACGAGTGGTTGGGGTTGGATTTGAGGCGCGTGATGTATACCAAAAGAAAGAGGAGAGGGTGAGGATTATTTTGGTGGTGGTGGTGTAGTTGTAGAAGCGGTGGTGGTGGTGGTGGTAGGCGTGTGGCCGGCGGCGGCTAAGGGAAGAAAGGAGAGAGTGAGGTAGAAGATGAGAATATGAGATGGAGTGGTATAATGAGAAATAGGGTTAGGGTTTAGGATTAAATAAAACCGGGTATTGCAAATGAGCCCTTGTTGTAATATTTTATTTCACTTGAGGAGTCGGTGCAAGGACTAGCGGAATAATTTTTATTATTCTTTCCCGAGGTTACTAGTTTTTATTCCCGAAAAATGTTAAACATCACCGATTAAATTTTTAATCGTCACCGTTCGTCTTAAAAATGTTTTTCCATCGAGTTTGATAATAAATACGTTTATAAAATAAAACGTGATCGTTTCTCGTTTAAACTCGACTTATTAGGTTTCCTAGTGCCAGAGTCGGAGTAGTGCCTAAATAAATCGTCACGCAAGAACCTAGAAAATTCACGGTTGCTACACTCTACGGTCGTAAGTGCAGGTCCCTAGTTTGTTGGGCCGAAGTTGGTGATGTACAGCTAACTGGTCCAGGGTTGGTCAGAGAAACAACAGAAAAGATAATTCAGATTAGAGAAAGACTCCAAACAGCCAGAAGCCGACAGAAAAGTTACGCCGATGTTCGACGCAAACCATTAGAATTCCAGGTTGGAGACAAAGTCATGCTGAAGGTCTCGCCTTGGAAGGGCGTGATACAATTCGGGAAACGCTGGAAGTTGAACCCGAGATACATTGGGCCGTTCAAGATTCTGGAAAGGATCGGTCCAGTAGCGTACAAACTGGAGCTTCCGTCAGAGCTCAGCAGTGTACATAACACGTTTCATGTCTCAAACCTCAAGAAATGTCTTTCAGACGAAACGCTCGTGATTCTATTGGAAGAAATTCAGATCGATGATAAGTTTAACTTTGTGGAAGAACCAGCAGAAACCATGGACCGAGAGGTCAAACAGCAGAAACCAAGAACCAGCTAAGCCCCAAGTGGGAGGGTCCGTACGAAGTTGTGGAAGCATTGGGAAAAGGAGTATACAAACTCCGGAACTAAGATGGACAAGATCTACCCCGGACATGGAATATCCGGAATCTCAAAAAATGTTACTTGTAATTTAATGTAAGTATTCCCATCTTTTGTGGCTGACCGCGGTTTAAATCCGGTAGCGGGAATTCATTTTAGCACTTACCATCTTTTATGTATATAGTTAACTAAATTAATGATATATGGAGTCCGATCAACTCCACAAATTTTCTAAAAATTTACTTGTCATTTTTTATTTCTGTCATATGCATACGTAAGCCGGAAAACAACTCTGCATTTCTAAAAATGCGTAAGAGGCATTGCAAGCCCGACATGAGGACATTGCACCTCCAACTAAGGCATATAAGTGGTATTGCAAACCCATTGACCTACCAAGCTATCCCCAGAAATCCTAAGTACGGACACACAGAGATAGTAAATTAAGTCCGGCCATATGAGCCCCGGCAAAAACAAATACGTAACATAAAAAACCAAGTGTTAATACACATAAAAAAGGTTAAGTTATATTCAGTCAAGTTACAACATACACGGATACATTCATCCGGATTACACCAAAAGAGTTTTAAGATTAAAAAGCTTCACAAAGTCGCGGTAGGGCAGATATAGTCAAAATATCCCCCATACAACAGCCGCAGAAAACTAATCCTCAAGATTTTGGGATTGGAGAACGGAGGGATCAAACATGTCATCATGTTTAACACCATCATCTCCGGATAAGGTGGTCTCCAGCCCAGAAGAAGCAACAATGTTCAAAGGCTCAGCGGAAGCAGGTTCAACATTGGGAGTAGGCCCAGACCCAGTAGAAACAGGAAGAACAGCGGCAAGACCCTTGTTGCTATAATCAAACTCCTTCCCATACCTACTGTTCTTATACGCCTTATAAGCTTCAAAGGCCCTAGGACGGCGGGTGACCAGCCTGACTATGGCCTCCGGAAGAATACGCTCTTCCGCAACCGGGGGTTTAAAAGTAAACTTCGTAGTCCCAGGGCGACGATCTTCCTCTAAAACCAGCTGCGCCATAAGATATTCAAGGGGGCATCCTTACACGCCTCAAGAGAGTCCAGCAGGGGAAATGACACATTCCCTAGTCTCTCCACTGATTCATCAAAGCGCTTTTTTGCTAAAGGGTCGTAAGCTTCCACCTGTTCGAGTTTAACACCCTTGGCCCCATGAACGACCCCGGCCTCCAGCCCTTTACGGATCCCCTCCGCTATTGCTGTGAAAATGCACCCCCAACTAGATCTTCAATTTTTTGGATTCTTTAAATTTGAGAAAAGCATACCTGAATTCCTGACCAATAACCCAACGACGACCCTCAACAGCCTTCAGACATTGAGGGAAGAGTTCCGTGTCAAACTCTTCATTAATGATGATCAACCTTTTGTCCATCTCCGCCAAATGTTCCTCAAACACCACACGGGCCAACTTCATGCTTTCCTCAATCTGAATGCTTACCTGCTGCTCCAATGTATCGCAGATAACCTCCAAACCAGATATTTTTTGACTCAGCGCCTCATTCTTGCCGCGGAGCTCTATAATCTCTGAGGCCATCTCCACATTCTTTAGACCCAAGGACCCAACCATTGACACCGACGGAGCCAACTTCTTAAGCTCAACCCGGAGCTTACCCAGCTCTGTGGAAAACTAGAAGGGGGGGGGGTTGAATAGTTTTACGTCTTTTTAATTTTATTATGAAAACCTTTGTTTATTTTTAAAACACTTAGATTCAAGTTTGTATGAAAAATAAAACTTTAACCTTATTATATGTATTCTTTTAAATTGATTATAAAAGTTTTGGTTTCTTGAATGGAGTTTCAAATTTGATCTTTATGTGAAGTCGACCTCTAAGTAATACTAACAATTATATAAGCCTATGTGTATGAAAGTAATGACGATGTAAGTAAAGAAATAAATAAGGGATGGAAAGATCTAACCGAGACACGAGAGATTTATAGTGGTTCGGCTACAAGGACACCTTCCTTGCCCTACTCCACTCCCCGAGCACCTAGCTCGAGAGTTTTCTTCACAACTTCAATAAGCTCCCTTATGGCGGAGAAAACCTTACACGACTTTGGCTTACACGAGTTTAACGACACAAAGCTAAATGTCGAGTTCTAATCGTAGCTAGAACCAATCTCACAACTTCACAACACAACTTGTACACAACTTATTCACGACGACTTCACGACTTCAACACAACGGCTTCACGACTTCTACACAACGGCTTCACGACTTTTACACGACGACTTCACAACTTCTAAGCTACGGCTTCACGACCACGACTTCACACCTTCTAAGCTACGGCTTCACGACCACGACTTCACAACTTCTAAGCTATGGCTTCACGACCAAGACTTCACAACTTCTAAGCTACGGCTTCACGACCGAGACTTCACAACTTCTAAGCTACGGCGTCATGACTTCAACATAACGACTTCACAACTTCTAAGCTACGGCTTCATGACTTCAACATGACGACTTCACAACTTCTAAGCTATGGCTTCATGACTTCAACATGACGACTTCACAACTTCTAAGCTACGGCTTCATGACTTCAGCATGACAACTTCACAACTTCTAAGCTATGGCTTCATGACTTCTACACCATGACTTCACAACTTCTACATGACTTCTTTACACCATAACAACTTATACACCTTCTTCACTACTTACACACTATACATATCTAGTCACTTATGTTCACCCACACCTTATACACAAATGAATGAATGATATACAAGGTATACAAAACAAACAACTTAAGTAGCAAGATGATACTAAGTTGTAATACTTCTAGTCTTGATTGATAGAATTATTCTTCTCTTTGCACTTGGATGATTGAAGCTTGAATCACTTGGAAACAAAAGCTTAAGATTATATGATCAAAGGATTTTGGAAGATATAAGAAGATAATTAAAATAGAAAGTTTGGGGTGCAAGAGGTGAGAAAAAAATCCAGGGGAAGGCTGGTATTTATAGGCAGAAAACTGGACAGTTGGAAGGCTACTGGAGCGTGGCCGGCCCCCTTAAATAGGGGGGCGGTCCCCTTAAAATTAAGGGGGCTGCCTTGTATAATTAAGGGGGCCGCCCTCCCTAGCCGTTGCCCAGTTTTGTCTTTTTGTGGGGAAGGTTTTTCTGGAACATTTTTACTGATTTTGGTTGAAAATTTGAATTCATAAATTTATAATGAATTAAACCTTTTTATTTATTACCAAAAATATTTTTCTAAAAGATATAAAATGTTTTTGACATTTTATAAAAAATCTAGTGATTAAGAAAATGTTCCTTTGATCATATAATGCATTAAGCACTTGTTTATTCATACCATAAGTGATTAAGTTGTGGAAATGAATATTTACAACTAAATACTTGTTTATTTGACAAGTTTATGTTTAATGAGTTTACATTTTGTGATTATCAAAACAAAGAGACATGAATAATGTTTTTAGGCATTACTTATGTCAACAAGCTCCTCATCTTTAGAATTCACGGCCCTTTCCAGAGTAGATACCCGGCCGCGGAGCTCAGAAGTCCCAACACATTCGCTCTCCAACTTGGCCAGCTTAGCCCTCAAATCAACAATCAGCTTCTCCTTCCTCTCCAACCGTTTACTCAGCTTATCAGTCCGGTACAACTTGTTCTCCAACCACAAACGAACTTCAGAATTCAAACACACCTGATGAGCGGCGAGAAGATTATGCTCATTCATTAGGTCTTCGTCAGACATGTCCCTCATAACAGATGCATACGCTGGGGGTGCCACATTGTCAACAATACTGCGGAAGATCCAAGGGTCGTCCATCTTAAACCCATTAGTGGGTAACCATTTGGGGACATAAGTAGAAGAAGTCTCAACGGTGTCGACCGAGACGGACCGATAAAAATCCCCGGAATCACTCTGATGCTCTTCCTCGGCCTCAGCATGGCTGGACGTACCCTCCTGATGATTTGGCCCCGGCTTCTCAAAGGGGCCTGAAGACACTAAATGCACGGACTCAGTTTGATCCATGTCAGGTGCCTCAGAACCCGTACCCTCAAAATGTTCTTGAGAAAGCTAGGGTCTTGGAAGAAGAAGTAAGAACGGTAACATTCTTCATAATATTCTCATCTGTGTGAGGCCCGGAATGCTCTAGCTCATCATCTGACTCATCCAGAAGGTCATACGCGGGAGCCTCTTCCGGGGCACCTAAAGATAAAACGAATGTCAGTACAGACAACATACGCGAAAAAAAGGGGAAACAACTCATACCTGATCCAGCCGCGGTCGCTTTGCGAACAAGCTTATTCTTTTTCTTTGACTTTTTGGGCGCATTAAACGCTACATTTCTCTTCCCAGCCTTTTTCCTAGCCTTAGCCGCTTCTATTTCATCCACAACAGTGTGCTCCACAACCTTTAAAATGTCCTCGGACGGTTCAACAACACGTCCTGCAGTCTCTGCCCTCAAGGTTGGCTCATCCTTGTTCAAGGTGCGCTCTCCAGTCGTCACCTTGAATACATCTGGCTGATTGATGAAAGAAAACAAATCCATCTCTGCAAAAAACCAGAAAATAAATTTAGACGCGGAAGTAAACAAATAGAAAGCAGGGATAAAACAAGTCTAATACCCACCCGAATCATCCGGCCGTAAAAAGGTCGGATGGAAACTATCGTCATCCCAGGTTTGGCTTAAACCTATGACATTCAGAAAGACCTCCGGATACTTTTTGAAAGGGGCCCTGTTGGTGTCAAGGAGCCGCAACAACTCTAGATCCAAACCCTCGTCAGAAGGGGGAGGGTCGCGGTCTATTGATACCCTCTCATACCATGGAATAGAGAGGGGAAAAATGGTCTTCTTCACAAAAAAGAAACGGTCCTTCCAGTTTTTGACCGAACCAAGTGCGGCAGTGTAACAGACGGGGAAAACTAAAGATTTAGGACCTTTTCTCTTCTCTAGGGTCGTCCAACCATGGTTAATGCCGGCATAATATAACTTCCTAAATAATTTGACGGTAGGGACACCACCGTGGACGCGGCAAAGAATTTCAAAATGGCTAATCCTACATGCCGCTAGAACCGACAACTGTGATAGATGAATCTGGAAATACTCCAAAACACGAAGCAAGAACAATGAAAGGGGAATCCTAAAGTTACCTAACTCAAAAAACCTAGTATATACACACCTATCTTCCCTTCCGGGGCATCCCTAATAGTATCTAGTATATACACACCTATCTTCCCTTCCGGGGCCCGGAATTTTATATTTTTCACAAAAACTATCTACATCCGCCTGAGATAACGTAGAAGTCACAGTACTTATATGATCAGGTGCCATTCTAAATAATCATATGACGAATTGGAAAGAAACCTAACCTGAGAACCTAAAAGTCTGGGAATAAAAGAAGCAAGAGGAACGGAGGCGGAAGGTGTTCTCGTTTTTTAGAGAGAAGAAAATTTTATTACTATGTGTGAAAAAAGATTAACAGTGGTGTAAATCTTGGTATTTATAGTCACACACGCACGTGCTACCACTTCTATCGGACGGCCACAAAATGGCCACATCCCCGGATACTTATTGAACGGTTAAAGATCTACCCAGATGGACCGTCACGATTGTCGCAGAAAACGCACGGTTGGGCCGCCATAGACGTCACATCAGTCAGTAAATGCGTGGGTGAAAAACGTTTCACGATTACCCATGACAGGCTGTCATCACCAACCACGCGGAAAGTGGAATGTCTAGTCAGCAACATGGGACACGTAGCAATATCAACCACGGAGGCTACAAAAATTCTCCAACAAGGCGCGGATTCTTAAAGCTGCGTAACGCCTAAATAAGTCTAGAACACTTGCTCTTCAACAAAACAAGTATACTAGACTGGGGGGACTTGATCGTGTATAGTATCCCCGGACCCAGCATACTGGGTCGGGCATACTCGTAACTCGTACCGCGGCAGAGTCAATATACATTATAGATTCCAGTCTTGCCAAGCCAAGACAAGGACATACCCCGATCTCCCCAGACCGGGACAGATCACATACTCAGCCGCGGCCATGCCACCGAAAGCCAGATCTTGTGGGATTGTGTCTCCCACTTGATCTGACACTTACCAACTAAGGTAAGGCGCAAGTTGACTTCTGCTCTGACATCTACCTACTCGGTAAGGTATGTATCAGCCCGCTCATTCGCGAGGCGGCTACAGTAAGTATATGGGTAGTATAAATACCAGCATCTCATTTATTACTCCAACTAACTGCAACTACTTTCACCTAGTCCGCACTTACTCCTTATCTATCAGATAATATACTTACTCTCACACCGGAGGCCAACCGCGGAAGCCCCCTTCCGCGGTAAGACTAATGGTGTTGCTTTTCTTAGCAGCTCAACTGAAGTACTTAGTGCATGATCTGTACCCGCCAAGAACTAGTTTAACCTAGGTCTGGAGGCACGCCCAAGATTTGTACTAACATAGTTGATATCATAAAATTAGTCACTCCATTGGTTAACACCAATTGTTGATAAAATTATCTAAGAAAGAGGTGGCAACACAATCGCTCCAAACATGAACCATTTTCTCCTTCAATATGTTGACAGCATTGAATTATGATGGTTAGGCCGGGTTCATATTTGTGTAAACAATGTGTGCATGTTTGTATGATATGAAGAATATTAAGTGTGATACAATAATTAAGTGTTTAGACTAACATCCACATGCACATTAGTTATAAAAATAACTAAAAATGCCACGTAACTAATTTTATAGGTGACTAGTCATGCCACGTCATCTAAGGTATGATATGGGAATGAAATTTAAAAGTACATATACGATTTTGTTATTTTCTGAAGTTTACGTATAATATTTGTACGTTTCGAAAAATATAGTACAATTATATAGACTTAACTCATTTATCTGCCATTTTGCAAAACCGTATAATGTTTATGCTAGAAAGCCCATTAAGCCCTAAGTAAACACATAGAAAACCCGCCTTAAAGAAAAGGGGTATACTTAAACCCTATGATCGCCCTCATCGTATGCTGTTTATTCGATATTGTTGTTAATCGCTAGATCAAGGTAATTCATATATATCTTGGTTTTTGTTCTTTCAAAGTTAACTTGTTTATCAAAGTTGTTATTAATCTCTAACAAAGCTAATCGTGTCTTCATTGCTGTTTATTCATTAAGGGAAACTGTTAGCACACCCCAATAACAAATAGTACATTATCGAAAAGTTATGTTTACGCCTTGTCGCCGAGAACAAATCACAGTCACTGAAGAAAAAGATGATAGAATCAGTGATCTACCTGATTGCTTACTACTCGAGATCTTGTCGTGTTTACCCTTGACAAAAGAAGCCATTAGAGCATGTACGCTCTCCAAATGATGGATTCATCTTTGGCCTACACTTCCTAATCTCATTTTCAAATATGATATGGCCATATGGGAATGGAACCATCAACAACGACACCATGATTTCTTTTCGTTCATTGACAAAAGCCTAACTCAATGTCGCCAATCAAACCTTGACAAAGTGCAGCTGCATAGCCCTTACCAAATTGAGTTTCAATCACAAGTCACCAATTTGATTCGTTATGCTATTAAGTAGAGCGTTCAAGACCTTGATTAACATCTACAATATATTACCAGCACCAAAATGTTTGAACTAAATCAGTTCTTTTTCACTAGTTCATCTTTTACTCAACTCAAATTATCAGGCTGTGTAGTATTAAATGTCTTTCTTTCTTTCTCTACGTTTGCCTTTTACCACGACTCATCTGTCATTTAAACTATAAGAAAGATGAATTGTAGTTCGTAGAAGCTAATTTGCATACTTCGAGGGTGCTTGTTTAAGCTTATTTTTTATTACAAGCTTATGTGATTTTGGCTTATGTTTCATAAGCCAATTTTTCGGCTTATTTCTAAACTTATGAGCTTATATAACCTTATTATAACATAATAAACTTATATAAGCTCATAAGTTTCAAAATAGGCCGAAAACATTAGGTATACAAAACATAAGCTGAAACCATGTAAGCTCATAAGCCCAAAACTAATATTTAACAAACATCCCCTACTACTTTGGTGTGCGTTGTACACCTATTGTACTATGTAATGTATGAAGTAACATGCCTAGTTTGTTGCCGCAACGACTATAAAGATAAATTTTATGTTGCAAATGAACAATTTGGGTGCAAATGTCAAACATGATGGTTAAAAGGATGGGAGCTTAACCTTTGTGTCTTGGGTGAGTTTAATGGGCTGCTACAAGCTATATGCGGTCCATCCATAATTATATCTAAAAGCCCATCGTTTACTAGCTTGTGTGACCCAGTAAAAAATATATTGACCCACTCATATACGTCATTGTTATCTATTGTCGATTTCAAGCATTGCCGGAGCTTGATCAAGTTTTCTAGTAAGGCTGGGAACATAACTCTTAAAAATTGGGAGTGCCAAACAATAGTTTATATGTAAAATTTTAAGTTTTTTATATAAATCTACTGCTAATATACTATAAACTTAAAAATTCTAGGACGGTCAAAACCCTCTTTGGTATCCTCATAGCTTCGCCTTTGATTTCAACTCGTATATTAATGGTTTTTGTTTAGAGCCATATCAAGCGTATCATTTTTGAGATTTTTATGGTTCCATTTTAGTAATATACTAGTTCTAATGCCCGCGCACGCGCGAGGTTTTATATAAAATTTCTAATAATGTATTTTTATTTATTAAAAAACAAATAGCTTATTTTTTGTTTTTTGTTTTTATTATGTATCTTAATTTTGTTTTATAATTATGCTAGTTATAATACTCGGGTTTTGACATGAAGTTTTTATTGTGTATTAATTTCGAATATATTGTTGAAGTTTACACTTTTTCATTTAATTTGTTAGAGAAGTATTTAATTAATTAGTAGTTTTGCTTTTATATATATATTAATATTTTCAATGTTTAATTTTATTTGTTTGTTATTAATGTTATTATTTGCTGGGAATATTTGTTTTGGCGAAGTTTTCGATGTTATGATAGGTTGTATGACACGCATTGAAGATTATGTCAACAATATCGTGTTTGGAAAGCAATGATTTTACTAAAAAATTGTGTTGTTATATTTTTTTAATGTTTATTTAACTCTATTTTAACGACACTTTCATGTTTAGATTTTTATTAATGGTAGAATAGATTTTTATTTTTTATTTTTATTTTTTTTATTTTTTTTATTTTTTTTAATGGTAGAATAGATATACATATATAAATTTTTTATCTAAAGTATAATCGAAGGTTAAGTTGAAACTATATTCAAAACTTGTACGCTTATGGTAAGCTGAATGTCTAAAAGGAAGGAGATTAATACTTGTATTAGTGCTACAAAACTCCCCTTCGAATTCTCAGATGACTTATTTGGATCGTAAGTTATTAACTTTTTGTAGTTAGATCAAATATCATTTGTAAAACACGAAACGCTAATTAGAAACATGATATTTCTGGCTAGTCACTAATAAATGAAAGTTAGCTTAAACCCATAATCATAACTTCCATTAGGTACATTTGAAGTTGCTTCCTTGAATTTGAGTATTAAAAATACGAATAGTTTTCTAGTTTAATTTCATAATGATTTGAGAAGAGTTTCATTCTATAAAATGATCCAAGATTACATTCTGTTAGTGCAAGCAGTCTCGTTGAAGAGATTGTTAGTGTAAGCAATCTCGTTTGTTTTGATTGATGACAAACATGTAACTTGATACATAACGTAAAATGTACAAGTTACTTGTAATCTTATTTTGTCTCAACATACATTCAACACCTCTCGAGTCCTCGTATGATACAACACTGGTTCGTACATGGTTGTTATGTGGCATTATGATCAAACCTTTAACAAACCATTTAGAATGTTTAAAATACAGTTAGGTCATTAAGTATTTTAAAAAGGTTAATCATTCTACTTAGAACCTCATTTTACACCTTTGCATAAACAAGTATTCTTACTTGTACATCATGTTTCCTAAGTTTAATAGGATAAGTACACTTTAGGTGTCAAACTAACATGATACATCTTAGTAAACATAAGCTAGTATATACATGCTACATGATCACTAGGATACATACATTTTACATTTACAAGTTTCTTCCTTAAATTAGAAACTTTATTTCTTAAATATTAGGATGACATCATGTCATGCATCATGAACACAATCTTAGAAAGATTTTGAGATATCTTGTATAGATCTTCAAGCTAAAGAGTTGACATTTGAAGATATGGAAAGATTGTGCAAGATATGGAAAGATTCATGAAATCCTTAGCTGTCAAGCACTGGCAGATCCAAACCCATACAAGGGTGGATCCAAATTTAGGGATCCGCCAAATCCGTCAGGCAAATTTTCTGTTGGCTATAAATAGCAGCCCATTGTTTACCCATTGTTAATCCAACTTGAACACACATTCCCTCTACCCTTTGCATATATTTTGATCATTAGTCAATCATGTAGAAACACACATTAATCTCCCTCTACATAATGATCATAATGTTACTAACTTTCATTATGTTGTAAGCATACACTGTTAATGATCCTGTGAAGCAAGCTCAAGATCATGAGTCATTATCCATAGCATACTTCCTGATCCTCCAAGATGGTTAGAAGATCTTGAAGTCATTATCCATCATAGCATTCCAACATATAAAGATTCAAGGGCACTTGACATCCTCAATGATTGAAGACTTCTTATTTAAGAAGTTCGTTTAGATTGCATATTCATATATGAGGATCCATCACAACAAGTTTAGGGAGCTTGTGATCTTCATTCATTGAAGGCTTCCCATCAATGGAAGTTCATTTAGATTAGTCATTCATATCCATGACCCATTTATGTCATGGATCATCATTGTAATCTATTCATACTAGATTAGGTGGTTTATGTGTTTGTGCCATAAAACACAAGGTTTCTATGTTGGGCCATAAAACATAGCGGGAGTGGTTGTACCCTTGTAAAAGAACTCGGTATCTAGCTTAGTACCGGAAAAAGGATAAGCGACGACGGGAGTGGTTGTACCCTTGTAAAAGAACTCGACATCTAGCTTAGTGTCGGAAATTGTATAGGCGACGTTAGGTTGGTTCTACCTCGAACTAGAACCCGGTATTTAGCTTTGTACCGGAAAAAGTGTAAGCGACGATTGTAAGGTTTTCTCCGCCGATAAGGGAGCTTGTTGATCTACTGAAGTAACTCTCGAGTTGGGTACTCGGGGAGTGGAGTAGGGCGGAGAGGAGCTCCGTGACCGAACCACTATAAATCATCGTGTTCGGTTTGCGCTTTCTTTTACTTACCACTTTACTTTTATGTTTGCTTTATATGTTTGTTTATGTTGTGATACTTGTTTGACAACTTGCTTAAGGATATGCTAATCATAAACTACACGTAACATCTTTCATATTACAACAAGCTTAATCGTACATTTGATACAACAAGTTTTAAAGATTTAAAACGGGAACGTATTCACCCCCCCTCTACATTTTCACAATTGGTATCAGAGCCTCGTGGCTCTTATTTTCAAAACAAATGGTTTTTAAAATAGAGTACGATCCATGTATCAAATTACCATTGAAGCGGAATATAATATGAAAAATGTTTCGCTAAGTATACTTAGAAATTTTGTTGTTAGATGTTACTTTGTATCCAAGCTTGAAGATATCCTTGAAAAATAAAAGAAAAAGATTTCTTAAAAGGATTGAGTGTCAAATTGTGTGCGTAAAGCTAATTTACGAAAAATACGGGTTTTAAATGAGCGTTTGTGATAATTATTAATTTAGTTGAATAATCTCTTCGTAAATGTTTAGATAAGTCACATTAGTAGAAATAATGTTAAATAAGTATATTGTAAGTTTACTATCTAATCTAGTAAGTCCCACACACTTTCGCTATGTCAAAATACGAGTTTTGTTGAATCTGGTACAGAGACCCGCAGATCCTTTCTCTTCAAAGGGCGGATCCCTTAAATTGATTCCGCCAAATCCGTCTGTATTATATGCAGTTTTTATCCAACTTCAAAAATTCATAACTAATTAACCGTAAGTCCGTAGGAGTCGCGCCACCTATTATTTTGAAGGGAATTAAGTCTACTTTCATTTAAAAATAATCTGATGTCCTAAATCTTAATTGAATTAGGAAAAACAAATCAAATACTACAACCTGTTCAAAATATTAAGTTTTATTTTGACACAGTAACTTAAACTTTTGAGTCGAGTAATGTAAGTTGGTATCCTTTGAACATTGATATGATTTCTTTTGAAACTAAAGAATTTGGTTTATATAATGGAAACAAATCAAGCTTGGTATACATCGTCATGTTTAAACACAAAATGAAGAAAAGTATCTTTTCATTTATGCTATGTGACTATCTGTTCTAAGCTATTTGCATACATGTTATTTTCCTGTTGGTAATTGTGATTGAATTTGTTGATAGGTAATACATAAGTGTTTTTCCATGACAATTATTTGCTTGTTTATCAATTGCTTGTTTTATGCACAATAGGACTTTTACTAGATCTTGTGCAGTAAGTTGATAAATTGTGTTTGTTTCACTTATAGACAGATATAATTTTTTTTGCATATGTTATGTAAAAACTTTGCGTAACTTACTTAGAAATGTGAACTGAGTGAAACTAGTTTAGTGTCTTAAAATGTATTGCTCTTGCACAAACCTTCACTTAATTTCAAGAGTTAAATTGTGTAAACATGTAGTATCTGTGAAAGAGTGTTTGGTATAAGAAAATTTCAAACAATGATGTGATGACTTGTTGTGTTATTAGGATATTATGTTGGTACTATACTTTTATATGAACTAACTTGACAATGCAGGATGATAACACTTGTTGTTATCGATTTTTGATGTTTAAGCCACCGTTTGGCTTAACATACATTTATGGTAAGTTATTATCATCGGATTTATCTTTATGTAAACGTGTGTTAGAGCCTATGTTTTTAGTTTGATTCTATCACATATTAATAGTTACATATGGTTGAGAACAATTTTCGGGTTTTGAACGAGTAACGCAAAATTTGACATATGTTCTGTTTAAATTAGTACTTTTGATTGGAGGATTTGGCGGATCAAAAATATGGGATCCATCTGTTGATATTTTTGGATCCGCCAAAATAGAACATGCGGATTCCGCGGAACCAAAATTTTGGTTCCGCCTTTGTTATCGTTTGGATCCACCAACTCCAACAGTAACTTTTTCAAAATTTCTGACTAATCCTGATCCTTATATTATTGATTCTAGTTCCTAGGACTCTTCTACTGATCTTCAGGCACATTAGGATGACTTAGGCACACTTAGAATTATAAGAAAGCCACTTCCCACCAAAATTTAAAAATTCAAAAATTTATCCAAATTACTCTTCTGTCACAAGCTAGGAACCCGAAAATTAGTTCCTTGCAATTCGTAGGACCACTGCGTATTTATGATCAGTACATACATCCGTTTCATCTTCCCGTCCTTTACTCATTCACTAGCTTGATTTGTAAATTGACAACTTCCAAACTAATCCAGACTCACTGTTTGCAAATATATCACAGATTACAAACCCAACTCATGTCTGTAGATATTATCTTGTATTCACATATGTTGCCTCACTTGGTTAACATGTCATCCTTCAAGACGATTTACATCAATTCATAACTCACACTTAGGTTATAGATGTAATTTTCAAGTCTTGTTATCCTTTTCTCAAAGTAGGATTGACAACTTAAGTATTTCATCCGAAATATTCAAGTATATCTAACTTACGATTGTAGTCATTAAAAGTCATATCCGAAACAATCAACTCCCAAGTATTTTAACAACGTATGTTAAAACACTTATCCTATCATAACTAGAACATTTGTTCTTCATCCCGTCACATTCAACCCCTAGGTTTCACAAACATAACTAAGCACTTCATCCACTAGAGAACCAAAGGAATCAGTATCTATTCTTGTCATCTTCAACATCCATGTAACCTAAGTACTCTTGTACTTTCACCATCATCATATCGCATTCACCTCTGTGATCTATCTCAGGCCCTAAACCTCAAATCATGTCAACCACTAGTGAACCATAAGAATTAGTATCCATCCTTGTTGTCTTCAACATCCAAGAAACCTAAGTACACCCATAGCACAATAAACCCCTACAACACCTCAATTCTTACCATCATTTGAATCCATTGAGTGCATTGCTCAAAAAGCCCTTTGTCCAAACACTCGTATCAAATCAAGTATGCGTTAAACATATTCAACCATACTTTACCACCTATAGGATTAGAACCTTTACCATCAAATGAGCATGATGCTCACATTCAATGTTTATCATTGTCCACTAGGTTTAAGTAGTACAACTTTCAAAAGTCATCAAAGTATTGGTAATACTTTGTAATCAAACCTCTGCATAAGCTTCATTAAACCTTAAATCAATATCTTAACAACATATGTTAAAATGTAAAGCCAACAAGTAACAATGACTCTTGAGGAGTATACATAAGAAACTCAAGTGAATTCTTCTTGTCATCCCGAAGTTTATTTAGGACAGGTCTATCCAATTCAAACACCTTAAGTGTATATCTTCATTTAGGAAAACATGATGTTTCAAGAAAACATTATGCCTAAAATATCATATGTTTAGTTTTCATATTGTTAAAAGGATAATATATATCCTATGCATCATTTTCTCTTTGCAACATGAATGGTTATGTTACAAGAGATTTTATTACACCTCATCGGCTAAATGATCTTAAAACAAACATCCACTAGTTCTATGAACTATCTTCCTCATTGAGCACGAGTTAAATCTTACTTGTTGAAAGATACCATACGTATCTATTTCCTTTCAAGCGTACATTAAACCTTTGTCAAACCTTGTGCATATCCACATCTCTGGAGCATACACAAGACCTATTAAAGTTGGTAAATTTATTTAGATTCTTGTTACAAAGAACTTTCTTCAGAACGTTCTTGACTTATCCCATTACCACACACAAACACATGTCTTGATCTTAGATGATCAAATCACTTGCATAACTCATACTTAAACTCAACTCAAAGGATGTCACCCTTTAGATCATTCAACCTTAGATTCCAAACACAAAGATTAAAATCTGTTGACACATATTTGTCAAATTTACGTGTATAACATGACATCTTCATCACATTAGTTCTAATAGAAATAGTTGAGTCTCATTAAGCCAAGTAATTGGTAAACTATCATATTTTATATACTTTGATAGGAAAAAATAGGAATTCCTATCTTTCAGACATGAGAATGACTACTGGAGAATTTATTGCACTAGAAACTCAATTTAACCTAACGGTTAAATTGCTTCCAGCAGAGAAGTTGGGTATGTGGAATCACCCGTAAAAATGGTCGTGTTCAGCCTGAATTGAGCACCACTAGTAATAATCTCATATTCATTCTCCAACTTGAAAAATCTTTATTCCTATACTTGCCTAAAGTAAGTAATAAAAGATGATATTTTATCTTGTCTTAGGAATTCTAATCAAACAAGTAGTAGATGTGATTCTTCTTAGCAAAATCACTTGCATTACACATATATGTGTTGATTACATGTTACTTGATATGATTTAGTATCTTGACTTTATCATTATTTGATAATCAAATAAGTAGACCTTGAAAAGGTTTTGTCTGCATGCTTATATATGTTTCATGCTACTAGATGTTAACATGATTTGCAGAATACTTGCTATATGATATTTCACAAGATTAACATGATTCTTGTTAACTTATGATATGTCATTTTTAATACATGGTGTTAGATAGATCTTATCCTTAGTTGACATTCATTGAGCTTTTTCGTAGGATAGTCTAAATAATGCATGCTTCCAAAATGCTAAAATTGGTTGCAAGAATCTGTCGTCTCATTTCTTTTGTGACTTTGTCACACTATTTGTTTGCCATGTGTGCACTTTGTCTAAGTGGTTTTGGTATGATGAACATTTAGAAGTTATCTTATTTTACACATAGATCATTGTGTTAACTAATGGGTAAGTATGCTTAAGTGACTAAGCCTAACTTCAAAACAATTTCACAATGTAGTATCTAAAACAATGTCATGCTATCTTGCAATATGATTATTTGTCTTGATGCCATATGGTAGCTTTTTGTCTAGTAGATGAATATTTGTTTACATAAGTTGTTATGTGATATTCACATCTTTTGTCATTAAGACTTTTGTCTTGTAGGTTGATAACAAATTATTTGTTATTTCTCTTTGTTATGCATATTTTACGTAATTGTTGTTCCTTTATTGCTACTTAGATTAGTAATATGTTTATGGGATCCATTTTCTTGCATATAGCTTTAAAAGCTAATAGAATTAAGTTTTGGAGGTTTTAAATTTGTGTTTGGATATCTTTTACCTCTTTTCAAATCGTATTACTGCTTCCGCTTTCCTAACAACATCTCCATCATCTTTTAGTTATAACAATACACCTTCCATGAGAAAATCACATGCCTCATCGTGCGATCATCTCGCATTGATAGAGAAGAGCTACGTAACTTCAAGGACGAAGTTCTTTGTATGCTAACCAACATCCGCAAAAACATTACCAAGCTCATTGCTTTCATTAACCTGCATCATCATTCTTCACATCACACATTATGTTGAATGTCCACCGATTAAGGGGGAGAGAAACTCATTCGCATAATTGTCTGTTTAAGAACACTTGTTCATATCTCCTATACCAACATGTAGGTTCACACCATTCAGTTAAAATCAGTTCACAAAACTACAAGTTTTTCAAACCTTCTTAGATCAACATCACAATCTTGCACCAATACCTCGTCAAGTGAAAAATACATCACGTGTTTGACAAACCTCTTAATGAGAAGCATTAAGTCTCCTTAGACTTTGACTAGGATTAGTGAAACCAAATCAGTAGTTATAAGTAAATATACCTTAGCATGAACCTTCGTTTGATCAAAAATGACAAAACGCGACCAAATAAATTATGGTCCCACGAAACCCTTCGATAAGACGGAAGGAACCAAAAATTTGGTTCCACCCAATCCGCAGGTACCAGGTTCAGTTTTTAACCATTTAAAACAGACAACCCTCTCACAACCGAGTGTAGGATTTTCCTTCACAACTTCATTGTCTAGAACACCTTCATTGACTAGAACACCATCATAGGATCTCATCCTTTTCACTCTTGATACATATCAAGCACGTCATTGTCAGTGCAAACAGAACCATCATTCTCAACACGTTGGTCCAACCAACACTCTCATCATAATGATGTCATTTTCATCCGCATATAGGTATCTAGTATTTCTAATTGTTGCATATGAAATCTCTATTCCTAAGTGATCATTGTCTTCACTTCCTCTTATTTCCATTCGAGCATCTACTATGGCACGATTCATCATCTTTGGTAGATGATAATATCATAACCGTAATCGTCTTCAAATACTCTTATAGCATTTGCTATACATTAGAGTTTCTGAATTCATTGCATTCATTATAACCACCACCTTCCATCACCTCTTTCACTAATCATCAACCTCATGGATTAGCGAAAAACTTACTTGCATCAATCTTTAGTTATCAAGTTATTACAAGTAAACTAACACCAACACTAGGATCACTCATATCCTCCTCATAGGCACTGCTTTGTAGGATTTTATCATATTATATTCTTGTGATTGTGATTCTTATTAGAAGATTACACACTTTATAACATAGTTTACTAGATAATCACAATCGGTTAAGTGCTTTTTGGTATGACATGGTTTGCCAAATAATCATAGTTCTCTAACTTAAGTTGCTTGTGATTAGATTATTGATATGTTGCATCATATTTTTCTTTGAGATAAAATATATTGCACTAACCATTTCATTGTAGGTTCATCAACATATACGCTCGATCGTATATAGCATACTCATCTAAGGATGAAGTTTACATCGATTATTTTTTTGTCTTTATTGTAGGTGCTTCTTGATGTCCTCAAACCAGGAGAATTATCAGACTAGTACTCATATTGCATCGTCTATACACATTGGTCATATATGACATATATGTCTTAAGACATAGTCTCTATAGTGCTAATTTTTGTTTTGTAGGTTTATCTTGACGCCCTAAAGCAAGGGGGAGCCTTCGTCAAATAGTTTTTAGAATGCATCATATACACGCATTGGTGTATATCACATACTTGTCCAAGGAAAAATATTGTTTTATACTAACCTTTACTTTGTAGGATTCTTCATCCTTGGATCATATACGTCGGTACCCTAGCAACGGGGAGTATTGATCAAGGGGGAGCATATCATGTACTAATCCTTGTTTTGTAGCATGCATAATCCTTATATCATATACGTTGGTACCCTAACAACGGGGAGTATTGATTAAGGGGGAGCTACAGTCAAGGGGGAGCATGCTCGCATTCTTAAGAATTATCATTCTTCGACACACTTTTGTGTTTCGACAAATAAGAGGAGATAGGTCAACATAGTCCAATATAGCTTACCCACTTGTGTCGTTGGCTATATGCATTTCATTAATCATTCATTTTTCATATATCTTTATGTTGCACAACACTAACCTTTATGTAGGTTAAGAGTCTAAATTTGATCCATGGATCCGCTAACAACCTAAGGGACGCAACAACCATAGGAGATTGGAAGTAGTCTATTTAACTTCACTAGGGATGATGCAAGCTCGCCATTTTGGGGAGAAATGAGGTTAACTCCAAGGACACACCCTTTTTGTTTCGACAAAAGGGGGAGAAAGGTGTAAACGGAGAAAGTAAGTAATTACGGACATAAGGAGAAAGGTGTAAACAGAGAATCGGACACAAGGAGAAAGTAAGTAATTACGGACACAAGTAACTTTTTACATTTTACTTTCTATCACGTTTACATATTTTGTCATCATCAAAAAGGGGGAGATTGTTAGTGCAAGCAGTCTTGTTGGGGAGATTGTTAGTGCAAGCAGTCTCGTTGGGGAGATTGTTAGTGCAAGCAATCTCGTTTGTTTTGATTGATGACAAACATGTAACTTGATACATAACGTAAAATGTACAAGTTACTTGTAATCTTATTTTGTCTCAACATACATTCAACACCTCTCGAGTCCTCGTATGATACAACACAGGTTCGTACATGTTTGTTATGTGGCATTATGATCAAACCCTTAACAAACCATTTAGAATGTTTAAAATACAGTTAGGTCATTAAGTATTTTAAAAAGGTTAATCATTCTACTTAGAACCTCATTTTACACCTTTGCATAAACAAGTATTCTTACTTGTACATCATGTTTCCTAAGTTTAATAGGATAAGTACACTTTAGGTGTCAAACTAACATGATACATCTTAGTAAACATAAGCTAGTATATACATGCTACATGATCACTAGGATACATACATTTTACATTTACAAGTTTCTTCCTTAAATTAGAAACTTTATTTCTTAAATATTAGGATGACATCATGGCATGCATCATGAACACAATCTTAGAAAGATTTTGAGATATCTTGTATAGATCTTCAAGCTAAAGAGTTGACATTTGAAGATATGGAAAGATTGTGCAAGATATGGAAAGATTCATGAAATCCTTAGCTGTCAAGCACTGGCAGATCCAAACCCATACAAGGGCGGATCCAAATTTAGGGATCCGCCAAATCCGCCAGGCAAATTTTCTGTTGGCTATAAATAGCAGCCCATTGTTTACCCATTTCTGATTAGGGGTCGAAATATATCACAAGTCAACCTCTCACGAAGAAAAGTCAACGTGCAACGGTTCAACGCAAAAATCAAGTTATAATAAACCGGGCAAGCGTGTACCCGGGTCGTTCTCCCTGCGAGGCGTGAAATTGAGAATATCGTTTTCGGTTTGGTATTAAAATGCTTGAAAAGACGAGAGTTTGTTTTGGTTTTTAAATAAAACGAAAATTAATAAACGCGAACGATAAACTACGAACGAGTATAAACGTAAAATCTTTGAAAAACTAATCCTACGGGTACCAAATTAATTTTCCTACGTACTAAATGACAAAAGAAAATTTTGAAAAAAGAAATTATAATTTTTTGACTTTTAAATAATTTTTTATGAATTAAAAACATTTAAACTAATTTAAATTACTAAAAATACTAAAACTAATTTTAAAAATCTGAAAAATTTTGTGAATAAACTTTGAACTAATTAAAAGATGAGAAAAATAAAATTGGAAAAAAGCAAAACTGAATAAGCAGAAATAAGCTAAAACAGCTTAACTAGGCTAGAAGGAAAATGAGGCTTAAGAAATAAATGTGGCAAACATAACCCAAGCATAACTTGGAGCACACTGGTAAGGTGGTGTTGTTGTGTGCTAGCAGACCTGGGTTCGAATCCCAGGTTTGCTAATTTTTTTTGCAAACATTTTTCCTTTTTTGTTTTACTATCTAAAAACTAAGTAAGCTATTTAATATGAGCAAATTTGAAACTAAAAATCATTTTTGAAAAGCAAAATAAGCTCAAATCAGTTGGTTTCATGGATCAGACTTGAAATAAATGCAAATAAGCTAAGAATGGCTAATGAGCTAAAAATAAGCTCCTAATAAGCTAAAAACATGAACAATAAACTGAAAACTAAAACTTACAACAATTTATAAAAAGCAGAATTAAGCTCTACATAAGCCAAAAAGCCAAAAAAAAACTAAAGGGGGTCTGCTAATCTAGCAGTTATAATCAGTCCAAATGGAGCTTTTTGAGCTAAAAAATAAGCTAGTAAACAAGCTCCTAAATCAAAGGCAAGCTTAAACAGATATAAACTACCAAGAAAGCTACTTGAAAAACAAGATTTGAAATCTAAAACCTATTTAAACTAAACTAAAACTGATATTAAAAAGGGCTAGTGAGGCAAGAACAAAAAATGCAGAGAAAAAAAAAAACAACTAACTGAATAAGCAATAATAACATAAGCTGAGAAAGAAAAAAAAACAAGAAGCAGCAATAACATAAGCAGAGAAAGAAAAAATAATTTAAATAACACAACTACACTGGAAAGTAAATTACACAAGAAATAAATTTGCATAACACAAGAAATTACATGACTAAAATAACATAACTAAAATTACATAAGCAGAGAAAGAAAAAATAACATAAGCAATAACACAAGAAATTTAAATTTGCATTACTGGAAAGTAAATTACATGACTAAAATTACAATACCTTAATAAAAAAATGCTAAAATAAACCTCCAAAAAAAAAAAAAAAAACAACCGCTACTACTCGGCTATTTATACTAAAAAAATGTAAAACCCTAGTTTCATCGTGTGCTTCTTTTGTGAGTGTATCCCTCACTTGCGTTTGTGTTTCTTTTGTGACCCTTGGATCATAACGTGCTCACCACATCTTCACATCTTGATCGTTGATTCTCCTTTTTTTGTCCACGGATCGCTGAGGTGGATGGAGGGGACCAAAGACAACACCATGTGGGTGTTTTGGACTGGTGTGGTGAGGTGATGAGATGGACGATTATCAGGTGATTAAGGAGGATGAAGAGGGTGAATAGTGGTTAGGGTTGTGTGATTAGAATGTTGACCACAAAAGAGGGGTTTGACCCAGTGTTTTTAGTATTAGTAAGGGTCGGGTTTGGTGAGGAGGGATGGGCTGGGTATTTGTATTTGTAGTGTGGGCTGGGTAGTGTTTTGGATCCGGGTTTCTTTTTTTTAGTTTAGTGTAGAATAATATGGCTAATAAACCAAGGACCAAAGTTGTAATTTATGTAAAGCTGAGGGACCCAATCTGCCACATTTTCAAAGTTCTTCAAGGGACCATTGTTGCCAAGTAAGAATAATCCAAGGGCCATTTTGGAATTTTTGAGCTCGAATAAAAATCCATATGAAAATTGTCTTTCCCGGCTTCGGTTTTTGACTCTTTTCCAAATCAAGCTCGGTTTTGTCCGCGTTTGCCCCGTTTTCAATCCTTTTGTACCTGAAACACAAAAAACACAATCCAAGGATATTTGTAACATTATATGGTCCATTTGGGTGTTTTTGGTCGTTTTTGTGGGGTTTTTCGGGTATAAAATGATGAGTAAAAGGCCACTCATCAATCCCCCACACTAAGCAATTGCTAGTCCCTAGCAATCCGATCATATAAAGTAATGAAAGGATCAAAAATGTCAATGTTACCAAAAATATACCACCCCGTTTTGACTTTATAAAATGCAAATAATTTAAATTAGAATAAACGTAAATAATATGCTTGATTATCAAAAATGGCATCATGGAACGGGAATCACACAAAATGGGTGATTCCGGGGAATTGTAATCGTCATCCTCTTTTTATACTCCCCAACTAAGTCTAAAAGCCCTTGTGCAAACGTTTTTTGTAAAATGCTAACGCTACTTATATTAGCAACCTATGTAAGCCAAGACTTAACTTTTCACTCCCACAATTATTCATAAGTTAGGTGTGTGTGCTTGTTTTCAAAGTTTTGATCGTAAAAATCGACATTTATTAGGGTTAAAAACCGACAATGATTTAGAAATTAGAGATTCAAAGGTGAGATCACTCCATGTAGCGACTTTCTTCTCAGCTTGTCCTTAGTAAACTTAGGAGGCTAGGTTTTTACACCCTCGAGAATAGTATCGGAGCTCACGGGATCTTTGAAGTCAACAATTTCTAAATCACCGTCCAACTTTTAGACAATATTGACGAATACTAGTTCAACTTTCGATTTAAATTTGAGAAGAAGCAAGTTTCTCACACTTATTCATAAACAAACATAAACATTTTTTTTTTCTTTTTTCATCACTTTTTCACTTTTTTTATTATTATTATTATTTTTTTTTTCACACTAACTTTTTACTTTGTGTACCCTAAACGACGGAGCTTCACGGTTTAGTTCCAAGACCTTACACCTTCCGGAATAAAGGATCCAAGGGCCGTTACAACGGAGAGTTCCAAGACCTTAACGCCTTTCAAAATTAAGGGTCCAAGGGCCGGTGCAAGAGGGTAGCCAAGACCTAAACGCCTTCCGAAAATAAGGATCCAAGGCCCGATCTCGAATCCGTAGCTTAGAGCACTTATTTATTCATACTTAAAACTTTAATTTTTGCAATTTTCAAGCAACGTATCACTTTCATTTTGCATTCTTATTGGGTTTGTAAGAAAGTATGCTTGTTCCGAAATTTAAATAAAACTTTGAACTAGTATTCTAAATCAAGATTGTATAAAAATTTATTTGCTTAACAAAAACGGTTTTTTGCGTTCAAAAGTTTGAAAATAGCACTAATTTTAGTCAGGTTAGGATCTTCTGGGAGGAAAAGCCATAGATTACTTATATAAGCTCTAAAGAGAACCAACTACTCCACGCTTAGCATTTTCATTTGCACAATTCGTAAAAACTTAGCCTAAACGTTAAGGGTAGCAGCTAGATCAACACTCTAGCAGAGTCGGGATTCCCCCTGTTCTAGCCTAATCAAGTCTAAACTTCCACTAATACCGAAGCATTAATGTATAGCAAATTATTTTTTATTGTGCAAAGCACTTCTTTTAGACGAAAAAATACGATAAAAATTTTAAAATTTTTGGTCAAAACGGGGGTGCTAGGGGACTAGAAGGTACAAAATGTGAAAAATTTTAAAATTTGGGTCAAATGAGAATTCCCCCCCACACTTAGAATTGAATATTGCCCTCAATATTCAAAGTACCGGCCTAAGCCGACACTATAGAATGTAAAAAGGTAACATTACCATCTAAGTGTGGAAACGAAATCTTTTTTTCACAAAAAGGATTTTTAAGATATCCCTGGATAAGCATAAACACAAAGATAGGATATTGGGCGGCTGGATTGAAAACAGGCGCGTTAATCATCACAATCTACGGGAATCCTGAAAACAAAGGCAAACATACAACCACAAAGCAACAAGTAGAGGAACTCCCCCACACTTAGTGTTAGAAAATAGGAAGAAAATAGAAGGATAAGCATGGGTTGCCACCCACGAAGCGCTTGTTTTTGATCGAGTCGTATAGCTTAGACTCGCCCCGAATTTAATTGTTCTTGGGGGAGCAGGTGGAAGAGATAATCTCCATCGAACTTTCATTCGAGATGTTTGGATAAACATTGAAGTGCTTGAAAGTTCCACTCCGACGAGATACATCCGGCTTAAAAGAATGAGAGATGCCGGGGTCAAAAATTTTGTCCTCACTCCCGAACGAGTGACTGAAAGGACAATCTACCTTATAGGAGAAGAAAGGTAGAAAAACTCGAACGACATATGTGAAGTCAATATAAGGGCGATCCCCAAAAGGCAATGTCACATATGTCGGAGAAAGAATATCTTTTTGATTCTCGGGATTAACAATTGAGGTCATATTATCAAAAACAATAGAGTCTTTGACCTCATCGTCCTCTAACACTTCAACAAAAAGAGGATTAACGTTGCTAGAAAAGCAATCGTCATCAAATTCAAACAGAGTGTTAGAGAAAATCCCGGAAGTAACCTCAGAGATGTCAAGAGATTCTCCAAAAATTAGAGAATCACATTCTCTGTCAAATATCTCCTCAGACTCACTTGGGGTTGGGACAAGGTTCTCAGCACTAGACTTTATGAATTCGTCCGATTCCTTTTCAGGAATAGTGCTAAGATGCTCATCCCCCATAATGAGAGAGTCCTCGGGTCTAGATTGAGAAGGAAAGATGTTTGTGATTGCAATAGACTGAGGGAGCTGAGAAATGATATCACTCAAAGGAATCGTACTCTCCTCGTCTTCTTCCTCATCATCATCATCGTCATCAAGAAGGGCAGCCCTGAGAAATATGGAACGCATTTTTGCTCCTCGTTCTCTGGCTAGTAATTCTGCACAAGATTCTTCATGAGGATTTTCTTGTGCTCTTCGTTATTCGGCTAGAAGTTCTGCACAAGATTTTTCATGACGATCTTCTTGGGGACGATTAATAGCCAGATCATTAGATGTATTCCACAAATCTTTCAATCGTTGGAGTATATCTTTGAAAACCAAATCCAATTGATTATTCCTTTTATCAATTTCTTGGAATAATTCTTGATGAGATGGCGGAGGCTGAGTTTGAATCGTTTGATACTGTGGAGGTTGGTCATGATAAGAATAGTCATAATTGTCACAAGGGCCGTGCTCATAGACAAGCGGGTTCCTCGTTTGACAATCAGAGCTATAGTGAGGACCTCCACAGTACTCACAACAATAATATTGTTGTGATTGGTTCAGTGACGTATATGGATATTGGTCATACCCGAAATTTTGATTATATGGAACTTGTTCATAGACAAACGTGTTCCCTGTTTGACAATCAAAACCCGGGTGAGGACTACCTCCACAAAACTCACAAAGATCATTTGGCATATTTTGAAATGATGTGTCATTGAAGTTTTGATAACACGGTTCTTGCCAAAATGAATCTTGAGGAAGGTTGAAATCGTTTTGAAAATCTGGATTTGTATTTTCGATTTCAGAATTGCAACACATGCAAAGTCCATAGGTAAACCCACATCCTTTGCAGAAACATCGTTCACAAAGTGAATCATCCCCCAACGGATCTCCACATTCAAAGCAATTATGCTGAAATGAAGATAGCTGGGGTTGTGGAGGGTGGTCGGAAAAATTTGAAAAGTCGTTGAACGAATTCGGATTTGGATCATAAGCGAATGAATTCCTCGAACCACAAAACAAACAACTTCCGTCCCGAATATCATTACCACATCGTTCGCACGTACACCAACGACACGGTAAAACGAAAAGCGGCTCTCCACAACCGACGCAAGGGATAAATGATTCCATCAGAATTAAACATATAGAGGATTAAGAAAATAGAATTAAACTTTTAAGAGGAATGAGAGATAAAGAATTAAACGGATAAGAGGAATAAGAAGAGTATTTTTGGGTTTTTAAAATTTTGAAACATTTAAAAGAAAAAGGAAAATAATTTTTGAAAAAAAAAAATCTTTTTGGGTTTTTCAAAGTTTTTAGAAAAGGAAAATATTTTTTTTGGATTTTTTGGACAAAAAATATTCACAAGATAAAAACGTAACTTCACGAGGAAGGATCTCCAAGTCACTAATCGTCAAACCGTAACGATATTGTCGCAACACACCTCCCCGGCAGCGGCGCCAAAAATTGATTAGGGGTCGAAATATATCACAAGTCAACCTCTCACGAAGAAAAGTCAACGAGGAACGGTTCAACGCAAAAATCAAGTTATAATAAACCGGGCAAGCGTGTACCCGGGTCGTTCTCCCTGCGAGGCGTGAAATTGAGGATATCGTTTGAGGTTCGGAATTAAAATGCTTGAAATAACGAGGGTTTGTTTTGGTTTTTAAATAAAACGAAAATTAATAAACGCGAACGATAAACTACGAACGAGTATAAACGTAAAATCTTTGAAAAACTAATCCTACGGGTACCAAATTAATTTTCCTACATACTAAATGACAAAAGAAAATTTTGAAAAAAGAAATTATAATTTTGACTTTTAAATAATTTTTTATGAATTAAAAACATTTAAACTAATTTAAATTACTAAAAATACTAAAACTAATTTTAAAAATCTGAAAAATTTTGTGAATAAACTTTGAACTAATTAAAAGATGAGAAAAATAAAATTGGAAAAAAGCAAAACTGAATAAGCAGAAATAAGCTAAAACAGCTTAACTAGGCTAGAAGGAAAATGAGGCTTAAGAAATAAATGTGGCAAACATAACCCAAGCATAACTTGGAGCACACTGGTAAGGTGTTGTTGTTGTGTGCTAGCAGACCTGGGTTCGAATCCCAGGTTTGCTAATTTTTTTTGCAAACATTTTTCCTTTTTGGTTTTACTATCTAAAAACTAAGTAAGCTATTTAATATGAGCAAATTTGAAACTAAAAATCATTTTTGAAAAGCAAAATAAGCTCAAATCAGTTGGTTTCATGGATCAGACTTGAAATAAATTCAAATAAGCTAAGAATGGCTAATGAGCTAAAAATAAGCTCCTAATAAGCTAAAAACATGAACAATAAACTGAAAACTAAAACTTAACTTACAACAATTTATAAAAAGCAGAATTAAGCTCTACATAAGCCAAAAAGCCAAAAAAACTAAAGGGGGTCTGCTGATCTAGCAGTTATAATCAGTCCAAATGGAGCTTTTTGAGCTAAAAAATAAGCTAGTAAACAAGCTCCTAAATCAAAGGCAAGCTTAAACAGATATAAACTACCAAGAAAGCTACTTGAAAAACAAGATTTGAAATCTAAAACCTATTTAAACTAAACTAAAACTGATATTAAAAAGGGCTAGTGAGGCAAGAACAAAAAATGCAGAGAAAGAAAAAAAACAACTAACTGAATAAGCAATAATAACATAAGCTGAGAAAGAAAAAAAAACAAGAAGCAGCAATAACATAAGCAGAGAAAGAAAAAATAATTTAAATAACACAACTACACTGGAAAGTAAATTACACAAGAAATAAATTTGCATAACACAAGAAATTACATGACTAAAATAACATAACTAAAATTACATAAGCAGAGAAAGAAAAAATAACATAAGCAATAACACAAGAAATTTAAATTTGCATTACTGGAAAGTAAATTACATGACTAAAATTACAATACCTTAATAAAAAAATGCTAAAATAAACCTCCAAAAAAAAAACAACCGCTACTACTCGGCTATTTATACTAAAAAAATGTAAAACCCTAGTTTCATCGTGTGCTTCTTTTGTGAGTGTATCCCTCACTTGCGTTTGTGTTTCTTTTGTGACCCTTGGATCATAACGTGCTCACCACATCTTCACATCTTGATCGTTAATTCTCCTTTTTTTGTCCACGGATCGCTGAGGTGGATGGAGGGGACCAAAGACAACACCATGTGGGTGTTTTGGACTGGTGTGGTGAGGTGATGAGATGGACGATTATCAGGTGATTAAGGAGGATGAAGAGGGTGAATAGTGGTTAGGGTTGTGTGATTAGAATGTTGACCACAAAAGAGGGGTTTGACCCAGTGTTTTTAGTATTAGTAAGGGTCGGGTTTGGTGAGGAGGGATGGGCTGGGTATTTGTATTTGTAGTGTGGGCTGGGTAGTGTTTTGGATCCGGGTTTCTTTTTTTTAGTTTAGTGTAGAATAATATGGCTAATAAACCAAGGACCAAAGTTGTAATTTATGTAAAGCTGAGGGACCCAATCTGCCACATTTTCAAAGTTCTTCAAGGGACCATTGTTGCCAAGTAAGAATAATCCAAGGGCCATTTTGGAATTTTTGAGCTCGAATAAAAATCCATATGAAAATTGTCTTTCCCGGCTTCGGTTTTTGACTCTTTTCCAAATCAAGCTCGGTTTTGTCCGCGTTTGCCCCGTTTTCAATCCTTTTGTACCTGAAACACAAAAAACACAATCCAAGGATATTTGTAACATTATATGGTCCATTTGGGTGTTTTTGGTCATTTTTGTGGAGTTTTTCGGGTATAAAATGATGAGTAAAAGGCCACTCATCATTTACCCATTTTTAATCCAACTTGAATACACATTCCTTCTACCCTTTGCATATATTTAGATCATTAGTCAATCAAGTAGAAATACACATTAATCTCCCTTTACATAATGATCATAATGTTACTAACTTTCATTATGTTGTAAGCATATACTGTTAATGATCCTGTGAAGCAAGCTCAAGATCATGAGTCATTATCCATAGCATACTTCCTGATCCTCCAAGATGGTTAAAAGATCTTGAAGTCATTATCCACCACAGCATTCCAACATATGAAGATTCAAGGGCACTTGACATCCTCAATGATTGAAGACTTCTTATTTAAGAAGTTCATGTAGATTGCATATTCATATATGAAGATCCATCACAACAAGTTTAGGGAGCTTGTGATCTTCATCCATTGAATGCTTCCCATCAATGGAAGTTCATTTAGATTAGCCATTCATATTCATGACCCATTTATGTCATGGATCATCATTGTAATCTATTCATACTAGATTAGGTGGTTTATGTGTTTGTGCCATAAAACACAAGGTTTCTATGTTGGGCCATAAAAACATAGCGGGAGTGGTTGTACCCTTGTAAAAGAACTCGGTATCTAGCTTAGTACCGGAAAAAGGATAAGCGACGACGGGAGTGGTTGTACCCTTGTAAAAGAACTCGACATCTAGCTTAGTGTCGGAAATTGTATAGGCGACGTTAGGTTGGTTCTACCTCGAACTAGAACCCGGTATTTAGCTTTGTACCGGAAAAGTGTAAGCGACGATTGTAAGGTTTTCTCCGCCGATAAGGGAGCTTGTTGATCTAGTGAAGTAACTCTCGAGTTGGGTACTCGCGGAGTGGAGTAGGGCGGAGAGGAGCTCCGTGACCGAACCACTATAAATCATCGTGTTCGGTTTGCGCTTTCTTTTACTTACCACTTTACTTTTATGTTTTCTTTATATGTTTGTTTATGTTGTGATACTTGTTTGACAACTTGCTTAAGGATATGCTAATCATAAACTACACGTAACATCTTTCATATTACAACAAGCTTAATCGTATATTTGATACAACAAGTTTTAAAGATTTAAAATGGGAACGTATACACCCCCCCCCCTCTACGTTTTCACACATTCGATGATAGTTGAATAAAAAACTATAGGGGCCTGTTTGGCAGGAGCTTTTTGAGCAGCTGTTAGCTTTTTGTTACAAAGATAATCTCATCTAAAATAAGTAGCTCCATTTGCATACATTAACTTTAAGCTTTTATTTCAAACAAATAGTTCCTAAATGAAAAGCTGATTCATGAAGCTTTTTAAACATTTTGGAGCTATTAAAACTTTAAATTACTAATATACCCTCCAAACATTATTTTCAATTATAGATATGTCATTTTATGTCATTTTACATCTTATAATTACATTTAACAGCTAACTTACCAAACACTTTTATTAAAAAAAAAAGAAGATACAACTTGTAGCTCATGTTAACAGCTTTGCAGTTTACAACTTACAGCTTACAGTTTACAGCTTACAACATACAGCTTACAGCTAGTTTTGCCAAAAATACCGTAGGTCAACTAAGTTTTTGAATTTTATACATCAACTAAAGTGAAGATAAATCAAAATTAAACATTCAATTTGAAATAAGCATATTGGTCTTTCCAATATTGAACAACATTGTTTGTCTGTTTGATTAGTAAATTTAGCAAGCAACTCATCATCAACATTAATTTTTCATCAAACAACTCATTGAACTTTATTTGATTTCTAGTTGTTGATCAATACATTATCTTCCTGATAAGACTTTCATTAAAAAAAATACCTTAATAATGGGAGCTCATTAAGATAGAATTCCTTATTTTAAAGTGGTGTAGAAAATAAGATACATAAATACATGTCGTCTAAATGGGTTGTAAATGTCATCCTGAAGTTTCATTGTGAAAGTTACCTTTAGTCCTTTTCTTTCCATGAGCTTTCTATCCTCCCCAAGCATCGCAATACCTTTTGTGTCAACATTTTTAACCGCTGAAGCGAACGACCATGTTAATTTTCGACCCTTTTTTGATATATCCAATAAATCTATATGTGAAATGTATGAACCGCATATCACCCGCTATTTTACCTTAAACACTTGAGCCAGTCTTCCTCTTCATCAACTTATCTCAAAATCTTGGAAAATCGCAATATTATTAAATATTAGTAAACGTGTGGGAGCTTGTCATCTTTAAACTGATAAAGTGCTCATACTTGTGTGGCGTTGTGATCATGCAAAAATTGAGTTCTTAAGATATTCAGATTTCGGCTCACACTATGTTTTTAACCATACATAACATCAATACATCAAGAACTGATTAGTTTTGTATCAAAAGTGTATAAGACACAAACCTTATGAACCCGTCTAAGTTTATGGTAACTTTGAAAAACGTCACCCACTCATACAACTAATTATTTGATTATCACAACTTATCATTCTATATCAAGTAATCACTTCTAAAACAAATAGTACTATATTATTCTGATTATAGGAAATTGGCCAACATACATCATATGTCTTAAAAACGTGGGTGAAATATCTTTAAAAATTTAAAACCTTGAAGCTTTTGAGATGCTCTCTTAAAAACATTGCTTGGAGATATGCTATATATTACAATTGAAGAAAGCCATTTAGGCCGATAAACCCAAGTATCTATTTCATCTGGAGAAAAAACAAAGTGCACAGATAGGCCATTTCTTTATAATTCATCAACTGAAGTAGCAAATTTGAGGATTCCCGTGTACCTTTTTACCTCAATCAACGCCCTTAGTTGCACTAAGAAAGTGATCATCAATAAATTTAGTACCAATTTTGTAGTGGTGCAGCTTGTGCTGCAATTGTTTCCCAACTCAAGGTCTGGAGTCATCATTGGTTTTAATTATGCAGTTGCGGCTATTTTTTTCTGTTAGGCTGGTGAGCTTATTGGTGGAAGTCAAAGAAAAGAGCAACTTGCTTACCTTGAAAATCGCATTGACGACCTCAAGCTCAGTAAGGAAAGCATTTGGTGGTACCTTCATCTCCAACGCTACGATACAGCCTGTTGTTGTGCATAAAAAATGTCTCACTATTTATGAAATATATCAATAAAAAATACCAACCAATAACATGGTGTGAAATTCCTATAGACCAATCACTATCTCTTCATATCTTGTGTAAGTAGTGATAAATAAAGATTTCATATGTATTAATGCAGAAAATATTTCTTGTCAATTTATAGTTGTATAAATAACTCATGTTGACATCCAAAAGTCAAACTTAAACGTATTAGACAAAATAACAGATCTGGTATAACCCATATTTAGTAACATCCTTGTTTGCAATGATATGATAATAGAAAAGTAGATGATCTTATGATGAAAATTTCCCAAAAAAAAGTACTACCATTATATAGACACGGCTCAAGAGTAAAGATAATACTAAAACACTCAAACTATGGCTATGTTTGGCGTGGAGCTTTTTGGGGCAATGAAAGGTGAGAATGAGCTTTTTTATTTTTGATGTTCGTTTGGTAAAGGAGCAATGAGTTGTAGCAATTTTTTAGGAAAGCTTTTTTCCCAATGCTTCCTTTTGAAGTTGTGGATATTTACAGCTATGTTACCAAACGTTTTTATTTAAAAAACAGCTACTGCTCACTGCTACTGCTCACTGCTACTGCTCACTTTTACCAAACACAGCCTATATGTTGAGTCAAATAGGTTGCAATTTTTATTGATAACCAAAAATTCAAAGAAAATAATCAAAAGCTTACATCTAAATCCCTTTCGGATTCTTTTTCTTATCAAAATGATGGCACGGTCAGAAGTCGTGTTGCAGGAAAGAACTACATGCTCAAATCTTTGACCAAGTAGAGGCATCACTCGACATTTAAGAGCAATTTCAACGAAAGGACACTCAAATCTTTGACAATAACCACCTTAATTCACATAAACCATACACCTTTTTTTTAACCGCATCTATTCCCTTAGATTAAATAAAGAACCAATGATCAAGACTACATAAATGGTGCATTACAACCATAGACAACACATAATTTAACCCATGTCTAGATCAAAAGCCATTTAAATAACATAAAGAAATCAACAAAAATAATATAACCTACCAATTGCTACTTTTGTGAAGCCATTACTAACCCATTCATAGTCCATAGTATAAACCTAGTACATCATAAAGACTTACGGAATTGCAGCTATTTGAATCTTTGTAACAATTAGTCCCTTTTTTATGTGTTGTAAAATTATATATTTGCTTCTTGAGACGAATAAGTTATTGGGTCATGTTCCAGGTACCTTTTCCCGTTATGTTGAAGTAGTAAACATGAAAATTTGCTGCTTTTCCGAGTTTTACGCTGAACAACTATCTTGAATGTCTTGCCAATCTCACGTGTTGCAGTTGCTTAAGTAATAGCATGTATCAACCTTGACCAAAGAATCGAAGTAGCCTTTATCACTATAATTTGCTACAGCTTAGCATCTCACTGCAAAAATTATAATCATAAAAGTAGTACATAACAATCCAAAAGAAAATAGCAACAATACATCAAAGTGTTGGACTATCTTGCTATTTATCGTAAGTAGCTGGTGTATCCCTCGATAGTGTGAAATTAGTTCAATGTATGTCTATAATCTTGTTGATTCTCATGGCATAGCAAACTTAAACAAAAGGTAATTCAAAGTGATTATATATAAAATTAGTGGCCTATTAGTAACATGGACATTCTACGACATAAACCCGAGTACTTGTATGGTCCTAACATTAATGTTTGCCCTATCTCCAATCTAAACTACTGAAATTTGATCAGGAGGCAAGGGTTGTTCAATAGAAGTCTCCTGTTCAGTAAAAAAAAGACTAAGTAGTGTATTAACAATTGTATAAACACAAACCTCCAATTCGAATGAACTTTTAGCCATAATCATCAATAAATTTTGATTTACCCGCAAAACAACAACACCGATATACAAATCAAGTTCGAATTTATCATAGCTGCAAAAGAAAAAATAACAATAAGCACATCGCATTAGCGAATTAAGTCAATAAATTAATTGGAAAAAGAAAAAATCGGATTAGGGTTTCCATTAATTCGATTTAAAGCATTGTGGAAAACTAGAAGGGGGGGTTGAATAGTTTACGTCTTTTTAATTTTATTATGAAAACAATTGTTTACCGATTAAAAACTTAGATTCAAGTTTGTTATGAAAAATAAAACTTAAATCTTATTATTAGTTATATATGTATTCTTTTAAATTGATTGTAAAAGTTTTGGTTTCTTGAATGGATTTTCAATTTGATCTTTATGTGAAGTCGACCTCTAATTAATACTAGCAATTATATAAGCCTATGTGTATGAAAGTAATGACGATGTAAGTAAAGAAATAAATAAGGTATGGAAAGATCTAACCGAGACACGAGAGATTTATAGTGGTTCGGCTACAAGGACACCTTCCTTGCCCTACTCCACTCCCCGAGCACACCTTGCTCGAGAGTTTTCTTCACAACTTCAATAAGCTCCCTTATGGCGGAGAAAACGACACAACTTTGGCTTACACGGGTTAACGACACAAAGCTAAATGTCGAGTTCTAATCGTGCTAGAACCAATCTCACAACTTCACAACACAACTTCTTCACAATTATTCACGACTACTTCACAACGGCTTCACGACTTCTTCACGACTTCTTCACGACTTCAACAACGAACCGCTTCACAACCTCTATGATGCGGCTATCACACTTCAACACTAGTCTTCATGACTAAGACTTCACGACTTCAACATGACGCTACACAACCTCTATGCTACGGCTTCACGACTTCAACACTATGTCTTCACGACTAAGACTTCATGACTTCAACATGACCGCTACACAACCTCTATGCTACGGCTTCACGACTTCAACACTAGAACTTCACGACTAGGACTTCACGGCTTCAACATGACCGCTACACAACCTCTATGATACGGCTTCATGACTTCAACACTAGACTTTACGTCTTCTAAGCTACGCTTCACAACCTTCTACACCACGGGTTCACGACTTCTACAGAACGGCTTCACGACTTCTACACATTTGACCTCACAACTTCTATACCACAAACTACTTTATAAAACATCTTCACTACTTACACACAACACTAGTCTACAACACACACCTTACATACAAATGAATGAATGATTTACAAACTTTGTTAAACACACAACTTAAGTAACAAAATGATACTAAGTTGTAATACTTCTAATCTTGATTGATAGAAGTATTCTTCTTTTGCACTTGGATGGTGGAAGCTTGGATCACTTGGAAACCAATGCTTAAGATTACATGATCAAAGGTTTATTTAAGATATGAAATGAGATCTACAACAGAAAGTTTTAGTGCAAAAGGGTTAAGTAAAAATCCAGGGGAAGGCTGGTATTTATAGGAGAAAAATCTGGACAGCTGGAGCCTACTGGAGCGGGGGCGGTCCCCTTAATTATTAAGGGGGCCGCCTAGTAAAATTAAGGGGGCCGCCCTTACTGAACGTTGGCCAATTTTGTCCTTTTGTGGGGAATGTTTTTCTGGAACATTTTAACTGATTTTGGTTAAAAATTTGAATTCATATTTTTATAAAAGATTAAACATTTTTATTTAATGCCAAAAATGTTTTTCAAAAATATATAAAATGTTTTTGATGTTTTATAAAAAATCTAGTTTTTAAGAAAATGTTCCTTTGATCATATAATGCATTAAGCATTAGTTCATTCATACCTTAAGTGATTTTAGTTGTAGAAGTGAATATTTACAACTAAGTACTTGTTTAATTTATAAGTTTATGTTTTAATGAGTTTACATTTTGTGATCATCAAAACATAGAGATATGAATAAATATTGATAATGTTTTTAGGCATTTATTTATGTCAACAATTTCCCCCTTTTTGATGATTACAAAACCTAAACTCATTAAACCAAAAAGTTTATTTTTGGACAAGTATTTAGTGAGTTTACATTCACTTCTCCCCCTTTTTGTAGAATCAAAAAGGTTAAGCCGATAAATTCAAACGTGAAATTTGTCGGGACGAAAACTCCCCCTTGATGTGTACTCCCCCTCGTTTGGGGGCACCAAGGAATCGATAAATGGAATACTTGCAAGAAAAATATTAGAAGCACAAGCATATATATAGCAAAAATAAGCATGCATATAAAGACATTCATTAAAAATGTTGTGTATCAATACACAACCATCCTAGATTATATTCAATCCTATATTAGCTAGTAAGTAATGCAATCTACATAATCATTCTAGGAGTACATGATCTTCCATGGGGCTTGCACACAAAATGGTTTGAAAAATTATTTTTGATTAAGCATTGCATATGCTTAATTTGGTGAGAATGAAGGTGGTGGTAGTGTAGTGGGTGAAAATGATGGAGGTTATGGTGGAGGTTGGTTGTTAAGCATGTGTTCAAGGGATGAAAACATGTAGTGTATCTCATCTCTAAGACCAAAGATGATGGTTCGTTTGTGGGTGTGGTGGTATTGGTGATGATGAGAAATGAGCATCAAGAGGTGTTATTGGTGATATGGAAATGACAAGTTGGGTGAATGGAGGTTCTTGAGTAGGAGGTGGAGTTGATGCTCTTGATGGTGGTGATGAAAGGTGTGAGTTGATGTAGTTATTGATGGATGAAGTGGAAGGTATGAATGAAGATGATGTGCCATGAGTGGAGGGTGTTTTTGATGGTGCATTTGGTGCACTTGGGGATGAACATTGAGGTGGTGGTGATGGAGTTTTGGTGTCTTAGAGATGATTTTGGTGATAGCATGGTGAATGAAAATGGGTGTTTGATGGAGGTGATGGTTGATTTAGGTAAGGTTTGGGCTAGATAAAAGGGGTCGCAAGATGCAAAAGAAAACAGTAAATTTTACTGCCCAGATGGCCGGCCCCCTTAAAATTAAGGGGACCGCCTAGGGAATTAAGGGGTCCGCCCATCTGGTGTTTTCCCAGGCGACCAAATTTGAAAAATTTCCAGAAAAGGGTCATTTTTAGGGTGTTTTTGCAGCAAGCTCCATTTGAATCATGTACATCAAGAATGATTAAATAGTGGCATAAACATGTTAAATACGCATGCATACATTTAAAACATATTATGGAATAAGCATGTTATTAATCATCAAGCATGTATATATATCATGATATCAAGTATACAAGCAATAAGCATAACAATCATATATTAAAGACAAGAAATAAAGCATTCATTAGTTGAAAATAATTATGTTAAAAACATAATTATTGATACAACACATATTTTGCTTATAGCATACAATAAGTAGAAAATTATAAATTGCCTAAGAGATCCATTGGACTTGCTTGAGACATGAAAACTTGGATTATTTTGGATGGATGATGGTAAAGAGGGGGTAAAAAATGTTGGATTAATAGGGTTGTAAGTTTGGGTGTATGGATGTTGGAGAGTGTGTGATAGAGGAATTGGAGGTGGAGAGCTTGGACTTGTTCATGTTGAATAAGGGTTTTGATGTTGTTCAAGTGGTGGTGTTGGATTAGATCTAGTGAGAAGATACTCAATCCAAGTGAGACGCTCATTTAAGGTGATGGTTTGATTTTGGAGAAAGATGCAACAAGGACTATTGTTGACATGTTTCTCAATTTGACTCAAGTGATGTGGTGATGAAGGTAATGATGGTGAGATGGATGGTGATGATGGTAATGATGGTTTGATTTTGGAGAAAGATGCAACAAGGACAATTGTTGACATGTTTCTCAATTTGACTCAAGTGATGTGGTGATGATGGTAATGATGGTGATATGGATGGTGATGGGTTTAAGTTGCTTTGAGCAAGGTGCAAAGCAAGGAGAGCATTAAGCTCATGGGCTTCCTTGAGTTCTTCAATGAACTTCAAGTGTTGAGTGGAAGGTGATGATGATGGAGAGTGGTTGTTGTTTGGTGGAAGTGGTGGTGACACTTTTGGTAGTGGAGACATTTGTGAACTTGGGTAATTATGAGTGAATGAAGGTGGACATATGGATGATTTGTTATGTGTGTGAAAGGGTTCATTAGGATGAGGTTTAGGTGTTGGTTGAGTTTGAACAACATCATTTGTTGGGTTATGGAAAATGTCAAGCTTCCTCCTCCAAATGGGTATTTATGGTGTAGTGATGATGTGATTGTGGAAGGTAAATTTTGGAGGGTGGTTTGTGACAAAATGTGTTTGTGAATTTTGGGGAGTATAGGATAAAATGGGTTGGAAATTGAAGGAGAAATCAGTAATCAGTCACTCTAGATGGCCGGTCCCCTTAAATAGGGGCCGGTCCCCTTAATTTTAAGGGGGCCGCCTGGGTATTTAAGGGGGCCGCCCATCTGCTGACTTCCAGATTACTGGAAATGGGTTTTTGGCATAAATTTGTAGAAAAGGTTGTGTTTTTGGGTTTAGTTTTAAGCAAGTCCAACTTCTTTCAAGGCAATTTAGGATTTAATAACTCATATATGCTAAGCATATTTATTTAAGCAACTTTATCTAACATGCAAACTACTCATTAAGCATATAACATGTATATACATATATTAGACAAGAAGATAATACATAGCACCAAGTAATTCATAGTATCATACTTAGGAAGATTAAAAGGCTAGTTAATTAATCCTATTGATTATCTATGTACAAGGGAATGTGGAGTTGTGATAGCATGGACTTCTAGACTTGTACCAAGTGAGATCTTTAATAAGTAAACCATGATTTTTCATTTTTGATTTAGTTCACTTATAAGTGTCATATACACAAGTATATATGACATATATGAGATCACCAAACATGATTTAAAGAGATGTTTTTGGCATTATTCAACAATGCTTGAAAGTAGGTTTTATGTGGATGTGAAAAAATATTTTAATGAAATAGTTTTGGTTTTATTTCAAAATGTTTTTATGGGGAAAGAAAACATATTTTTTCAATCTTTGGTTTTGATAAACACGTAATTATGGACACAAGTTTGGAAGAAAGGTAGGATGGTGAAACATGTAAGATAGAAATGTGTCATAATCTTTTGAAAAATTATTTTTCCAAAATGTGAAGTTTTTGCAAATTTAAAAATAAGTCCCATTAATTATAGGTTTTTTTTTTTAAATAATGGTTTATAAAAGATCTCATGCTCAAGTCTATTGTCACATGCTACCTCTTTCTACATATCCCATGACATTTACGCATGTATTATGACTAAATACAAAAATACATCATGTCAGAGTAGTTAGAGAAAAACAAAAGCTATTATAATGACAATGCATTCAACTAAACAAATAATTACGAAGGCATGCAGTCAAATCACATAGGAGCAAGTAAACATCTAGAAATTTTATATATGCAGGATGACATACATCTAGAAATGAAAAGCTCTAGTGAAAAGCAAAGTTCATAACAGTAAACTATCGTTAGGTATATTTAGGAAGAATAATGTATTCAAGTTGGAGAATGAGTATGAGACTATTACTAGTGGTGCTCAATTCAGGCTAAACACAACCGTTTTTACGGGTTACACACACCCAACTTCTCACATAGAAGCAATTCAACCGTTAGGTCAAATTGAGTTTCTAGTCAATAGGTTCTCCAGTAGTCATTCTCTTTTTAGAAGAAATTAAGTTCCTAAATTTACCTATCGAAGAGTACCAAATATGAAGATTGCTTGGTTTACTAACACTTAGGGGGGCTAACTAAAGGGTTTCTAGTTCATTAAGCCACAGAACGAATATAACTAAAGTGTAAAGGCAAAGCAACCTATCAGACTAAGCGTATCCTAAGGCATTAATAAGATTATATGCATGAAGTAATTACTTATGAAATTTAAAAAGAGAACTTACCTCACGTCCTAGCTTTTCTTCGTAATGTCTCAGATGATGATCGACGTGTGAATGATAGGTGAGTCGGATGTTGATCTTCTCCTTCGTCTGTGTCACTCCATGATCTTGGATTGAGTTCACTTTGGAGTTGATTCATGTAGTCTTCGTCGCTAACACCTACATTAACAACATTTGAACTAGTAGCACATGTATCTATTTTATCTAAATGTTTATCTATTAAATTTTCTAAGATAACTAATTCATGTACAAGATCAAAATCCTCATCTTTGGCTTGACATTTTTCTTGATGAAAGTTTAAGAGATTTTTTCAAATATCATTTGCCGTTTTACAGAAAGATATTCTTTCATAATCAACTTTCGGCAAGGTTTTGTAAATAATTATTTTAGCTTCATTATTTTTGTTATTCTTTGTTTTTAAATAATCATTTTGAGTTTCAAAATCCGTTTTTGTTTGACTTTCAAAATCCATTTTTGTTGGTTGAAAATCACCAATCGAAATGACATGTCAAAGATCTAGATCAATTGATTTCACATAAGTTTCAAATTTATTTTTCCATTCAAGAAAAGTATAGTTTTCAAATAGTGGTGGTTTTAGCAAAGATTCCCCTTCTAGATATTTTACGAATTCCATAGATCGATTCAAGTTTTAAAATACAGTATATTTTAAAGATCTTGATTGACGTGGCTCTTGATACCAATTGTGGAAAACTAGAAGGGGGGGTTGAATAGTTTTACGTCTTTTTAATTTTATTATGAAAACAATTGTTTACCGATTAAAAACTTAGATTCAAGTTTGTTATGAAAAATAAAACTTAAATCTTATTATTAGTTATATATGTATTCTTTTAAATTGATTGTAAAAGTTTTGGTTTCTTGAATGGATTTTCAATTTGATCTTTATGTGAAGTCGACCTCTAATTAATACTAGCAATTATATAAGCCTATGTGTATGAAAGTAATGACGATGTAAGTAAAGAAATAAATAAGGTATGGAAAGATCTAACCGAGACACGAGAGATTTATAGTGGTTCGGCTACAAGGACACCTTCCTTGCCCTACTCCACTCCCCGAGAACACCTTGCTCGAGAGTTTTCTTCACAACTTCAATAAGCTCCCTTATGGCGGAGAAAACCGTACACAACTTTGGCTTACACGGGTTTAACGACACAAAGCTAAATGTCGAGTTCTAATCGTAGCTAGAACCAATCTCACAACTTCACAACACAACTTCTTCACAACTTATTCACGACTACTTCACAACGGCTTCACGACTTCTTCACGACTTCTTCACGACTTCAACACGACCACTTCACAACCTCTATGATGCGGCTTCACGACTTCAACACTATGTCTTCATGACTAAGACTTCACGACTTCAACATGACCGCTACACAACCTCTATGCTACGGCTTCACGACTTCAACACTATGTCTTCACGACTAAGACTTCACGACTTCAACATGACCGCTACACAACCTCTATGCTACGGCTTCACGACTTCAACACTAGAACTTCACGACTAGGACTTCACGGCTTCAACACGACCGCTACACAACCTCTATGCTACGGCTTCATGACTTCAACACTAGGACTTTACGTCTTCTAAGCTACGGCTTCACAACTTCTACACCACGGGTTCACGACTTCTACACAACGGCTTCACGACTTCTACACTTTGACCTCACAACTTCTATACCACAACTACTTATACAACATCTTCACTACTTACACACAACACTAGTCTACAACACACACCTTACATACAAATGAATGAATGATTTACAAACTTTGTTAAACACACAACTTAAGTAACAAAATGATACTAAGTTGTAATACTTCTAATCTTGATTGATAGAAGTATTCTTCTTTTGCACTTGGATGGTGGAAGCTTGGATCACTTGGAAACCAATGCTTAAGATTACATGATCAAAGGTTTATTTAAGATATGAAATGAGATCTACAACAGAAAGTTTTAGTGCAAAAGGGTTAAGTAAAAATCCAGGGGAAGGCTGGTATTTATAGGAGAAAAATCTGGACAGCTGGAGCCTACTGGAGCGGGGGCGGTCCCCTTAATTATTAAGGGGGCCGCCTAGTAAAATTAAGGGGGCCGCCCTTACTGAACGTTGGCCAATTTTGTCCTTTTGTGGGGAATGTTTTTCTGGAACATTTTAACTGATTTTGGTTAAAAATTTGAATTCATATTTTTATAAAAGATTAAACATTTTTATTTAATGCCAAAAATGTTTTTCAAAAATATATAAAATGTTTTTGATGTTTTATAAAAAATATAGTTTTTAAGAAAATGTTCCTTTGATCATATAATGCATTAAGCATTAGTTCATTCATACCTTAAGTGATTTTAGTTGTAGAAGTGAATATTTACAACTAAGTACTTGTTTAATTTATAAGTTTATGTTTTAATGAGTTTACATTTTGTGATCATCAAAAATAGAGATATGAATAAATATTGATAATGTTTTTAGGCATTTATTTATGTCAACAAGCATTAAAACATTGTTGAAACTGAAATGGTAAATTTGATAAATAGGAAGAAAAAAAATCATACCATGATTGTTGAATTGAGTTATCAAAGAACATACAATCGATTGACAAGATGGAGACTATGAAGATTCAAGTGAAGGTTTTGCGTTAGGAAGTGAAAGTGGGTGCTTTTCTAGCTTTGATTTTATAGACCCGCTTGTTTTTTTTTTTTTTTTTTTTTTTTTTTTTTTTTTTTTTTTTTTGTTTTTTTTTATATTTTCTGTTTAGTCTCTGTTTTTTAATAAATAACTTGCAAATACATGTGTAATTTCTTTTTCTTTATCACAAAATAACTGAAAAACGTTTTTTCCTTATTTTATCCATATAAGGGAAGTTTTAGCTTTTATTTTATTTTTTAATTTTTTTTAAAAAAAATCAACTAAATTCATTATTACCAATAAGGTATAATTTGATTTTTTTGAAATGAAAAAGTACCCACTAGAGGTTTTGTTTTATTATATAAAAGATTCATATTTCGATAATAATAAAAAAAGAACAAAGGAATTAATTACAACAAGGCCAAGAGGAATGGAGCCACCTGTACCATATAGCATGATTTCTACTATAACGCTATGCACAGTCGTTGACCCAAGCGACCTGGGTCACCGGCTGCCACGTCATCTTTCTCTCTCCGGCGACCAGAAGCGATCAAAGTGCCACAGTCGATGACCGACTTTTTTTTTTTTTTTTTTTTTTTTTTTAACTTGTTACAGAATTATTTCTAAAACATATAATTAATTTTGTGAATGTCCCATTTTCCATATTTCATCTTCTATCTCAACGGTCAACAACTATCTCTCCATCTCTGTTACACACATTGAAACACACACACTTCACTGCAAACACACAAAAATATACACAAACACAACACATATAAACAACAAAAGAAAAAAAAAAAAAAAAAAAAAAAAAAAAAAAAAAAGAAAACGAAGAAAATCAAACACAACACACAATCAAACTCGTTCGGTTGAAGGACCGATATTCCCATTTGCAAGCGACCGACCGATACTCCACAATCGAACCGACCGATGTCACTATCGGTCGGATAGTGAAAACCAAAAGGACCGACCGATTTATTCAGGTGGATTGTGCATAGCCTTAGTGGCGAATTCTTTTGAAACTTAGGCTATGCACAACCGGCTGTAAAAAGTCGGTCGGTCAAGTGAATTTGAGGAAACCGATCGATCTCAAGGTCGGTCGCTTGGGTTGCACAATGTCGGTCACAGGTTGGTCGATTCAACAGCAAATGGAATATCGGTCTGATAAACGATCGACTTTTTAAACCTATGAAACGTTTTAAAGCGTTGCAATTAAAAAAAAAAAAAAAAAAAAAAAAAAAAAAAACTTCTTCGACTGTGGCACTTTGGTCGCTTATGGTCGCCGGAGAGAGAAAGCTGACGTGGGAGCCGGTGACCCAGGTCGCTTGGGTCAACAACTGTGTATAGCAGTATGCATTTAGTCTTTCTGTTTTACTCCCTCTGTCCAATAATTATTGTCCACTGTTGACTTTTTAAGTCTTTATATTTCAGCTTTGACCTTAAATATTTTTATTTGTGTTATATAATACTTGATGCAAAATATATGAATGGATTGGGTATTAATTGTATTTTCATTGACATAATTTTCATCAAGTATTATCTATACTACATATAATGTAAAAATGGTCAAATGTGAAAGTCAAAATAAGTGAAATGTTGAAAATATGTTTTGCCTATTCTACCCTTGAAACCTTGAAAAACTAATTAAAGAAAAAACTAATTAAAAAAAGAAATCAATAATAATTAAATTGAAAACTGAAAATGCAAGGCTGGACACGAAAACTATTGAAGGAAACACGGCTTGAATTATTAAAATTCGAAAGTTTATTTTAGGTATGTAAAGAAAACTTAAGTGCATTTGTTCTAATTAATGGTCTTCCCTTTTAAAACATGGTCAAACCTTTTAAATAGCCAAATTATTTATGAAAGTTTCACTAGAAGCTTTTTCATTATGGTTACTCAACATCTAAATACCTTGAATATCAAAAGTAGTTGTCCATACTTCTCAATTCTCATCACGAGTAAAAGTATGACACCATCATCCTACGACTCTTGAGTATTCTTACACTTATAATGATAGTTTGATTTCATAGTCATAATTTTGATTTTGAATTTGCAGGTTTATATTTAAAACGAATCTACCCAACAGTTTGATGATATGCGATGCTTGTAATTTAAAGGTAAATTTATTTAAAATCTTTTGTTTAGTAATGAATTTTGATCTTCTCACTTTCTAAATTGATTGGTTCGTAATAGTATTGATCTTGAGGACCTTTTTCTTTCGTCTTATTTCTTTCGTCTAGCTCATGTTTTTGGACACCGAATGTTTAAAAGCATGATCAATCACAAAAAATTTTACGTACTTGCGACAATTTTACATAATCACACCACATGTTCGATACAAGGCACATATAAATGCACCCATATTTTATGAGTCTTTGCAAATCTTGAGAACCATTATCTTTGATGTACATATCACAGGTGCTATACGCCTATAAGACTACAGTGGTAATATTATATGTTGCTTAAAGGTAACTTCATTAAAGGATGATTAGTAAATTTAATTTTACTCACACATTTGTAAACCCGTTGTAGTACTTGTGACTTGAGATATCTTAAGGAAATTGGAAATATATATTTTCCAGACTTTACATTTACGTTGTTAACATGTTATATGTAATGACTAAAACGTGTTTTCGATATATACCTACCGGTTACAAAATAAAGTTTTATGCATACTATAAATGCTACAAGTAGATAAATTAATTATCTTTGTGACAGTCACAGGTTACAAGATGATGGAGGAGCTTTGATGCTAAATAAGGTATTCTTGTGAGCTTTTAATTTTATATATGTCTTAAAAAAAATGACTTCAGTATTGTAGGAGATACCCATCTTGATTGTGTGGATCTATTCGGGTGGTCTTGGATCTTGAAAGATCAAGAATCCCATGGTGAGTTAGTGAGATGTTAGAGAGAGAGAGAGGGAACCCTTTGAGAGAAAAACTGGATATTAGATTCAATGTGTGAAGAGTTCCAAGAGTTCCACCCTTCCCTTGTGTGGGAAGGGTTATATATATAGTCCTAATATTTGTGCCCCTAGTGGGCTGTGGAGTGAGCTGACAGTGGGGAAAGCCCCGACCCACTCCACGAATATATATTACTACACTAATAATACTGATAATACTAATACTACTAAACGAATATATATAAGCCTACGAGCTATATAAATGCTAATTAGATGCTCGGGGTGACCGAACCTTCATATGAATATTTATATTCCTAACAATCTCCCCCTAAGGGAGGTCACCCCGGAAATAATAACTTGAATTCTAGCATTTTGTCTTCTGAAGATGTCTTCATAGCTCGTAGTCTTTGATTCTTCAATGTCTTAAGTCTTTGTGCCTTCAGCAGTAATCTTTTGATGACTTTTCCTTGTTTTGGATGATTTTGAGTGTTCTTCGAAAATATCATCCAACATGTATCTTCAAGCCATCTTTCAGTAGTATGTTTCCTTGTGATGTGTAAATCTTCGAGCCGACATGCTCACACTATTTGGTGTCATGATCTTTAGCATCAGAGTTTGCAGAAGCCGTGTTAAAGGTCTTTTAGGTTGATCATGACATTGTTGAGTTACAATGATGATGTAGTGTGAACATTGTTGGAGTATGCTCGTGTCATAATTACTAACTATATGGCTAGAAATATGTGAGCCTATGGGGTCACACACATATACACTGAGGTGCCACTTTATATATCGTGTTTACTGTATTTACGATATATAAATAACCGTAAGTAACCAGGAACCGCTATTGGGCTTCTAATGAATAAGTAATGGACTTATTGCATTGGACTAGAAAATTAAATGGGAAGCCCATTTGGGGCCCAATGGTGGCCGGCCTTGATGTTGTAAAAGAAAGGGACTAGTTTGTATTTTATGGAAAATATAATCACCATAATATCCTTATTATTGTGATTAGTAGTTACCTAATATCTCTCCCTCTTCCTCTCATCAAGGACCACGAAATAAAACACACCAAGATCTAGGGTTTTTGTTTTTTCATCAATCTCCATTGAATCTTGTTCATTCAAGGGTGCTTGATTGGTTACGGTGGTTGAAGGACTAGCATCCATTGGCGTACGGTGACGTGTAGTGTGTTTCACACTTAGAGGAGATCAACCTTATTGATCTCTTGGGTTTCTTGATCAAGTCGTGGGTTATAGTGTTGTTGGTGACTCTCGGATCACGCTACAAAGGTATAACTTATGTGTTTATTGTTTTGATTGATCATATGGCACTATGGATCCTGTTATGGTGATGTTTATCCGCTGCGTGAATTTATTTAATATGTTATATATGTCATACATCACCTATAGTGGTATCACGAGCCATCATATGATGTCATATGATCATCATGTATGCGTAAAAATGGCTAAAAACGCGTGTTTTTAAGGGATTTAAAGGTTTAATTTCAAAACAGCCCCGGGGGCTTAATTTTTGGATATATGTCGACCCTAAAGGGGTCTAATAATCTGGACTTTTTGATCCTATAGCCATTTGTTATGCATACAACAATTGTTTTCTTGATCGGTACCCGTAAAATGGCCTAAAAACGCGTTTTTTGGAAGATTTTTAACCCGATTTCAAATCAGCCCATGAGGCTTATTTTTCTGTGGTAAAATGGTGTTAAGAAGGTCCTAACATCAGTGGGGTTTGAGTCTTTGGCCATTTGTCACGCGTACCATTCGGGGTTTTAATTCTTGTTAATTATTTCTTCGATTCGTTGGCTAAAAATTTATTTCTTGTTATTTATTTTGTTATCCATGGCAAATACATGCATGTTTGTCCATGGAGTTAGCCAACACCATGTAATAATCTTTATTTGAATGTATTATTATGTGTTCATATGCAAAGCCGATGAAAACCTAGACCACTTGTGCGTTGTGATTGTGATTGTTGGTTGGTTTTTCTTGTTTTGGGGTTTGCCATTGTTTCGGCACTTTTGTAATGTATTTCAATTTTGGTTTTGCCAATGTTTGGGCATTTTACAGTAGATACAAAGTAGATTAGTTGTATTTTACTTTATATGTATTGTAAACAAGAGCTTGGAAGCAAAAGGCGAAAGATTGAATAATTGTAGACTGAAAGTTGCTGCTGGACACCTGTTGGGAAAACGTGCTTACCTGCTGATTGGTAAGGTATTTTTTTCTAAAATTTTTGGTGCAGGTCCACAAGACATAGGGATACAACTTTGTCAACTGGGCCGAATCATGAGGAGGTGATCTTTCTGGGCTTTTGGGCCTTGCAAAACAGAAAAACTGGGCTGACAGAAACTGAAGTTCATGTGCATAATGGGCTTTTTACTTGCTCATGATTGTCTTGGAGCAAGTGGGAGCCCTCCGTGTGGTTGTGGTTTGTGTCCCTAGTTGACTCTTGGTTCTCGTGATGGCTCACGAGACCAAGCATAGGATTTTCATCGGTTGAGGCTTTGCATATTGTGGTTGTATGTTTGGTTGGTTGTTTTTATGTATGTTGTGACTACATGTAAAACGGAAAAATGTTTTCTTAAAACTTGAAACTAAACATAAACCATTTTGAACTAAGTCTTATGATTTAGTTTAACTAAGTTTAAATATGATTTGAAACTTAAAAATCATTGTTTTCTAAATAACACTTAAACTAGTTAAGATTGTTTATTTATTGATTTATTGTATTGTCCAAACTTAATTAAAATCCACCTAGGATTTATATTAGTCTTGAAAATGGACAACTTGACACACATAAATTAAAACAATGATTAGACTTAAGTTAAGAAAAGTTTTTAACTTGTGCTACGAAGAATGAATGCATGCTTCTTTCGTACACGTTTTTGATCCACATCAAAACTATTTACCCGTCAAAATTTAAGTCACGCCGTCCAATTATGAGAACACTTGCAATTACCTTTTAGCATCTGGTCAGACCTAGGCTGAATTGTAACCCAAGGTGACTATTCTCCATGGTCAGACCTAGGATTATTCTCACAGTTTTCAAATTGGATGACTTAATCGAGTAGTGTGGTCAGACCCTTACCCGAGGCAAAGATGGGACTAAACATGCCTACATGACACTAGTTGTTTGACACTAGATGCCATGAGTCCCATAAGGATCTAAGAGTTGTACATGTAATACAATTGGTGATCGTCGCCTACCTATTGAATCCACCATTTCTAGTAGATCAACTGCATTAATGGTCGAACCTCAATGAGGATCTTAGCCTTTTCGTAAATTAATTGTTTTAAATTATAAACATGGGGTAGTTAATTTATAAAAGGATAATTATCGAAAATACTAAAATTGAACTTTGTAAATTCAATTAATGAATTAATGCAACACAACCGTAAACAAAAGTTTGTTCTTTTCTTGTTAAAAGTACGAACTGAGTCGCTCTTTCCTTGTAAGAAAGAGACTTGTTCCTATCCTTTTTCTTTATGAGGAAAAGCCATAATAGGAATATTTGAATTTTCCTAATTCTAATCAAACTCAAGGAAAACCTACTCTAGAAATCGTGATGTCTTGTAAAAGTCAAAACGGTTAAGTATGGTTACACATCTTATTCCTTCAACGTTGTTTTATAACCCTTGTTTCGGTTTTGAAACATTGAAGAAATATAAGATATTTGGACAACCAAGAACACGTGCACTTGACTTGACCTCTTTGGTCAGACCTTAGGGCCATTTCAACCCATGGCGAATTTTGCTCATTGGTCAGACCTTTGGCGATATTTGCATGTTCTTGCTTGGTCAACCTATTTCGTACTAGCTACCAAACTAAAATGAGTTTAAATAATTAGAAGACGGAAGTATCAATAAACCGCAATGTGGTAAAGACAATTACTAGCATGATTACCTAGCAGTTTGCCTTAACCCAATATGCCTACTAAGGTCCTACATACCCTTGTGGTAAAGTAGACCAATTATGGAGGAAATGCATGCCTATTTTCAAGTTAAAATAGCAATGATGGCTAGCCCATCATCTATATGTTAGAACTTGATGCACCTTCTTGAATACCTAAGTACATGTTTACTAGTCAAAGTGACTCACATTAGCAATAATGTGTAGATATTCAAAGAAATATGGAAAGTATCCAATCGCTACTCACTCTCTACTGGTGACGTAAAACATTGTAATGTTGTCTAATCCAGTGGGAGCTACGTGATTATATTACTGGTGACGTAACACATGTAATGTTGTCTAATCCAGTGGGAGCTGTAAGCTTTATTACTTGCAAGTTGCCCATCTTATTTCCAGATTGTCTTGAAATAATACATTACTTTCCACGTGTTAAGCATCATAGTTTATATAAGAACCATTACATAAGTTTTATATGATAACTTGTCGCGTTCCTGATGTTGCTTCCTAAAATGTTATCTATAAAATTGTTATGCATGATTCATTATTCAAACGATAAAGTTCTACATATCTATATTTTGATTTTTGACTAAAAATCATATGTTATCTTATACATTGTCATATTGCTCATACAAACAAACGAGCGTAGTGTTGTTTGCATGCTCTCACGATGTTGTGCCATGCACAAGTGGGAGAAATCTTAATTGTGTGCAAGGTACAACATATAACAATATGACTAATAGTTTTTCTTGACTGCAAGGTAAGAAACTAAAATTCTACTAGGACTTCTACACATAAAATGTACGTTGCTCTAATTAGAACAAATATCAAGATATCATGAAAAGCTACTTCAACATATTCACTGAATTGTTTAGTAAATATGATTATGTTTTCTTGTAAACTCATAATCATGAAGTACAAAATTAACTTGAATATACTATTGAGGCCAAGAGTCGGCGCTCGTAATTACTTTAGTTGAATATGTTTAGGTCTCTTGTAAAGACACAAACATCAATTCCGTTAATTCTTGAAAGACTTATAACGTAAAGTAAGACGTTGATTTGTTATGTCTTCTTGTTAAGACATGTACACTTACGACGTATAATATTAAATGTTTATGTTTTCTAGTCAAAACATACACATGAAGTAAAGTATGCAATAGGCTAAAATTACTATTGATACCATCTGGTTTGACTTGGTTGGTAGATATGTAAGCCCAAAAGTATAAGTTCATCTAATGAGTTGTGTGATAGTCTCACAACATCAGTCCTCATGGAATACCACAACTTTATGGTATGTCCATCGTGGAAAATCAAACACTATTGATATTGTTTGATCTTTGATGACTTAAACTATTTTACCTCCAAAGCTATCAAGGTTAGAAATTGGATGTGCCATGTGTACACTTAATATGGTTCTAACCCAGAAGGAATTTAAGACACCATTGTAGTATGGCATGAGATGAATCTCATTATGTCTTGTTTAAAGTTCTGAATTTGTTAACTACTTAAGAGTAAGTAATTAACAAACTAGAGTCAAGAACTGACGATGTATTCTGGATGTCCCACTTGAAAACAATTCATTGTTTCTCATGATGCTGAGTATCTAGAGATTAGTCTCTACATACAAAAGCAAGTGGGAGCACCTTTAGATCTTGAAGTTGTTCAAGAACTAAATACACAACCTTCTGAGTACACTTGCTAATGTCATACTAAGGTTGAACATGGATATGTTAAACCATAGATTGATATCTCTCATTCATAAATCCACAAGGATACCTCTTGCACCTGAATGATATAGTTTTTATATCAATGCTGAGGGACATAAGTTAGAGGATCATGGTGAACCTGCTAACTACTGAAATGCATTATCAGATATTGTATCTGATGAGTAGCTCAAAACTATGAATGTTAAGATGCAGCCCTTGAAAGACAATCACTCGTGGAGTTTGATTGATCTCTTACAAATCAGTTAGACTGTGAGGTTAAGAATGAGTTTCTTGATAAGAAAACTCAAAAGGGAAAACTTGTACACACGTTTAATGCACAACTAGTAAAAGGAGTTTACTCGTACTCAAGAAATTGACTATGACTAAATCCCTCTACCTAGAAACATTAAATGTATAAAGACGATTAATTGTCATACCTGATTTCATGTATATGAAATATGACAATAGGATATCAAAACACTTTTCTTGTTGATTACCTTTGCGAGGACGATGAGTAATCAAAAGGGTTTATGAATCCATATAATCTTTATTATGTATACAAGATAAAATAATCAATGTGTGGATTAGATCATGCATCTAGGAGCAAAGATCTTGAGTTAATTATAAAATCATTAATTTGATTTTGATTAATAAGATTACTCCTAAGTACACTAAGAGCAAGTTGGAGCATTTTATTTATTTTCTTAAATCTCATATGTCATTGACATATTAGAAACAATATTCCACCTAAGCTAGACTTTAATCCTTAGCTTGGAATGAAGTTTCTCTTGAGGGATTTATAAAATAAAACATATAACATTGTTATATATATGTTTATTAGAATAAACATAAGCGGTTATTAAGTCTAAACATAATATGACACGTTATTGAGGAGAGTCTCAATGATCAATCTTACTTGATGAGATTGAACACATGATTGGAAATCTTAAGTTTGACTGAAGGATTCATCATGTAAGTCATATTAAGTATTGGACTACATATTTATCATTTGCATGAATGCAAGATGAGTTGATAACAACCAATATCTAAGTGAAAGTCGTTAGATAATTGTTAAACGAACATTATATTGGACCTACATAGGACCAAAGATATGTTCAAACGTTTACGGATATATGAGGAACTCTGTTTTGTTTGCATATGCTGATGCTTATTTAACTGAGATGATACTCAACCCCAGTCATGGTAGGATGTCATCATGAATGATGAAATTGCTGACTAGATGTGCTCGACTGAGAGCATTAATGCGTTATACATTAAAAGAATAAGAATACTTTATAGGTTGAGAAACTATTCAGATGACTATCTAAAGTAGGTGTTTTGCTGGCTTCAAACACCCTATGGAATGTATTGTTGCGATACTCGTCTTGTACTTGAATGTGCACATACAAAGGACAATCATCATTCAAACCTTTCATAAGTTTTGAAACAAGTATTCTCAAAGTTTACTCAGATGACTACTTGTTGTCTTGTACAACATGATTCGATCATGGTGGGAACATCGGATCCCGTCCTATGAGTAGTCTTATGCATATCTGTTTTTAGTATTTGGATAATGGAACTGTAAGCAGTCGTATTATACAATGAATTGATATACCGGGTATGATCGTCTTCATTTATACTACTGTGTTCTATATTTGCATGTTTAATCCATGAATAATTTATTTATTCTAAAATTATCCATTGTCGGTTGATGATATGGGAGCATCATCGAATTAAGGCAAATGTGAGCGTGCTGGTGATTCATTTGCCACACTCACATGTTGTTCATTGTGATGAACATTGGATTGACCCAACCTACGAGTATTCACTACATGGATCGTCGTCAATAGTGAATCTCGCAAGAGGTTATGTCTCTTATCCTCAGACTTGAGATGCAAGTAGGTCTTGCATGTGTGGAATTTTATTCTTTGATATGGTTAAACGCTATCCTGAATAAGGTAGTTATAAAGGCCATTTTCAGGAGTGATATGAAGCATGTGAATGACACGTGTAGTCAAAATGGGATTTGTTCCTCCACTTGCTTTGGAGTTAGATACTATTGGGCCCCTCGATGAATTGAACAGATGTTTGTATGGCCGTACCCAAATGAGATTAAGATGAATCTTAATTCACTTGGTAATCTTGTTCAATATCCGTATCGAGAAACATAATAGTTGAACTATTAGAATGACTTTTGATCCATGTCTAATGTTCAACACGGTATCTGTAACAAAAGGATAGATGACATATAAACCATCTGAAATGAGACGTTTAAGAAACTAACCTCACATATTTCTAGGGGCAGTGGCGTGTTGCTAGACGCTAACCATTGCTTGTATAATTACTTGATTATTATGACGTCGCAAGTGGGAGCTGTTGGAGTATGCTCGTGTCATAATTACTAACTATATGGCTAGAAATATGTGAGCCTATGGGGTCACACACATATACACTGAGGTGCCACTTTATATATCGTGTTTACTGTATTTACGATATATAAATAACCGTAAGTAACCAGGAACCGCTATTGGGCTTCTAATGAATAAGTAATGGACTTATTGCATTGGACTAGAAAATTAAATGGGAAGCCCATTTGGGGCCCAATGGTGGCCGGCCTTGATGTTGTAAAAGAAAGGGACTAGTTTGTATTTTATGGAAAATATAATCACCAGAATATCCTTATTATTGTGATTAGTAGTTACCTAATATCTCTCCCTCTTCCTCTCATCAAGGACCACGAAATAAAACACACCAAGATCTAGGGTTTTTGTTTTTTCATCAATCTCCATTGAATCTTGTTCATTCAAGGGTGCTTGATTGGTTACGGTGGTTGAAGGACTAGCATCCATTGGCGTACGGTGACGTGTAGTGTGTTTCACACTTAGAGGAGATCAACCTTATTGATCTCTTGGGTTTCTTGATCAAGTCGTGGGTTATAGTGTTGTTGGTGACTCTCGGATCACGCTACAAAGGTATAACTTATGTGTTTATTGTTTTGATTGATCATATGGCACTATGGATCCTGTTATGGTGATGTTTATCCGCTGCGTGAATTTATTTAATATGTTATATATGTCATACATCACCTATAAACATGTGGTAGAGGATTGGCATCTTATCTGCAACCAGCTACAACCGCATTCAGCTGCAACCTCAATCAGCTACAACCGCAAACAGCTGCAACAGCAATCAGCATCAACCGCCAGATGTTCCTGCATACGACAGTTAGCAATAAAACGTCCGGTACTTACAAGTTCGGACTTCGAGATTGTTAACAGCATAGTGTGAAAACTCTCTCTAATCCTTACCAAGACCGTTCCTAATCGAAAACCCACAGAGGGCTTTTTAAGATCGAACCGTAGCACATCAACGATTAGGTGAGTCGCTGGAGATCACTCCACGACTGTCGACCGTTAGAAACCGCCGTGACCACTAAGCGTAATCCATAAAGAATTACCGAAGTGACCTGCTTTCAGGGCTGCTTGATGTTGACCCTGGCAGGAATTTCCATTCAATCATTGAGAATTACATTTGTAAATTCCCTCATGAATGTTCTGGCAGATTGCTAAGATCTGCGTAGGACTCATAAGTTTACAACTGGTGTCCTTAATGTTGAACAACCAGTGTAGAAATAATTCGTGTCCCTATGAGATCTTATTATGCATCTCGTGGCTCTAGACTCAATTGTGCGTTTTGATTTGGTGATCGGAGGCTGGAGAGGACTGCCACCTTTTCAATATCATCCAACTCGGAGTGAGAGAGACGATAGGAATGTATTGAACTCCGTGACAATTTAAACAAGAATCCTTTGAGGGACCTTGAGTGGCTAGGGAGGGTTGTGCAGCGTATCACTGGGTCCATGATACTTTGTCTTCAATGCCAGCAATCAACTATGTGATTCTGACAGCATATGTATTGACCCGGTTTCTGCCTAAGTTGTAAGGAGGGCTAATTCTTTTCACCCTTTATCTTTACAATTCTTTTTCATTCTTCAACCCCTTCAGTGCTTACCGAGACTTCCTTACTAGTACCTTGTTTGGTTTGTTCCAGTGTTAGCTCCATCTCAGTCGGCACTCTTCCCTCATTCACTTTTCTCCTTTTTAATCATACCTAAGGACTTCTACACTAACTAGTGGATTGTCCCTGGGTAGATCCCTCCGGCTCTGGCGGGATCGTGGGAACTTGAGCCTAACCTAACCATCCTTATAACTCCATACTTTAATTAAAATGGTCGGTCTTTGGTGTACTTCCACGATTGCCATAAACCAAATCTTTGAAAAATCTCTCAAAGTGTTCATGATTTTGAAACACATTTTTGCAAACACTTGAGAGTTTTATATTTTTCAAATGCTCCCCCTCAACATGTGCTCTGTTGATTGTTTTATAAATTTGCACATGTTAGGTAGAGCTTGCACTATTTGAATTGATTGATTTTCCAAGAACATGATCATCGCGAGACACGCTTACATCACTAGTAAACTAGCTTGAAATTATTACCCGTCCAGATCACATTCAAGGAAAGTCGCTCGAAATCGGTACATTCTACTCAGACACGTCCTTTGCGAGACACGCTTACATCACCAGATAAACTGGCTTGAAATTATTACCCGTCCAGGACATGTCCTTTCGACTACTGACTTTAGCTATCGTCAATTCATTGGTGAAGTCTGAGCCTTGCTCACATGAGATGCATGCCAAATCCTTTTTGTTCATTTGCTCCCCCTCAATATGTGCATCGATATACGAAAGAGTTTAGCACATATGGGAGAGCTTAACGTTTAAATCCAAAACATCACATTTTATCAGATTTCATATTTAAATCACATTCTCTCCCCCGATCAAAAATTTCAAACCATTTGAGATTTGTGATCCCAATTGATTTAAATAAGTTAGAAAAATGTGGGAGAAAATGTGTCCGATTTAATATATTCTGATAATGGAACATTCTATGCTCCCCCTTAAACTAAGAGGGAGATTCACTGCTTATTATGCACAAATTCGACAATTATGACACAAAATGATATTGACCTTTTTGTGCAGATGATGTAATCACCCACTTTTCTGAGTGAGTCAGTGGTCAACATCGATTATCCATCCACCAACAAATCTTCTCAAGTAATTTTGATCCCCACTTGGCGAGATCCGAGTAAGTACTGCTTTGTTGAAATGATGGTTGTTAGGAACTAGAACACACACACACACACGAACACAAGATATAACGTGGTTCGGTCTAAGCTGACCTACGTCCACGGGGGCAACTGGGGTATTCTTTTATTGAGTGATAATAATTACAAGGTACAAGAGATATATTTATAGGCACTAATTAGGGTTTAAACCCTCTACTAATCTTGTTGAACAAGTTAATAAATCTGGGCTTAAAACGATTGGGCCTATAGTGGGCTGAAGACAACATCTCCAACAATCTCCCACTTGGTGTCTTCGGACCACGAACTGCACCATCTCTTCTGTACTTCTGTAGATAAGATTTCCCCTTGATCTTCATTGCACCTCCAGTTACCCCGATCTCCTCAACATTATTCCTGGAGACCAGCTGAAGCCCCGCATAGCTTCAGCTTATCCAACGTTACACATTTGGTGAACATGTCCGCTGGATTCTTAGCACCTGAGATATTCTTCAAGTTAATAGTGCCATCAGTAACTAAATCTCTCACAAAGTGATATCTTATCCCAATGTGCTTCGTCTTATGGTGATACACAGGATTCTTAGCAAGTTTCACTGCACTTTCATTGTCACAGTGCAGTAAGTACTCAGTCTGTTTCTTCCCTAATTCTTCCAGAAAAGCTTTCAACCAAACTAGCTCCTTACTGGCTTCATCCATAGCCATGTATTCTGCTTCCGTTGTGGATAAAGCCACACTTTTCTGGAGCCTGGACATCCAACTGACTGCAGTTCCTCCCACTGTGAAAACAAAACCTGTGGTGCTTTTAAATGTCTCTTTGCAGCCACCCAGGTCAGCATCTGTATAACCTCTGAGAATTGAATCCTTCCCTTTGAAACATAACCCCATCTTTGATGTTCCCTTCAAATAACGAAGCACCCATTTAACTGCTTCCCAATGTTTTCTTCCCGGATTCGACATAAACCGACTGACAACTCCGACTGCCTGTGCTATATCAGGTCTTGTGCACACCATAGCGTACATCAGACTACCTACTGCAGATGCATACGGAACTCTGGTCATATCAGCTTTTTCTTCTTCTGTTCTGGGACACTGATCTTTGGTAAGCTTGAGGTGACTCCCCAAGGGCGTGTTTCTCGGCTTGGTCTTCTCGCTGTTAAAACGGAATTTCTCTAACACTTTCCTGATGTACTTTTCCTGGGACAGTGTCAGAGATCCATCATTTTTGCTCCTAGTGATACTCATCCCGAGTATCTGTCTAGCTGCACCCAAATCCTTCATCTCAAATTCTTTGGACATCTGTTTCTTCAACTTGCTGATTTCATTCATATCTGATCCTGCAATCAACATATCATCTACATACAGAAGTAGAATGATATAAGAATTCTTGAACTTCTTCAGATAGCAGCAGTGATCGGCTTCACATCGCTTGTAACCGGTTCTCACCATGAAATCATCAAACTTCAAGTACCACTGCCTTGGTGCTTGTTTCAGACCATATAAACTCTTCTTCAGTTTGCACACCCAATTCTCTTTTCCAGTAACTTGAAATCCCTCAGGCTGTGCCATGTAAATATCTTCATCAAGGTCACCATGTAGAAATGCTGTCTTCACATCTAGCTGCTCTAGATGCAAGTTTTCTGCTGCTACAATACCAAGAACTAACCTGATGGTGGTCATCTTCACCACTGGAGAGAAGATCTCATCATAATCAACCCCCTTCTTTTGCTGAAACCCCTTGACCACTAAACGGGCTTTATACCGTTTAGTCCCATCATGTTCATCTTTGACCCTGAAAACCCATTTATTCTGAAGAGCTTTCTTGTCTTGCGGAAGCTTAACAAGAACCCAAGTCTTGTTCTTTTTAAGTGAACTCATTTCTTCTTTCATAGCTCGCTCCCACTGGGACGAGTCCTTCATCTTGACTGCTTCAGAATAGCTTTCTGGTTCACCATTTTCTGTCAAGAGAATATAATTAACCGAAGGGCCGGTTCGACTGGGATTGTACCTGTCCGGCGGTTTAGAAACTCTGGTGGATCTCCTGACCCAAGTATCAGACTGGTCAGGCTGCTGTGGAGACTGTTCATCTTCAGATTCTGAACTCCAACTGTCAGAAACTCCCACTGACTCTTCATTCTCACCATCTTCAGTCTCTGGTTCTGTGTCATCTTCAGAAACTATTACTGGCTCTGTAACAGACTTGTTCTTCTGATTTTCAACACTAAACTCAACTGTTTCTTTCTGAACCTTTGACTTTTCCAAGTTTCTATCTTTGTACAACTCTTCTTCATTGAACTCAGCGTGCTTGCTTCTGACTAACTTTCTGCTTTCAAAATCCCAAAGCCTGTAGCCCATTTTATCACCCCCATATCCAATGAAAATATGCTTCTTTGCTTTAGCATCCAACTTGTCACCTTCAGGATTGATATCGTAAGCACTGCACCCGAATATTTTCAGGTGATCATACTCAACTGCTTTGCCCTTCCATTCTTCTTGAGGAATCTTGAAACCCAACGGTACTGAAGGCCCACGATTGATAAGATAGGCTGCTGTGTTAATTGCATCAGCCCAGAACATCTTTGGGAGCCCTGCATTCAACCTCATACTTCTGGCTCTTTCACATAATGTTCTATTCATCCTCTCCGCAATTCCATTCTGTTGCGGAGTTCCTGGAACTGTCTTTATCATCTTGATCCCTCTATCAGCACAATAATCATTAAATTCCTTGCTGATGTATTCACCACCGTTATCAGACTTCAAGCATTTCACCTTCAAATCAGTTTCAAGTTCAACAGCAGATTTCCATTTCTTAAAAGTATCGAAAACTTCATATTTATGTTTAAGAAAATAAACCCATACCTTGCGTGTTGAATCATCTATGAAGGTCACAAAGTAGCGAGAACCTCCAACTGAAGCTACTGATGTCGGTCCATAAACATCTGAGTGAATAAGCTCCAACTTCTGAGCTTTCGGTGCTCTCCCAGTCTTCACAAAAGTCACCTTCTTTTTCTTGCCTAGGATGCACGGTTCACAAAATTCTGACTCGACCTTCTTCAATTCTGGAAGTTTTCCCTTGCTAACAAGCATCTTCATTCCCTTTTCACTCATGTGCCCGAGTCTTTGATGCCATAACTTTGATTGACTCTCGTCACTAGACATTGCATTCACCCCATCAGCTGGTACTTCAACCATGTACAAAGTACCTCTCTTCTTACCTTTAGCAACTACCATACTGCCCTTGACAACTCTCCATTGTCCTTTGCCAAAATGAACATCATATCCCTGATCATCAAGTTGACCGATGGATATTAGCATCCTCTTCAAACCAGGAATGACCCGAACATCCTTCAAGGTCCAAACAGTCCCCAATGATGTCTTCAAGTCTATATCTCCCATTCCTGTAACATCAAGACTGTGATTATTAGCCAAACGAACTTTACCAAAGTTACCTGTTCGTAGATTCTTCATCTTCTTCGTGCTAGAAGTGGCATGAAACGATGCCCCTGAATCCATAATCCAGTCTTCAACAGAATTTTCGACACAACATATAAGGGCATCCTCTGAATCTGAGGCTGTGGCAGCATTCACCTCCTGTTTCTCTCTAGCAGGTTCAGTACACTGATTTCTGAAATGCCCGAACTCCTTACAGTTCCAACACTGTATATCTTTCCTTGGCTTTCCAGGTCTCGACTTGCTCCTACGCTTTGACTTTGATCTACCCTTGTTTCCTCCTCTGTTATTACTCCTCCCTCTTTCTTCAGTACTGAGCAACGAGCTTGATTCTCCATTGTTCCTTCTCCTGGAGTCCTCATTCAGTAACGAATCACGAACTTTACTAAAACTGAGAGTCTCAACTGACCCTGTGAGTGCTGTGATTGTGCCTGACCAGCTGTCAGGTAATGAGGATAACAATAGACAAGCCTGCAATTCATCATCTATCTTAAAGTTCACAGAAGACAAACGTGTCAAATGTGATTTAAACAAATTAATATGCTCAGTTATAGAACTTCCCTCTTTCATTCTGATGTTGACTAACTCCCGTATCAGAAACACCTTGTTTGCAGGAGACGGCTTCTCGTACATGTTGGACAAGGCTTCCATAATCCCACGCGCTGTGGTTTGTTCCAGAATGTTGTAAGCTACATTCATGGAGAGAGTAAGCCGAATCATTGACTGTGCTTTCTTGTCAATATTTGTCCATGCAGCAGTTATGGTTTCCGGGGGAGGTTCCAGTGCAGAATCCAACTCCTTCTGTATAAGCAGATCCTTGATTTGCATCTTCCACCAACCAAAATTTTTCCCATCAAATTTATCTATCCTGACTTTTCCTTCTTCAGACATCATGGCTGTATGGCGGAACCCTAGACTGGGTTGTTGAAGGCGGCTGAGATGGAGGAAGAGGCGGCGCCGGAACCCTAGATGGGTGTCTGCTGACGGTGAGGGTCAGGGGTGGAGGGTGGTGACGGCTGGTTAGGGTTCTACAGATACGTGTGTTCTTCTCTTCTTTGATCAAGAACCTAGCTTTGATACCAGTTGTTAGGAACTAGAACACACACACACACACGAACACAAGATATAACGTGGTTCGGTCTAAGCTGACCTACGTCCACGGGGGCAACTGGGGTATTCTTTTATTGAGTGATAATAATTACAAGGTACAAGAGATATATTTATAGGCACTAATTAGGGTTTAAACCCTCTACTAATCTTGTTGAACAAGTTAATAAATCTGGGCTTAAAACGATTGGGCCTATAGTGGGCTGAAGACAACATCTCCAACAATGGTGGTGGAGGTGAAGGTGTTGTTGTTGTTGTTGTTGCTGCCGATGTTGTTGTCGTGGTGAATTCCGAGCCAATCAATAGAGTTTGAACGTCTGATCAAATGGTTAGAATGGGAACTGGCACATTCATTTTGGCTATGGAATCTGCATAAGAATATCAACACAAATATACATGCATACAGATACACTATTCCTTAATAGCTACCCTTCAGCAGCTTGCCACATAATAATACCAAGTTCATCTTATAATCAAACCCCAATCAGGAACTACGTCAAACCACTGTCTAGCATGAAGAGCAAATAGCAATCATGAACATGGCAATTCACACAGATTTCAATATTTAATTCAGGATCTTAGGAACATGATTCTAACATAATAGCAATCTACCTAAGCGAATCCTGAGAACATATGCACAATATCAACAACCATTAAGCAGCAGAGACAAACAACATTTGAAACTCATTCATTTAGATCATACAAATGTCAGTGGAGTATTCAAAAGCATCAAACACAACTGGTTTTCTAACTTCTTTTAGGTTTTGAGTCTTAAAGCATTTTGGGGATTATACGAGGATTCCAAAGTAACACAAATGAACCTTCTAGATACATAAAGCTAGGAAACTATAAGCAAATTGCACATAATGTCCTAAACTTTCTAGCAACTAACACACTTGGTCATTTGATATATTTAAGCAAGATCCTCTTCAACTAATTCCCCATTAACTACAAAACCATTTCTAACAAGTATGATTTAACCAATAAATCCGTTTGATGATATAAAATTTGAATTCACTCTCCCCCTCAATCAATGACCCGTATTCTAGTTGAACCTCAACTAAAATCACGCTTAACCCCACAACTCATCAAACAAGAACTGTCGTGAGGTTTTGTAGTCGTTGATTGAGTGACAAATTTTATGCATAATCCAAGTATAAACAAATTTCATACAACACATATTCACCAAGTGTCTCACAAATAATTTTCAGAAGAATCATAGAATGAAAACTATTTGTATGCAAAGAAGATTTCTCTTCCTTTTCAAGAAATGATGCACTGAAACGTACATCAGATCGAAGAAACATGGATATAAAGTAATCCATGCCCAGGTGAACATCACCCAGTTGGAGGAACAGCCGTCTTTTTGGCGACGTGCTTTCCCCATTTTGAAGCGCGGGTTGCTATCTAAAGTAATAGCAAGCCATTAGACATGTTTTAACAGTCCATTTTAACTTCTGCTCGAGCTTCATTTAAAGACCCGTGCCATTATTGAATGACATTTCTAAGTCCGTAAATGTTATCGATAAACAGAAGACATGCCTAGGTGAAACTATTTTTGGTATTTTCTATTTTTCAATTTTTATGGTTTTTTCTGGTTTTAAGTTTCTCTATTTACAATTAGCATGAATTCTATGTATCTATTTACAAAATGGTATAAGATGTGAAAAAGAATGTAAGAAGCAAAATATATACAAGGATACGAACCAGAAACCATTACTCCTCAGCATTCTGAATTTTTTCCGCATTCATCACTTGACTTGCTGAAGAGCAATGTGAGCACTTTCAATCAGGGAATGATTCTGGCTTTTCACTCTCCCCTAATTAGTGCTCTCCCCCAATCTGACAACCTCTGACGATCACCCATAATAGGAAGAAGACTTTGGATGAACGCCCGAAATATGAAGAAGTCTTTTGATAACCAAATGCATGCCGTCTTTAATCTTCTAACACTCCCGTCCTAGAGTGACTCCGTCAAAAACCTTAGGCAACTTTTCGGTAGTTTAAGTTGAGCCTCAACTGAAATCTAGCTTAACCTCACAACTCATCAAACAAGAACTGTCATGAGATTAGGTTAATATCAAGTTGGACTTAACCTTAAACTACGGAACAACTTGAACCTAACTTAACTCCACAACTCATCAAACAAGAACTGTCATGGGATTAAGTTAAATATCAAGTTGTAAGAAAAGAGCTCAACATTTTTGAATGTAGAGAAGACTGTAGACTCGACCTTCTTCAAGATTGCCCAATGTGGAGGAACAGAATACCAATCATCTTTATCTCACCAAATGCCTTCCAGTAACCTTACATGTAACCCATCAGCCCGCAGCATACACATGAGAAGATAACTCCCAACAGAGAATGTAGAGTAGACTGACGACTCGACCTTCTTCAGTCTTTAGTATAACACCAAAGTAACAAGTTGAACCACTGATCATCTATAGTATGTATCCATCCTTGGATATTAAGCCCTGATCACGTGAACCTGTTGTGCGTCCTTGATGTACACATTCTCTCTCCCCTGATGGTTACGATTAATCAGCACATAACGTAGCAGTGAAACGATAATACCAAGGTAACAAGTTGAACCACTGATCATCTACAGTATTTATCCATCCTGGATATTAAGCCCTGATCACGTGAACCTGTTGTGCGTCCTTGGTGTACACATTTCTCTCCCCCATGATGGTTACGATTAATCGGAATCATCATCATGATGTGTACATGTAGCCTGATGACGTATGCATGAAGCATTGACTAGAAACCCTTTGTTGCTGATTGTACCAGCCCGTGAGACTATGTAGATTAGCATTCCATGACCATGTTCTTCAACACCTTGATAGACGGAAGAAGTAGTGTTGGAGAAACATGGTTTGCACGACTCCTGAACTGACGTATTCAGGAGTCGTATGAATATACTCCAATATGCGCCGATCCACTTGAAGACTGAATAAGCACGGAAAGAGCATGAAACTTGTTGATGAGAATGGCCATTAATAAGAAGATTCCTCTTCTTTTGAAGATAAAGTGCACTCAAGCGTACACTTTTCTTTTCTTTGAAGAACGAGGCCTGAACTGAGGTATTCAGACGTCATTTGATGAAGAACGAGGCCTGCACTGAAGTGTACAGACGTCATATGATGAAGAACGAGGCCTGCACTGAAGTGTACAGACGTCATTACTCTCTCTTTACTTCTTCTCTCATCTAACTCGTTACCAACCCCATTATCATTCTGTCGGCTTGATGTCGTGACCACTGATGGAAAAAACCCAATATGATGAACTTGATACTAAAGTAATATAACCCGAACTTGTGACTTAAACTTGTACTAATGCGTGACAAAGAGCGGTGTAGAGACATCGTGCAACATCGAATCCCTAAGTACTCTATACTCTTCAACCAACCAACCATCAAGTATAAGGCGTACATCACCTCTTGGATATCCACAACTTCGTGTGACACTGAGCACTACAACGTGACTCCTTAAAGTGATAGTTATTTTGTAATAGGGAGAAAGAAAAAAGAAAAAATAACTAGATATCCAAGTCCTTGTCATTGTATTGATAGTTCGAACAAGGATCTCGAAGAATCTTCATCCAACCTCCCCGATATCTTCAGATACTAAGTACACGCACCCATGAAATTTCACTTCAGCCTCAAATAAATAATAATGAATTCACGCCGTAGTCACCTTGTGATTAATGCCCAAATCTAGCCCTTTATGATGCTTTAACTGAACTTTGATAATGGTTTTAACCCGATCATGGTTAAGAGCGCATAGTCCATCGTCACGGGATTTTACAAATCTATGATTTAAACCGAGAAATAAGTTCTTTCTCGGGATTTTACAAAATCAAGAAGAAACCGTGAGGCAGTAACAGATTGAATGTGGCATGACTGATTTAGATTTTGGTGAACATCAGTTTGGGTAAAGAATATCTTGTGAGGATAACAGATCACATCACAACTTTTAAAACCTTTGGCCAACTAACCAACCTTGAACATAGATTAGTGACCACTCGATGAAGAGAACCCGATATACCAATACTGAAAACTGAAGTAGAAGACCCCAAATTTGTTACTTAAGCTTGCACTAATGTTGGAAGAACGGTGTAGAGAATTAATGCTCCAAGCAAATCTCTAAGAGCTCCATACCCAACCAAAGTATGAGACATTAACACCTCTTGCGATTATCGACATCGTCATTGACGTGTGACACTGAGTACTCCCATGACTCTTAAGTGATAGTTACCCCGACTGCTGGTAACTAGATAACCCAAGTCTTCAACTTAAAATTTTAACGAGCAAGTTATCAATGAAGGTCATGCATCCAACCAACCCCGACTTCAAGATAAAATAAGTAGACGCCTTCGTGAAATTCAACTTCAATCACAAATAAAGAATACCTGATTAACTTCGTGATCATCTTGTGCTGTTGACTAGCCAAAAAGAGAAGAAACAATCGCAAATTCTTAGAAGTGCCCATGACTCATAGTCAGTCCTATCAAACAAAGCTGTCTGACCCAGCTACTTGGATGTGGAATAGATGTTGTACTGTGTACAGGATTTTACAGTTCTTGAGCGTTATCTGAGAAATAAATTCAAGAACTAACTGCACAACAGTAAGTATCAAACTGCTGTAGACTGAACCACTGAATCCTGAATCGCTACGATTTGACCCGCTGTAACCGAAACTGCTAAGATTCAAACCGCTGGAGACTGAACCGATACGATCTGACCCGCTGTAACCGGAACCGCTAAAATTCACATCGCTGGAGACGGAACTTCTAGGAAACTTGCGATAATTCTCCCCCTCAAAAAGGACATGAAATGACCTTTTTGCCAAAGCTGAGAGTCCGTGATGTTCGTGAATTTGTCAGGCACAAAACATGGAAAGAGACAAATGAAACTACTGCAACGAAGATGGTGATTAAGACTCTCTTGTAGTAACCCTTTGCTTTCCTCCTCATCCAATGGTTTAGCAGATTAACAATTCCCTGAAGCTCATAATATGCCAAAACCGCTTGATGAAATATGATTATCTATAGAATGTGGAAGAGGTTAAAACACGTCTCTGAACAAAGCACCACTTGTCTTTAAGCATGACTACCTCTTGAGAAGATCTTGAACAACAATACCATTAGGAGCTTGAGAAACAACAATCACTTGATGAAGCTTGATAAAGAACAAGTCCGCGACTTAAACTTGCACTAAATTATGATTTAGAACCTATATTGAGCACAACAACGTAACTCCTTTAAATATAGGTAGTGATATATACCCAACCTTCCATCCTTAATTGTATATATCCACTTCGTGAACATCCAAGTCTAATCACCTTAAATTGCAAATTGTGATTTAGAACCTATATTGAGCACAACAACGTAACTCCTTTAAATATAGGTAGTGATATATACCCAACCTTCCATCCTTTATTGTATATATCCACTTCTTGAACATCCAGGTCTAACCACCTTAAATACGCTCGAGCAAGGGTCAACAAACATCTTGCATCCATCCACCCCGAGATGTTTGTGACACTAAGTACACCAACCCGTGAATTAACAAACCAACCAAGTTACCATAATTTCCCAATTCCTGCTGATCTTGAAGCACAAACTTATCCCGAAAAATTAGTCAAACCCCGTAAGTTTCATTATGTCTACATCCAAGTCTAGCCTACTGATGCGTGGGTTTTGCAACCTTACAACAGGTTTTACCTCTCGAGGGATCTCAAGAGGCTTACAACCCCACCAGGCAGTGTACCTGACCGATGTAGTATAGTGTAGTGGTAAGTACGGGGGATTGATCGTTCTCCACAGGGAATAGTGTTCGTTAGGTGTGAAAGGCTACTCTAATTAGGTCTAAGGGTTGAGGAAGATTCTTTTTATGTTTTTATAATTTTATGAAAGCAAGTAAAATCTCGGGTTTTGAAGGAGTGGGCGGAATTAGTTGCTAGTCAACTAACCCAAATTACTACAAATGCAAATAAAATAAAATAACAAAAATGAAAAGTGGTGAGAAACTTATGTGTAGAGAAATGTGTTTACTTAGATTTCCTTACTCCCTAACTATCTTTTACCGGTTAATTAGTGTGTATTAGTCGCGTGGATGACGGGTGTATTCCTTAATACCATTCGTGGGGTGGCGTACTTACTTCCCCAAACTCTACAAGCTCCTACTTCACTCCTATGTCGAGCCGGCTAGGAAGCTCCTAACATGGGATCACTAGAATTCGCTTGTGCATTAAATACAACCATAAAAACCTTTAGTACGCGTTTGGTTCATGTTTCTTAAGACGTTCAAGCAAGTTACCGAATAGGAAGTTAGCCAGTTTTCTTAAGCCTAACATAGATAAACAATCATCCAATACAACTAATAACACACTAACAACCAATAATCAATAGCTAGGTTTCATTAGATCTAAGCAAACACAAGATAAAATTAGCCTAACATGTTAAACAAAAGACAAGCATAAGATAGAATCAAACAACACATAGACATATTGAATGATTAATTGATAACTTATCTTTCAATGAAACATGGAAGATCTCAAGGCAAGAAGCCCTGAAAAAGTAGCTAAAATCGTCTTAGGGTTTTATCCCAAAATTCCACACACTAAGCTCTCCCCTAATGACAAAAAATTAGAAAACTATATATAGACTTTGACATCTGACGGCGTCACCTTATGCATTGTGACGCCGTCACCTCGCCGCTTTTAGGGTTCCCGGGTGACCATCTTGACGCCGTCCCTCTTTAGCTCTTCAAAAATCCATTCTGGCTTATCAAGGCTTGACGCCGTCGGATCATGAACGTGACGCCGTCCCCTTATGATTTAAGCCGTGACGCCCTTGATTTAGTTAAAGCGTGACGCCGTCAGAATTCTCATGCAAACTCACTGGCCCGTCATGAGTAAATTTCACATCCAACTTTTCTTGCCAAGGCATGACGCCGTCTGGAGTTAATGTTGACGCCGTCAAAGGTGACTTTCAGCACAATTTTGAGACTTTGCCGTTTTCTTCACTTTTATGCTCCAAAAACGTCCAAAATGCCTCCTTTTCCAGATTTCTCCTCAAAAGTACCTAAAATGACAAAAGGAACGATTTAGGGCAATATTTGATCAAATAAATACGATTTCGGGCTTAAATGACCCCTTAAAAGCGGTACACTTTTCGCCTCTCACAATACCCTTACACTTGAGATTTGCTTGTCCTCAAGCAAATGCGCTTTTATTCTAATCAAAATACAAGTTAGGGGTCATTTAATGCAAACATAAAAGTAATTACAACAAATAATCGTTCCACTTCAATCATAATAAGCACGGAGATTACATACTAGCACCTCACAAGTAGTGTTTAGATACTCACATCTCTCAAGTGTCATCAAAATAAATCTCATAAATGAAAACGGATAATATCTCTCACTACCTGTCATAGCAAATAGATTACCATAGGCTTGGGAAAGGATCGAAAACCTCCTCCACTAGGCGTAAGCACCTAAGATAAACTATCAAAGAGGGCTTTTAAATGGGTTATAACGTTAGGTGTAGGGAAAAGGAAAACACGGTTTTGTTGGATACGGGATATTTTACTGGTGGCGAGTTAAAGATCTTGATCAATTACATGTACTATACAACGTTGCTAAGCCAAGACTAGACTCGATCTTAAGCTAGAAACAAAATAACATAAACATAAAATAAACATAAAATAAAACGGGATGGTAGTCCGTATGTTTTTTTCTATTTTTCTTTTTCTCATTTTTTTTGTATTTTTTTTTTTTTTTTTTTTTTTTTTTTTGCATACACTTTTACCCTACCATCCAAAATAATACATCAAAGGGGCGTTGCATCCCTTACACTTGAACTTTTACATAACTTTACAAATACTAATCTAATGACTCGAATTAAGATAATTGAAAAACTTGGAGTACTTTTAAAACATTTAGCACATATGGGGGTAATAAATGATGTTCTTCCCCATTACTCCATTACACTAGTACTTTACCCATGAGTCCCAATCGTCCCAAAACAATATGTACAAGGATATGACTCGACTTAGCAACCATGTAATCAACTAGATAATTAACTTGGGTTTAAACAAATGTTGTCACAATAATGCACTAAAGATGAGTGCATACAAGGTAGGCTAAGGCGATTTGGGTGTACATTTAAGTGGGGTGTAACAAATTCTTCCTTTAAGTAAAATGCTTAAAGGTCGAAACGAAAAGATAGGCTCTGAGGGGTGTACTAGGGGTATCGTGTACTAAAAATGAGTACAACGCAAAGGGTGTGGGAGAATTACTTGACCAATGTAGCCAAAGTAATTATAACAAAAACACAGGTGTAAAACAATGGGTTAATCCTAATGCCTCTTATCATGTAGTAAATCTAACTACACGAATGTAGTCTCACTTGTGGCCTCGGAATGGTCCTAACGCAAGTTCTAGAATCTAAGTGCTACCGGTACACACATCATAGCATAAATGCTTTTCCTACCAATTCTAGGGGCGAACCTCACATATTTGGGGGTGGAAAATTTTTTAGTGGTACGGTTTTTGTGCTAGTCATATAACTCCTATCCATGAGACGCTTATTAGGATCAAAGTTTCACTCCTATATGTTGTAAAAAATTTTAAATTTGGCACTAAAATTACCTTAACAAATATTTCTCTCAGTTTTATTACACATCTACCATCAAACAAACAAAAATCAAGCGCAATTGTATTCTCAAAAATCGTACTTTTACCCTCCCCTTACACTTAAGATGAACATTGTCCCCAATGTTCAAATGACAAATGTAAAAGCATAAAAGTAAAAGAATGAAATCAAATACTCCCCTGATTCGCTCGTTGGATAATGAAATTACACGGTTAAATCTTCCTCCAAAGAGAATGTTGAAGCTCCATGACTAATGCATCGCCATAAGCTTGATTCAAAACATTTCCTTGTCCAAAATAACCTGTTGAACCTGAGAAAACAAACACGAAAACCTGCATAACATCGGCGGGATAAAATCTATATATAAGGATATAATGCTTGTGGAATGATAACTTTGCAGATTCCTGGAGATTATAAGTTGGAGATTTTAATAAAAACTTTTCTAAAAACAAAACTTTCAAAAATTTCTGGAAATTAAATCTGACGCCGTCAGGTTATAACCCCTGACGCCGTCAGAAATGACCTGACAAAAATTTTCATTTTAAGTTTCCGGAAAATTTCTGGAAAAACCTTTACCTTACTTCCTGGAAATCCTGCAAAACATCATTATGACTCGATACAAGCATTTGACTCAAACAAATACGAATATGTATGTTAATTTATTATTATTACGATTCATGTTCATTTGTGTTCTAATAAACCGATTTAGATTTCCCTTACACTTATCTTTTGCAAAATACCTTTATATGTAGTTAAGACGAAGTTAAAAACAACATAAAGCATTTTCACAAATTAGTTTTGAACATGAATCAATAATAATAAAAATTAAACACACATACGAAACAAATAAAAACAAATAAATAAACACACAAAGCAAATAAAACAAATAAAGCTTGGGTTGCCTCCCAAGAAGCGCCTTTCTTTATTAACGAGTCTTGTAGCTAGACTCAAAGTCACGCTACCCTATGTAAGTAAGCTCGTCATCAAGGACGTCTTTAGGGTTAAGCTTGGATTGAAGTTTCCTATTGGTCCGCTCAGTACGATATGTCTTTTCAAACTTCTCTCCATCCGGGTCATACAATGTCATCTTGATATGCCATGACCCATCTCCATCATTGGGTGGTTTATCCCAATTCCACTTATGATCATCTTCCTCACAAATCCACTTATTCATTCCTAGGTTAATTGGCAAAACTCCTAGGAAATCAATCATCCTTCTAAAAACTAGAGGATCTTCAAATGGATCCAATTCGGTGTCCCTAGCCAAGAGTTGCTCTACCGAATGCGTTCGGTTAACAAAGTCCTCTTCTAGGTAAAATGGGCGTTGGGGTCCTATGAAGTCTCTATCGATCCAAGGTCCATATCTAGATGGTCTCCTATTTAATTCTAACCAATGGGGTGTCGGTTCCTCACTAGTATCATAGGCATGTTTCTTAACATCATAGACTGACCAAGTATCCCCTTCTCCTACCGCTATCTTGGATTCCTTACAATCAATCATAGCACTAGCGGTCGCTAAAAATCCTCTACCTATCAACAAGGGGCATGTAGGGTCGCTAACCATATCAAGGACGTGGAAATCGGCTAAAATGGTTAGTTTTCCTATGTGTACTAACACGTCCTTGACTACTCCAACCGGGTAAGCAACACTTCCATCCGCTAAACCTATTATCACCTCGGTTTCTTCAAGTTTTCCAAGTTTTAGAGAGGTGTAGAGAGGTAACGGAAGTAGGTTAAGGCTTGATCCAAGATCGGCTAATGTATCATAAGCCTCCGAATTACCGATCTTGCAAGGTAGAACAAATAAGCCCGGATCATCTAACTTCTTAGGTAGCTTGTTTTGAACAAAGGCGGTCCCTTTTTCGCCTAACTTGAGCTTCTTCTCATCAACAACCGGACTTTCAAGGTGGAGCTCCTTGAATTCATCGTCAAGGTTTTGAGTGGGAGGTGTTTCAACTATGTTGTTGACCAATTTGGATGTCATAACTTCTTGGTCACTTGGAATGATTTGGGTTTGTTTGAAACACGTGCTCATGGAATTGACCGAATAATATTGTGGACAAGAACTAGGGGACGAAACCGATGAAATAGCGTTGACGTTTAGTTTCGGGTTCTTGACCGTGTTGCTAGGGAGTGCTCCCATTTCTCGGTCATTGAGGGCTTTCAACAAGGTGTCAATCTTATCGGTCATCTCGCTTTGTTTTTGTTTGAAATCGGCTTCAAACTTGGCTAAACGAGCTTCTTGAGATGCCATAAATTGAGACATCAATCCTTCAAAGTTATTGGTACTACCATTGCCGGAAGGATTGTTGTTGAAAGTACGGTTCGAGTTGGAACCGCTTGATTGGAAACGATTAGGTGGGTTGGAAGAATTGATTTGTTGTGAGTTTTGGTTTTGTTTCCACCTAAGGTTCGGGTGATTTTTCCATGAGGGGTTGTATGAATCACCATAAGGGTTTGGCTCGGGTTTGAAAGTGTACCACTTGTCTCCCGCTCCGTCGGTACGCGAGGATGCGTAGTCCACAAAAGCTTGTTCGGGGAGTTCCATGCAATCACGAGTGTCGTGGGGACCACTACATAATTCACATGAAGAAGTGATTTTGTTCACTTGGCTTGAAGGGTTAGGAGCCTCGTAGGATTTCATGAGAAACTTGACTTGGTCTTCAAGTTCTACGATCCTACGGTCGGAAGTGCTTGAATTGTTCAAAGGCAAAGATATTGCCTTGACCGTTTTATTCAAATCACGGGGATCACTCCAACTTTCGTTGTCATAAAGAGCAAGGTCCTCTAGGAGAGCCCATGATTGTTCCGCACTTAGATCACGTAGCTTGCCACCGGCCGATTGGTCAATGGTTTGCCTCGTGGAGAGATTGATATGGTCATAGAAGATTTGGACTTGGAGCCAAAGTTCTATGCCATGGTGAGGGACTTTTTGGAGTAAGTCCTTGAATCGAGTCCATGCCTCGTAGAGAGTTTCGCCTTGACGTTGTTGGAACATCAAGATATCATTCCTTAGCTTGGTAGTTCTTCCCGGTGGGAAAAACTGAGCAAGGAAACGAGTGGTGAGATCATCCCAAGAGGTAATGGATCCTGCGGGTTGACGTTCTAGCCACTGACTAGCTTGGTCCCGCAGAGAGAATTGGAAGAGACGCAATCGGGTCGTCTCTCGAGTGGCAACATCAAGGTCTATAGAATCAACGATTTTAAGAAAGTCCTTGAGATGTTGATTAGGATCTTCAGAACGAAGTCCATGGAATGCGCATCCGCTTTGCACCAACCGGATGGTGTCGGATCGCAAGGGTGTGATATTGGCTCCTTGAGTGAGCTCAATGGTGTTTCGATAGCCATGGTGGCTAGGACGGGAATACTCTCCTAAAGTACGGGCTCTAGGAGGTGGTGGTGGTTGTTGTGGTGGTGGGTTGTGTGGGTTGAGGATATTACCATCTTCCATGATGTCGGACGGTAATGGTTACGAACAAAGACACGAAGAAAATAGATAGACTAAAGAAAACCTAGAAAAATAAAATAAAAATCTCACTAGAAAGGAATCTAGTGAGTAGACCTAATAGAAATAAAAATTCAACCTAAACAATAACTATTCCCCGGCAGCGGCGCCAAAAACTTGATGCGTGGGTTTTGCAACCTTACAACAGGTTTTACCTCTCGAGGGATCTCAAGAGGCTTACAACCCCACCAGGCAGTGTACCTGACCGATGTAGTATAGTGTAGTGGTAAGTACGGGGGATTGATCGTTCTCCACAGGGAATAGTGTTCGTTAGGTGTGAAAGGCTACTCTAATTAGGTCTAAGGGTTGAGGAAGATTCTTTTTATGTTTTTATAATTTTATGAAAGCAAGTAAAATCTCGGGTTTTGAAGGAGTGGGCGGAATTAGTTGCTAGTCAACTAACCCAAATTACTACAAATGCAAATAAAATAAAATAACAAAAATGAAAAGTGGTGAGAAACTTATGTGTAAGAAATGTGTTTACTTAGATTTCCTTACTCCCTAACTATCTTTTACCGGTTAATTAGTGTGTATTAGTCGCGTGGATGACGGGTGTATTCCTTAATACCATTCGTGGGGTGGCGTACTTACTTCCCCAAACTCTACAAGCTCCTACTTCACTCCTATGTCGAGCCGGCTAGGAAGCTCCTAACATGGGATCACTAGAATTCGCTTGTGCATTAAATACAACCATAAAAACCTTTAGTACGCGTTTGGTTCATGTTTCTTAAGACGTTCAAGCAAGTTACCGAATAGGAAGTTAGCCAGTTTTCTTAAGCCTAACATAGATAAACAATCATCCAATACAACTAATAACACACTAACAACCAATAATCAATAGCTAGGTTTCATTAGATCTAAGCAAACACAAGATAAAATTAGCCTAACATGTTAAACAAAAGACAAGCATAAGATAGAATCAAACAACACATAGACATATTGAATGATTAATTGATAACTTATCTTTCAATGAAACATGGAAGATCTCAAGGCAAGAAGCCCTGAAAAAGTAGCTAAAATCGTCTTAGGGTTTTATCCCAAAATTCCACACACTAAGCTCTCCCCTAATGACAAAAAATTAGAAAACTATATATAGACTTTGACATCTGACGGCGTCACCTTATGCATTGTGACGCCGTCACCTCGCCGCTTTTAGGGTTCCCGGGTGACCATCTTGACGCCGTCCCTCTTTAGCTCTTCAAAAATCCATTCTGGCTTATCAAGGCTTGACGCCGTCGGATCATGAACGTGACGCCGTCCCCTTATGATTTAAGCCGTGACGCCCTTGATTTAGTTAAAGCGTGACGCCGTCAGAATTCTCATGCAAACTCACTGGCCCGTCATGAGTAAATTTCACATCCAACTTTTCTTGCCAAGGCATGACGCCGTCTGGAGTTAATGTTGACGCCGTCAAAGGTGACTTTCAGCACAATTTTGAGACTTTGCCGTTTTCTTCACTTTTATGCTCCAAAAACGTCCAAAATGCCTCCTTTTCCAGATTTCTCCTCAAAAGTACCTAAAATGACAAAAGGAACGATTTAGGGCAATATTTGATCAAATAAATATGATTTCGGGCTTAAATGACCCCTTAAAAGCGGTACACTTTTCGCCTCATCAAAGTCTAGCCTACTTGTCCATTATTAATTTCACGGGATTTTACAGCTCTTGAGATTTAAACCGAGAAATCGAATCTTTCGCGGGATTTTCTAAAATCTACAAGAGAAACCGTGAAATCAACACGAACAGTTAAGGGTGAAGTGCAATATTAATCTTCGAAATTCAAGTCACAGGAGTCAAATCACAACATGATCAAATTGCAACAGGCCAAGTCACAGATTGTCAATTTACACCAAGACAGATTGCAATCAACCAAATCACAATAAGTCGAATCGCAAGTGTTGACTCGCAACGTCATATTGTAACTGGTCGAATAGCAATCCGTCAAGTCGAAATAAGACAAACACGCAACTTGACAAATCACAATTAATCACATTGCAATTTGTCAACTGTAACTCAACTCGAAAACATCAAATTGCAGACTCACTTAAATCGTAGGCATCAATAGGACTATGCTTCTAAATCCACAACTCTGTAATCCCATTTGACATTCATAAACCCAAATACTAGCCGTGATGTGCGAATACTCTGTGAACTCTTATACGACCAAAGTACCCCTCCATAGTACCACTCTTATTCACCAAATAATTTACCAAAAATTGGCACAATGTATTTTACAAGTACATTGGTAAATATATTTAGTTCAGCCCAATTCAATTTTTGATAAGTGTTTCGGACCAAAAAAAAACTTATAATCCCGTGTGATATTGAAGATAGGTCCACTAGTCCAATGTTCCAAGCCCAAATACCCGGTCTAATCCAATTCACATAACCCTAAACTTCATACTATAATACACCCCTTAATCTCCACTAACCCTAAACACTCCCCAAAAAAAAAACTACGCCCCCATCTTCCTCATCACAGCACTCAGCCACATTGCACAAACCCTAATCACAAAATGAACGCAGTCTATCAATCCAACTTATCTCTCCATCATCATCACAAATACAAACAACAAATGCAAACACCAACACCCCACACGACCACCAGACGTCTTTCAAGGTTAACTAATAATTTTTCGATCACAGTACGAGGTCTCAAGGTCTCGTGAAAGAGGTCTAAGGTAGGATTAATTAATGATTTTAGTTTCATTATGTTGTTTGGTCTTGAGCGAATCAAAGAAAGATGATAACATGATAGTTATTGTCTTCTTTAAATTCGTAGATAAAAAAAAAGAAGAAGCAAAGCTTCAATGGTGATTGATGATGATTTCTTATTTCGTGTGTTGGGTCTTTTAAAGATCTTGAATTATATCATACGCCACGAACACAAGAAACTGAGATCTTGTTTGTTTTATTATTCTTTTCGGTTTGGGTAGTGTGAAAGTGGTACTGAGTAAGATTTAGGATTAAAATAGATAGTGAACTTGGTGTAGTGATTATGTAGTAATTTGGTTTGTGGTGGTCGGTCATGTTCACTTTGTTTTAACCTTGGACTGATGATGTAGGGGAACTGAGGTAGGTTAAAGTTTATTAATGGTTGTGTTTGACCGAAGTTAGATTGAATGTCAATGGTTGTGTTCGTAGTGATCTGGTCGTTTTTGTTTCATCTCCATTTCATTTTGTTTCACCTTTATCAACCCAGACAAGCCGCATCTAAGTAGACAAACCGAGTTCGTGAAAGATAGACAAACCGAGTTCGTGTTTAAATGGACAAACCGAGTTCATGATAGTATGGACAAACCGAGTTCGTGACTTTGCAGACAAACCGAGTATACAATATAAACACAAACCGAGTTCATGGTAAAACAGACAAACCGAGTCTACTTTATGTACACAAACCGAGTTCGTGGTTAAGTGGACAAACCGAGTTCATGACAGTATGGACAAACCGAGTCCAGGGTTAAACAGACAAACCGAGTCTGTGAGCCAATAGACAAACCGCGTCTGAGACAAATTGCAACTTTGACCGGTCAAAGCTGTCACTTTCGTACTTTTGTCTTTTACCCCATTTTGGTTACAATCCAAACAGCACCCATGAATACCACAAACCGCATTCAAGAACATCAAACTTTGGACACAAACAGCATCCAAGAACATCATCCCACCTTCATCAAACTACTGCTCAAAAGATCCATATCAAGGTGCTATCAAGAACAACCTTCAAAATCACACTTTTAACCTTCAACAAAGCCGCGAAACACATGAAATAGCCGAGGAAGATACAACATAAAACGTGAATAAAGTCATAATCAGTGAGCTTTTCTTGACTTAGTGTTCGAACCAAAAAAAAACTTTAATCTTTGAACCAAAGCAAAACCCACGCTTAAGAAAAATAACCACATGCAAAGAGCAACCCATCTTTCGGCTAGATCCATTCGCAACCCAATCAGAGACCAACAAACCCAAATCCAGTTAATAGCCCAAAATGTAAGTTTCAAGCAAAATGGATAAATCCATGAGATATTAAAGATCTAATATTAAATCAGCACATGTTGACCGAATCTTTCTTAAAAGCAAAGCTAACAATAAAAAATTTAGATTCGAACAAAGAAAATGAGCAAGGCAGTTTGAGAAAAAAATGGTACGACCAACACAAAAAAAAATTAAGACCGACACACAATCAATCCGGATCTAACCATGTCTCTTGATACCAATTGTAGGAAATAACCTTCTTGATTGTGTGGATCTATTCGGGTGGTCTTGGATCTTGAAAGATCAAGAATCCCATGGTGAGTTAGTGAGATGTTAGAGAGAGAGAGAGGGAACCCTTTGAGAGAAAAACTGAATATTAGATTCAATGTGTGAAGAGTTCCAAGAGTTCCACCCTTCCCTTGTGTGGGAAGGGTTATATATATAGTCCTAATATTTGTGCCCCTAGTGGGCTGTGGAGTGAGCTGACAGTGGGGAAAGCCCCGACCCACTCCACGAATATATATTACTACACTAATAATACTGATAATACTAATACTACTAAACGAATATATATAAGCCTACGAGCTATATAAATGCTAATTAGATGCTCGGGGTGACCGAACCTTCATATGAATATTTATATTCCTAACAAGTATGAACCCATATATATAGATTTGACACGGTTCTTATGATTTGGGACTGTTTGGCTCAATTTTATGCCCGATACATCACTTGAACCACGACGAGTCTTTGTGTAAAATTAAATTTATCACATTCAAGACTGAATTTTTTTTACATAAGTTCTGATTTATGTGTTTCTAATTTTCAGCGACTACATATGATATCCTTTTGTAACTTTTACTTCATTTTAAGCGCTTACCAAGTTTTCTCAATGAGGTTAAACTACATATCATGTTTGTTGTTATAATGAAAACAAGTACACAAATTAATTAGCAATAGGATTTAGATGTACTTATAATGCCTAAGAAATTATGGGAAGAATCATTTTCTTAATTATGAATTTGAGTAAACTTCATCATATGTTAATCTTAGATAGATTTGTTTTTTTTTTTTTTTTTTTTTTTTTTTTAATTTTGTTTGGACCATATATCATATTTGCTGAAGCTATGCTCTAAACTACCTATAACCAAATTTCCTCAATTCCATAAAATCATTATCATCATCATGCCACACATAATTAAATTAAGAATAAGTGATAGATTGTGTTTTGTTACAAGTAATCAAACAGTTTATTTCGATCACTTCTTTGTCTTCCAAGTATTATGGCTTCGTTGATACATGTTAAGAATTTTCGCTTGAGTTGAATTATCGCATGTTACAACAGTTTGCAGTTGCATTTTGATCTTTTCACGTTCTATTTTGAACATTACACGGAACACTTACTACAATATCGCATATCGTTAATTGTCTGCCGCTAAGAATTTCCGTTGCTATGCACGGGTACTCGCCTAGTATAACATAAATAAAAATATCTATAGTTAAACTTAAAAAATAAAGAAAGTCATGGACAATAATTATGGGACGAGAGATTACTTAAATACATAATTATTGTACTAACTCGATAATTTTATATTTTAGGTTCTTTATTCACCAGAGTTAAAGTATCTTGTGGCCCAACTCTTCAATGATTTGGGCGAAAGGTTGGTTGCAGACGGATTAATGAGTGAGGTACCTCTAAAGATGTTTTCTTGAATATACATTCTTCCTTAGTTATAAAACTCATTTGTTTAGTTAGAATCTCTTATTGAATTATCCTCATATCTGTTACCTCTATGGGATGCAGTAAATGTTCATTATTTCACCTTAGGGAATTAATAATTCTATTCTTGTGGCATCATATACACAGTTTATTTTAGTCTTAGTGGAGTATTGATTCAAATTTGCATTCTTTGTTTTAGGCTTTGGATTATGCAATTAAAGCCCGTGTGCTGCGAACAACCCTATATACAGAGACTTTTGAGGTATCATTTGCAAACAACCCTAATATCGGTGCCGATAGGAAAGTCACAAGTTTCCACATGCATCGTTTGGTGGCTACAAAAGTGTGGTCAACAGATCATGTTGAAGATTTTATCTTGACTCCATACAATCAAGGTTTTAAAGTACGGAAACGAACCTCGAGGCGTTTTCCCTTCGCCTCAAGAGACGTAAGCCTCGAGGCGAAATTAAAAAAAAATATATATAAATTATATATCTTATAAAAAAATACTAAACATCAAATAAAGTTCATAATAAATCAAACAACATAATTTGCATCATCTTCCAACTCCTCATTCTCATCCGCACGATAATCTTCATTGACCGAATCATCTTCCAACTCCTCATCAATCAAATTTATTTGAACACTTTTTCTCTTCCTAGATGTTCCATTTGCACTTGCCTCACCACCTTCGGTTGCTCTAGTTGTTTCGCCACCTTCCTCACCACTTGCACCCCCACCTCCCTCCACATCTCTAGTGTCATCTTCATTGTCATCATTTGGATCGGCTATCCACTCATCATCCGAAATCACATTTTCAACAACAAGGGGATCATCTTCTTCTTTTAGATTGGTCTTCTTCAAGAATTTCTGCTTTAACTTCCTATTATACATGATATAAACCAAATTATTCATCCTTTCGGTGTTCAACTGATTGCGCCTCTATGTATGCACTTGATTGAACGTACTCCAATTATGTTCACAAGCCGAGGCAGAACACGTGAGATCTCAATGTAATGGATGGAGTGGACTTCAATTCTATAGATCAGAATTAGGGAATGAATCGGCTGAGTTTTGCAGAAGAACAGGCTTTGCAGAAGATGAAATATTAGATCAGAAGAGGGCAGATATTAATTGCGATGTATTGACTGATTTAGGTAAGGATTTATAGACTGAAAAATAGATAATTGGCTAAAATATTTGCCCGCCAAAAATAGATACTTGGCTCCAATTTTTTGCCGCCAATTCTGCCAGCCCGTCAAAAATAAAAGAAAAATCCGCCTCAGACTTTAAAACCGCCTCATACGCTTCTAGAGCGCCTCAGTTACATGAGGCGTACGTTCCAAAACACCCCCTGAGGCGCCGTCTCATAATCGTTTTATGCCCGTTTCACCTCGAGGCGCCACCTCAGACCGCTTTTTTAAACCATGCATACAATATTCTCAGGTGCTATCTCGAAAGTATAATTCAGGTGAGGTTTTCAACTTAGTGACTTTACCTGAGCTTCATATTGTTCTGTTTTCAAAATGTTAAATCTTGGTACATGTTTTTGAAATTTATATCAGGAAGGAACCATCTTTGAGATCCTTGGAGATGCAAAGGGGGCTGAATGCTCTTTACTATTGGGGAAAAACCTATCTTCTTTCCTAGGCTTGAGAATCTTTGAAGCGTGTTTCTCAGCTGCGATAAGTACTAGTTTTTTAATTCCCTTTTGCTTGACAACCACATACATTAGTCTTGTATTGGTTAACATTTGAAGAGGGGGGTCGGGATAGGTTGACTTATGTTTTGTCAAATCTATTTTATGCATTGTTTTTTAAATAACTTGTTTGTAAATACAGTTAATTTTTTTGTTAATTTCAATCATTATTCCAATAAAATGATTTACGAAAATTTAAGCAGTTTTGTTTTCAAACTGCATTTAGAGATAAAGCATAACCTGAATGGACCCATATATAGGCCAAAATTGTCACATCAATTTGTATTTGCTAGATGCTTCCACTTGTTTATCTCAACTGATATCTCCTCTCATGCTTTCAGAATATTTTTCATTTCATTGTATTATGTATGCTTCATTAGTGGTTATCTAATCAGTAAGTATCCACATAAAGATTCATCTGTTTGCTATATTCAGGGAAAATATATGGTAAGAGACAACTCTGGACTGAAGCTGCAACTGAAATTACTAAAGCGAAAAATCAATGTCGTCACATTTCTTGCAAAAAATGCAAATTTTTGCTAGAAGTTATAGTCAACCAAGCACAAGGTAATCTTTTTAGAAGCAAGTCCATCAAGGAACTAAAAAAATATATGAACTTCGACAATGTAACGGCTACATCTAGATTTAACCATGCTGAGAAAATCCTGAGAGAAGAACTGAATGTTGTTTGGAAAGTTAAAGAAACAAAAGGAGAATATGCATCACTACAAAAAAAAGGCCTATAGTGACGAGAATTTAATGACGACTTATATATTTCGTCACTAATTAGTGACGATATATAATTGTCGTCACTATTTATCGTCACTTGCATATATAGTCACGAAATTTTCGTCACTCATCTAGTCACGAAAAAGTTTTGTCACTAACTTGACTATTGCAATTAATTCAATAATTTTCTTAATGTAATCTTATTAATCAATACATTTATCACAATCAAATCAATAATAATTTATTTTTCTTATTTTTCAGTTTTTCAAGTTTTAAAAGAAAAAAAAAAAAAAAAGTCAAGTATTTGATAAACAGTAAAAAAAAAAAGTCTAAGTTTTTAAAAATGTTTACTAGTATTTTATTATAAAAGAGTTTACTTTGGCCAAATAAAACACGCGGATCTAAAACCCGAATAAAAACCCGACCCAAACGAACCCAATCCAATACCAGCCCATCTCACCAAAAAGCCCACAACCCATAATACCCGGTCAATACCCGGGTCAAACCCATCCCCTTTTAATAACATACCGGGGTCAACAATTTAGTCAAAATCCCTAACTCAAATACCACTATCGATCGTCACTTATCTTCTTCAATCCCACTTTCCCTCCCTAATCCTCCCTAATCCGAAATAACTTTACTGAGTATGTAACTTCAGATTTGTTGTTGATAAGCTCACGGTTGATAAGGTCACGGTTGTTCATAAGCTCACGGTTCATCCAGAGGTCACGGTTCATAAGTTCACGGTTCATAAGCTGTTCATATCAGATTGCTATCTGTTCATAAGCTCACGGTTGTTCATAAGCTCACGTTCATTATTTGATTGCTGTAAGTGTTCACGTTCATTATGAGTTTAGCTGAGTTGATTTGATGAAATTATTTGATTGCATGCCAACTGTTCGATAAAATGTCTAGAAAAATTAGGCGGTAACAAAATGTAGGTAATATGAAATAATATGAAATTAGTTGTTAGTAAAAGTTAGTAATAGTGGAATTATATCTGTTTATATTGATTATAGTAATAGTTATTGATCACTGATCAGTTTATATCTGTTTAGATATGTTATGTGGTTATAGCAACTCAATACTGAAGTGTTTGTTAGTGGTTAACTAGTGTCTTTAGGATGTTGAACTGAGATCGTGTCCGAGATTATGATTGTAACAATTTAAAAGCTAAAAGTGAATTTTGAAAGATCAGTTGTGTATTTATTTCTCCAGGTTTATTGATTTTACCATAAAAAAATGGATAAGTCTTGGATGAACATACGCGATAGGATAAATGATCCAAGATATGAGTCTGGTGTGATAGAGTTTCTAGATTTTGCATACCGTGACATAGATAAGTCATCGGCTATTCCATGCCCCTGCAAAAGCTGTAACAATTTTCGTGATAAAAATAAATACATTGTATATACACATTTGCTGATGTGTGCAGGCTTCTGCTGTGTTAAATGTTGATATCTTGACGCTTCTCAAATTTTATTTTCATGAAGACTTTGGGAAAACAGCTGTTTCAGGTTAAAATGTTGATCTTTTTTTATGCAGTTAGTAATATGTTTTCAAGTTGCCATTCTTATTTCTTATCTTTCTTTTTTCAGATGTTCCGGATCTCTTGCGAATTTCAAAATTAGCAATAGAGGCTCAAGGCTGTGATGGAACTTATCTAAAAAAGCTCTCTGACTACATAGTTCCAGCGTTTGTGGAAGCTTTACATAAGGTAATGGTGGTGCTATATATAGATATTTATGTTTGTTTCTTTCACCTCGCAAAGATATGTGCAGCCCGTATTGGTCATAATTCTCTAAAATTATATATATATGCTGCAGGAGCCCGATACAAAACTTATTGCAAACATGTTGGATGCTTTGAGTAAATGCCTACAGGTTAGTCAATGTGTTTCAGATTGTTTTCCTTTCGTTTGATTTTCTGAAATCGATTAAATTTTATGTAGCAAATTTCAACTGATTATTTCTCGTGTTTAAGCAAGAGCGTAACTTATGGTTGCATGTTTGAACCTTTTTAATTGTAGTCTATAGTGTATGGCAACCATTTGTTGCCACTCTTCTTCTTCTTTGATGTTCGTAAATCTTAATACTTGAATATGTCCCTGTGACAATTGTTTTCAGATCTTTGGACCACTGCTAGATGAAAACCAAGTCAGAAGCATTGTGGATGAGATAAAACTGGTGATCAATGCCAGTTCAAGCAGAAAGGGAAAGAGGACCAACGCTCAAGATGCAGAGCTACTTAAAGAGGAAGAAAATGAACAAGTCTTTTATCAAGTTCGTCCTTTTGATCAGAACTAGTAGAGGTGGCAGTATGGGCTGGTTGGGTAATGGGTCGTGATGGGTAACTGTGTTACGGGTCAAATTGGCTCCAACCTACCATTTTAAGCCATTTTGTCTATAGCTAATTTTTTGAATTTAAACATTTGGTCCTTCAAATTGGTCCATTCATAACTAACGGATCGAATTTCCCATTTCCAATCTGAATTAAAACCATAATCTGTTTGAACCACATAAATTCTCTTTTCTGACTCGTGTTACAGGTTGGTGAAGTCGTGGGAACTTTAGCAAAATCCTTTAAAGCCTCTTTCTTGCCTTTCTTTGACGAGCTATGGTCTTATCTCATGCCTATGCTGGTAAGTAGCTATTCCTGGATTTTTCTTTTTCTCTTTTCTTTTGAGGAGTTTAGTTATTTTGGTAAATAATGAATGATGCACTTAACTGAAGGGCAAGGACAAAACAGCTGAAGAAAGAAGAATTTCTATTTGCATCTTTGACGATGTTGCAGAACAGTGTCGTGAAGCAGCTCTAAGGTACAAATACAACTCTCTATTTGCTTTTTGGTTTCAGGTCTCGACTTGGACCGACACATTTAATGCCCAAAGAATTTTAACTTCCTGTGAATTGTAATCAGTAGTACCCTCGAATTGGGAACAGACTTATGTGTGCTAAATTACAAATTATATTTAAGTTATAATCTACTCAATTAAAAATAAAATAAAAAATTATAGGAGGTTTTACGTTGTAGCATGGTTGTAGAACTCGTACGACATGTTCATAAGACAATATAATTGTTCATAGAATCATAGAAATAAGAATAATGACAATAAAAATGGTATACCAGGATTATGTTTGTTGAAGATAGTTCATGTCTTATAGATTTGGATGAATCTGCCACATAAACAGGCTGTTTCTTTCCCGTGAAACTAGACCCCAGGGGTTTCTAAATTCCAACAGTATAGGAAACTTAATTTGACTTCTGGATCAGTACATTTGTGTTATGTGTATACAATAAATTTAGGTTTTATTTCAACCTATAATGGGCGAAATGGGTATTATAACTGATGATGTGCTTTGAAATTATTATTTTTATGCAGGAGACTGAGGATGATGATATGGCCGAAGATTATGAAGATTATGATGAGGCTCGAGATGATGTTTAGTTTAAGTGCATGATATACTTGTAGTAACACTTTACCACTTGAGGATTCTTTTACAGAATCATTATTATCTCTTTATAACTTTCTGGTTGAAAGTATTTGCTACAAATCGAATAATCGTTGGACATAATTGATGTTTCAGCTTTGTTATGGATTTATTGACTAAACAAATGTCTTTTTCCATTTTGTCTATAAATACCCATATTTACGATTGCAGGTACCGCATTATCGAGATATAGGATTTTGGAAAGTGACGAAATATTTCGTCACTATTGGACGTTAAGTTCACCCAAAAAATGACGCTTTTCTTTCGTCACTAATTTCAGCAAATAGTGACGACTTTAGCCACTGTAGTGATGAAATTAAGTGACGAAATGGGTTGTCACACACCCATAAGTGACGACTTTAGCTCGTCACTAATTTCTTTCGTCACATGAGAATATGCATGTATTGGGAAGGAGCCACATGAGTCGACGGTTAACCGCATTGCTACCAGCGGACATGAGGTTGCTGATGTTAGTGATTCTTGTTGGCATATTCCCCCTACTGGAGATTTGAACTCCTTGAATAGTGTTTTACAAATGCAATGGGAGCGTACATGTAAGCGTTATTTGCTGAGTACTTATTGGGAAAAAGGTAAATTTACTCTATTTTTTTTTTTTTTTTTTTTTTTTTTTTTTTTTTTTTTTTTTTTTTTTTTTATTTTTTCCAAATGGATAAATATTCACACAAGACGGCTGCTCTACGTCGTGTTTGCATAGTTTTTCTTTTACAATAGATTTGAGCATACTTAGGAGCTATGTTACACATTTGCTGAATTTTTTAACAAATGCAGCTATTAGTATTGCATGGTAGACGACTGGGTTTATTCTGTATATGGTACTACGTGTGAACATGCAGTCCATCCCTTCATAAATTTAAAAGTTGGTTGCAGCTTGTAGTCTACCCCTTCATAAGTTTAGAAGTTGGTTGCAGCTGCAGCAATACATAGTTTAATGTGGATGTTGATAATTTATCCTTTGCATGGCAGGTAAATGCTTGGTGACCTCTAATGATATGAAGGGTGCACATGAAGTACTTTTGGAGAGCAAATGCTTGCTAGTTAGCATGAGCAAGTCGTGCTTGTCACATTCCTTGATTTCGTTCTCCTATTTCTTTGAGTTTATTCAGAAGAATGAAATTGAAGATGTCCGTGGAAGTAACATTGCATCACTGCTTTATATTATAAGTTGGGTGTCGTTGAAAAGCTCATATGACCAAGGCAAAAGGTATTACTAGACAATTTCTCATGCCATAGATCATAAGCCTACTGAATTGCATTGTCGTTTGTATCTTTCTTACACTATACTTGCTTTTAGTGTTATCCTTACGGCTTCAGATTCTCACAAACAGTCTGTTTGTTATTGTTATTATTCTAATGTGTTATATGTATCTCGATTCTTCTCCAGGAACCAGTCTTCTGATAAGCTATTTATTCCCATGCCCACGCTTATGTCTGGTTTAAAAATAGCGTTCATACTTTCCAGTGAGGATTAAGGGCTATTTCGCAAGGTAAGCATAGTTTCACAATTCTTTTATAACTTAGATTACTATACAAAGACGTGTGATTTATAATGTAAGAATTTTTTTCACACGTTCTCAAAATTGCAGCCTTTTTTCTTCAAAGGTTCCTTTGCGTATGTTGAAATTTATGCATGAAGTTTTAACTTAAGTCACCATCTCTAACTTTAGCGTTATATTGTCAGATCGCACAGTTGCTGGCAGTCCTGTATGTATGTTTTGATTCATCGGCCTGTATGTCTCTTACCAATGCTCCTTCGTCATGTCAGTGGGCTTGCTTTTTTCATCTCGCAACACTCGGGACTAATACAAATTTTATGTTTTATTATCAACTTATAAAGGCATGTTTCTGTTTATACATCACTAAAATGCGTGTTTATTTTTAATTTTCAAATGTTGAATGTACATTGATTTCATTATACTTGGTCAGGTTCACGGCGTCTCCGATTCAACTTCTATTTTGCATAGGTATGTGGCGTGGGCGGGTCGGGGTTGAACTTGAACACTTTTTTGTCTATTTTCTTTTTTGATAATGTTATTGTGTCAAAAGTGATTACCGATTTTTTATTTCAACTTGAATACTTTCTGAGTGACTAAAACTATTATTTACCAATTAGAGGAAAAACATAACTCTAGCTGACTCATCTAAAACTAAATTGGCTCAATATTGCCACCTCTGATGTTACTATTAAAAGCAAACAAGCAACCTGGTTCACTAATATCCTGTCCATTCCTGCCCATTCAGGCTTGAACCTAAAAAGGATATGGATCTTGAAAACTTTGTAAAGAAGCTTCTTAAAGACCTTCCAGCAGCTACAATTTTGGGAATAACTGTACTTGAAATTAAGTATACGGCCTTGTTAGGAAATCTGCTGAGACCTTCTTCCATCAAAGATGCTTCCACACAGAGATGGTTGATGGTTTCACGTTTCAACCCAAAACGGGAACCACTTGTTGTTCTTTTGCCGGTTAACCCAATTTCAGTAGGTATATCTCTTTACATGCAACTTCTTATGAGAATTGTTGATAATTATATTCTAACTCTATTTGTGTTTAATACTTTTAGGAAATTCAGAAGACGATTGTCCTGATATCTTTAAAAGTAGCAGACAAACAGGGGACCCCCCCCCTGGGGCAAGAGCATTATTGTTGACAAAGTTGCTCCGGGTTTTAAAAAAATTCTGAAGAGCCATAACTTGTGTTCAAGTCAACATTTTGATCAAACTGAACACAACAAGTCATCAATGTGCACTTGGATGATGGAGCTTGATGAACGGGTTTACAGTCTCGTGGGGTGAGGTTACTATACTATTATATGTGGCTTTGCTATGTTACTATTTTCAACTAGTAATAATAATATCTGCATTAATGGTTGATAACTGCAACTTTAGTTTTTTTATGTATAAGTTTATATTTTGGTCAGAAATATGGAACAATGGTTTGGCCAATGGAAGCATATTCTTTTTGGGGAACCACTGGAGGACCAGAACCATGGTAAATATTTGAGTGGATGCCATATTGGCACAACTGAAAGAGTCTCATGTGTCACTCAAACCAAAAAAAAGAAAAGAAAAGAAAAAGACATAAGTCCTTTGGAAGATTCGCAAAAGCGAAAACCTCTCATATTGGTGATCGACTTAAGTATTCAGGTAAATGGTAATCTTGCTTCATCCTCTCTCATAAAATTGTATGTGGTTTTGCTACTTCCCATAAGTGGCAAAATGGTCATTTGATTGGGCTAACGTGTCGAAATGAGTACCTTTTTAGTACTCGTCCAAATGTGTTGGGCCTACCCTACAACAATTTATATTGACCATTTTTCTTCGGCTTTGTAAATATTTTACTTATTATTGAATAAGATCAGAAAATATATTTTATGAGAAAGAGAGCCTCAAAGTAGAGCTTACCAAGGTGGCTAGATTTTTGGCTTAAAACGAAAACATTAAACCTAACCAAACTTTTAGTCGAAATTCAAACTTTAATTATGAGATAACCTTAAACGGGGAAGAGAGAAGCCATTTTGACCCCCTAAACGACCCCAAATTTTACTTTAGGCTGTTTGTCCATCAACCGTGTGAATATTGCTCAATTAGGAGCTCGAAACCAATTTGACATTTTTAGAACCATGATCAAGCTTCCGTTCATACGAGTGATGATGTAACACCCCAACCCGATAAGGGTAGTAGTATTACGTTATGGTGACATATCAAAGCAAACACAAGCATATGACTAAATAATACAATTAAATTGCAAAGGTTACATAGGGAAAATCTGAAAATACGAGGTTACAAACGGGAACAATAATAATTTCCAAGTCTACAATTTGTAATCGCTTCTAGTCATCTCTAATCCAGAATAGCTAGTAAAGTCTTCTAAGTCCAAAGTACTCTCCACTCATAACCCAGCTTCCAACTAAAACCTGCCGCAGGAAAAGAAATGCGGCTGAGCTTAAAAAGCCCATTGAACAGATATCCAAACAAAGTAATGATAACGAAACAGAAATAAGATAAGGTGCCATGGGGAAATATCATAAGGTATAAACAAAGAGAAAGTATAAAGAGTAGGGTAAGACAGTAATCAACCACGAGCCCAGAATAGATCATATCATATCATAACATATGTAACCATATGAGCATATAGAGGGGAGACCTCTTGCATAACCAGATAATATGAGGGGTGTCCTTAGTAACCAAATGGAGTGATCAACTCCCAGATATGTGAAGGGCATGTATTGCACACAATACCAATCACCAGACATATAATAAATCATATAACAGATAATCCACTAAACAGATACAGATCTAGGATGCATCCATATGCCCCCGAACAAATCATATTGGCCATAATAAATATAAAGCCCGCATATCATAATCAAAATGGGACGGTGTGGAACATCACTCGACCACACTAGAGTCATGCCATTGGTGCATCAATGACATGGCCATGTTACCTTCATGGCTAGGAAACAAATTTGGCTCGGGTATCAAACTGAGAGTCAGATATCATATCATAACAGATGGTTCATATCAAATGGTTCATAATCAAAGGTTCGCAATCAAATGATTCATAGCAAGGTTCAATTCCAAAATGTCTATCAAATATTCCTTAAAAAAAATCTGTTAATAATGGTTTTCATAAAGGTAGTCCTTAAAAGTAATTTTCATAAAAGGTTGTAAAATCTCATATAAAAGTGGTATCGCATCGTGCTCATAACATCGTTTTAAAAATAGTTTTTTCTCAAAACATCTCCATGATATAATTAAGAAAGGTTTTCACATCCAGTTAAAATATCAAATAAACCTTCCATGAATCAAGTGATTCGAATACTCATGTCACAGGGTAACGAACGAATTATGTTAAGTATCATATCACAAGGGTCATAATGAACGAATGTCAAATGGATCATCATATCAACGAAGCATATCAAGCGAATGAATCAAAGTACAAGGGATCATAGCAATGGCTTAAGGGAGTCATATCAGAATAACGAATCAGTAATCAAGATCAAGTCATGAGAGTGAAAGCACCCTTACTGAAAAAGGGTAGAATATCTGTACCTTAGACCGCAAGTGAAAACATAACAGAAACATAAAGATCGGAAGCAAACTCCTCCTTCAGCGAATCTACACGAATTCATGGTCGTCTTAGTTAATAACTTATTTTAAATCAGATTTCTCATTTTAGTCGGTTTTCCATTTTTAGTAACTTTCCAAAAATAGTAAGTTTCCTCTTTAAGTAGTTTACCCATTTTAAGTCAATTAGCCATTTTAGGTAACTTTCTATTTTTGGCAGGTTTCCTGAATTAGTAAGTTTCCACATTAAGTAACTTCCCAAAAATAGCAGGTTTCTATAATTAGCAGGTTTAGTCATTTATGATATAATTATAGCCAATCTAGGTTAAAATGATGAAAACGATTATTATTATAGTTTAGGGTTCATTTATGCCAAGTTACAAGAGTTTAGTATTAAAGTGTCATTTTAACAATGTATAGGGTCGAACATGTAAATTATGTAATCATCCTTTTAGTTTTCATATTAACGATTTACACCCTTCCTCCTATCACATTAACGCATGGAATCCCAAGTTTTATACTTAACAAAATTAACCCTTTTCTTTTATTAGAATCGAACATCTTTATTTTTAAAAGAACCCTAGCCCTCGTTTTTCATGAAACCGAAGCAACTAAAATCCTAGTTTGTGATTAAAATACACGTCGAGACATCATTACATTAGGGATAGCATTTGAGTTATTATAACCCGTTTTACCCTTGCGACACCAAGGTTAAGTCGCGACTCATCTTTTGTTTTGTTTATTACCGAATGCAACCATGCCCTTTTTCTTTCTTTTAGCTCGATAGGACTAAGTATAACACATGTTGAGTCGTATAAGAGTGGGTCAAAGACAGGTTCAAACATCATAGCTTCTATAGGTCGATATGTAAAGGTTAACCAAGTCGTTATTTCATGTGAGACAAGTGGTGATTTCATGCGAGTTTATGGTTGTGTACGTGGTTAGACTCGACAAGGTTGTGACTGTTTTATTGTTGTTTTTCGATACAGAAAAGACACAAGGAACAAAATTATCCCTTTTAGCTCGACACAAACCCAAACACACCCATGACTGTTTTGTGTTATCCTAGATCGACCCAAAACCAACATGTATGTATACTATTTATTTTAGTTTGAAAAAGATTAATTCTATGTGTTCATGCTCAAACAAATCAAAACAGAAAATCATGAGAGTCGAACTAGATATGGGTCGATATATATATGTAAGCCTTACAATCGTTATTTGGTGAAAACTAGTTATGATTTTATGTGAGTTTTTCTACGTGAACATGTATGTAATACCGATTCAAGTTAGTTTAATAGGGAACGTTTTTCACAGATTCAAATGAAATGAAATCGAACAAAGTTAAAGTGATACGAGTACCCATGAAGAGTGAATACGAGAAGGAGAATCAAATGAAGGTCGAACTCACAGCAAGAGTTTCCAGCCGCAAAACCCTAGCCCAAAAATCCTTTCGAAAAGCTTTCAACCCGCGACCAAGACACCACCTTGCACCTGCTGTAGCACCACGACCACAGCCACCAAGTAGAGGCCACAAGAATCTCTTTTGCAGCCTTGTTTTTGGATCGACAGGAAGAGAAAGAACAAAGTAGCAGCCGCACCTTTGTAATGGTGTTTTTAGGGTTTGTGTGTTAATGAGAGAAGTATGGTAATGATATAAAGAAAAAGTGCATGGATCATGTTGGTCCACGGTTTGTATGTGGATCTCTAAGTAGCCTTGAATACTTAGTAGATGGCTGGGATAAATCCAAACCAGTCTAAGTGAGAAACCCTTAACAATTGTTAATGTTAATGCGGAAAATTAACAAGAACAATGAAGAACACAAAGTATTAACACTAACTTCGTATATTACTTTGATATTAATTGTGTAAAAACTCGTACATCAACTAACAATCTTAGGGATCCTTTTATACACCAAGGAAACCCTAATACTAACCGACTAAGAAGATATTCACGAATCTTCTAAAAAGATACTTACACGTTTGTATCTTTTCCTAAGTTATCTCTAACAAACTTTCCTTATATTACGTACCAGACCTAACCTAAGTCTACCAGACTTAATACATTACCAGATCTAATAATACATTACAAGACTTAATAACAACCAGACCTAACTCGAATACCAGACTTAAGTCTGTCTTCACTTGAACCTTGTGATAATTCCCAACAATCCTCCCCTAACTTGATCTTCATGCTTCATAAACTTCAAGTTCTTATGATTTAACTTTCTGAGGATTGAAACTTGAACACTTTGAATTATTCACATATCTTGAGTCTTGTCCAGCAGCTTTGATCTTGATAAGCTCTTCTGATATGGTCTTTGCAGCAACTTTGACTATTTGTACATCAAATTCAATTAAGTTTCATACTATTCTCATCACTTCCAGGTGTGTTAACACCTGTGAGAGGTGAATCATTGAAAATTTAATGGATTTGAATTCTCTTTACCAATAGCCATTACCACTGGAGTAGCCAAATGTTTTGGTGTTTAAGACCATGGTACACTGATAACCATATGATTTTTAGCAAATCATCAGCTTATCAACGGATTTGTTAAGTCTTTACCAAAAGCCGTACCCTTTTGGTCTAGCCAATTCTTTGATGGAAACACACCTCATCATGGTGAATTGATTACCATTTATGGTTTTCCACAGCCTTTACCGCAAGCCATAACCTTGTGGGCTAGCCAACTCTTTACTTATATCAGATATGGTGAGTTGAATACCATACAATTTTTGGCAAATTGTCAGCCATAAACGGATTTGATTTATCTTTACCTGTAGTCGTTTGCTCAGGATTAGCCAGTCCTTGTGTTGATAAGACAAGGTGGACTGATAACCTTTTGTTGTGTTAGTGCAAAGCACCTCCACCAAGTGAGAAGTTCCAATAATCTCACTTAACAACTTATATGTACTCAAACCAGCACTATCTATAAAAGAAACAAATAATTTTTTTTTTTTTTTTTTTTTTTTTTTTTTTTCTTTTTTTTTTGAGTTTAAACACTAATAGAATTAAAAATAACTACACGACTTAAAAATAACCTAAGTGCTAGTAAGTACCTATACTTTACACACTTTACAGTTTGACCTCCCCTTAAGTCAAACCTCCCCTTAAAACCAACTAGGGGTTCATCATACCAATGTTAACTACCAGATAATTGAACCTAGGGCCATCAAAAGCTTTAGTTAACAGGTCAGCAACATTAAAATCTGTATGTATTTTCTCCACTCTAATTAACTTCTTTTCAAAGCAATCTCTAATAAAGTGATGCCTGATTTCTATATGCTTAGTTTTAGAGTGATATACTGGATTTTTAACAATACAAATAGTACTTTGATTATCTATGTGGATAATAGTATTCATAAAATTCAAACCATAGTCCAGCATCTGATTCTGAATCCACAAGACTTGTCCACAGCAGTTTGCAGCTGTAACATACTCAGCTTCAGTGGTTTAATTGGCCACAATAGTCTGCTTCTTGCATTGCCAAGATATCAATCTTCTTCCAAGGAATTGACAACCTCCTGTTGTGGATTTCCTATCAAGGCTTGCACCAGCATAGTCACTGTCTGAATAAGCTGTCAGGTCAAAAGATGACTCCTTAGGGTACCAAAGGCCCAAATTGGGTTTACCCTTTAGATACCTAAAGATTCTCTTCACAGCATGAAAATGTGAAGTCTTTGGTTGTACCTGAAAACGTGAACAAACACAGACTGCATACATAATGTTTGGTCTAGAAGCAGTAAGATACATGAGAGAACCTATCATGGATCTGTAAAGATGCACATCCACATCAGCAGCATCTTCATCCTTTGTCAAGGACACCTTGTCCTCCATGGGAGTGACTGCAGTCTTCACATCAGTGAACTTAAATTTCCTCAAAATCTCTGCAACATATTTGTCTTGAGAAATAAAAAGTCCATCATCCTTTTGTTTTACTTGCAGTCCTAAGAAAAATGTAAGTTCTCCTATTGAACTCATCTCAAATCTGCTTTTCATTAATCCTTCAAATTCTTCACACCAAGACTTTCTTGTTGATCCAAAAATGATATCATCCACATAAACTTGAACAAGAATGATATCCTTCTGGTCTCTTTTAATAAATAAAGTCTTGTCAATTACACCCCTGATGTACCCATGTTCTTCTAGAAACTTGGAAAGAGTTGCATACCAAGCTCTAGGAGCTTGATGAAGACCATATAAAGCTTTAATAACCTTGTACACTTGATTGGGGTTAGCAGGATCCTCAAAACCAGGAGGTTGGTGAACATATACTTCTTCTTCAATAGTGCCATATAGAAAGACACTTTTGACATCCATCTGGTACACCTTGAATCCCATGTATGATGCAAAGGCCAAAAATAACCTGATAGCCTCAATTCTTGGTACTGGAGCAAAAACCTCATCATAATCTATGCCCTCCTCCTGTTTGTATCCTTGTGCTACCAGTCTTGCTTTGTTCCTGACAACTACTCCCCTTTCATCCCTTTTATTCCTGAAGACCCACTTTGTACCAATAACTTTAGCCCCATTAGGTAGGTCTACCAGAACCCATACTTTCTGTAGCTTGAACTGCAACAACTCTTCTTGCATAGCTTCTACCCAACTTTCCTCCCCTAAAGCTTCAGAAACTGTAGTGGGTTCACTTTGAGAAAGAAAGCAAGCAAATAAACAATGTTGCTGGTCCTTATGATTGACCCTCTGTTGTTGCTTGATCAGGCTGATGAGTGCAAGTGAATTAGACTGATGTTGAACTCTACTTCTTGTTTGAACAGCAGACTTGGGATCACCAATGATTTGGCTCTTGGGATGAATGGTGTGAATCCTGAGAGTGGGAGTTGGACTTACATCCACTTCAGTGGGTAAGTTGTTGAAGTCAGTGATGATACCTCCTTCATCATAGGAAGCCCCTTCAAAGATACCTTCATTTGGATTAGAAAATACTTCAAGTTCTAGCATCTCAGAGTCATCACAAACAACATTTGAGTTGAAAATACTGGTAATGGCTCTCGATGATGGGAGGCTCTCGATATCTAAAAGTTGGGTAGAAGCTATGCAAGAAGAGTTGTTGCAGTTCAAGCTACAGAAAGTATGGGTTCTGGTAGACCTGCCTAATGGGGCTAAAGTTATTGGTACAAAGTGGGTCTTCAGGAATAAAAGGGATGAAAGGGGAGTAGTTGTCATGAACAAAGCAAGACTGGTAACACAAGGATACAAACAGGAGGAGGGCATTACTTCATAATCCCAACTTTGTTATTCATTACTTCATAATCCTATTATTCTAAAACAAGAATTCCTAACAGATCGGTTTAAGGCAAACCGTGTGGATGGTTTCAAAATTTTTGGTAACTTGCTTAAATTGTGGGCTTTGATTTGGGGCCTTTAAATGATAATATATTTTGTTTAAGTGATACATGGAAATTTTCGGTTAGGACATATTATTTAGGCGTGTCATTTATTTGATAAATGTGTACATTTGTCTTATTCGTTCAATTATTATTGTTAAATACTTAGGGTATACTCGGGATTTAAATGTCTTAAAGTTTTAACGACATTTATGAATTTGAGATCAAGGGTAATTTGAGTATTTTACGTATTCAAAAATTCTGGGTTTTACAACTCTTCCCCTCTAAAAAAAATTTTCGTCCTCGAAAATTGAAAACGAAACGGAATACCAACGGATCGTGAACGGAAATGTGAATGACTTGTTTCTCATGACTCTATCTTGTTGATCATAATAGCTTCGGCTTCCTCAGAGAAGACGTACCATACAGAATTCCAAATAAACGAATAATATGCCAAACGAAACGGATGATAATTATATCCCTTCAGAAGAGATACTAGGAAGACGTAGGATTGACGGATATCTCATCCATGGAAAAGAAAATAGACACAATAGATGAGATCGTATCAAATCGCAGAAGATATGAGAGTGATATAAACGCTTAACTCTTCAGATCATCAAATAATCTCGTTTCAATATAACCTTCAGAAGAGATACTAGGAAGACGTAGGATTAACGGATATCTCATCCATGGAAAAGAAAATAGACACAACAGATGAGATCGTATCAAATCGCAGAAGATATGAGAGTGATATAAACGCTTAACTCTTCAGATCATCAAATAGTCTCGTCTTCAATATAACCTTTCAAAGGTATCCTCATAAACAGACAGAATCTTGTTTTCCTCAGAATCCAAAATCTCATATCTTAACTCATAGCAGATCATAACTGAACAGATCAACGAATGTGAAACGTACATATGGAAACGCATAGGTGTACTCCTTTATAGTAACAGATTGAATCCAAACTGACAAAAAACAGATTGGTTGAATACATCAGATGACAGAAAGCTCTATATCAGAACCTAAGATTCTTATCAAAAGCACAGAGGTCAACAACCGCATGTCGAGTATCTAAACGTATCAAGTCGCATATCGATGAAGGCCGATTAAACGTATAGGTAGAATGAACCTAAAGTCTCACTAAACGCATATAATATCAATCAGATATCCGAAATTCTAAGGCTTCTAAGGTACTCCTCGAAATATCCTATGACCATGATAAGTGCACGTTATATGATGTAAGTATTATCATGTTGATCAGGCGTCATAATACTAGCATCATATAAATATGCCCTCATGATGGTCATACTTTACCTCAATTTGTAAACAAAACAGCCTATCTTAATCCACCTAGTCCTTCTACAATCTCAGAGGTTATCAAAATCAAACAACACAACTAAGAGGAGAACGAAACTACTTGTAAGAGTAACGAAAATCTAGAATGTCTATCAGAATTAAGGTACGTCATTGATAGCGTCAATCCTTCATCACTCGCCAAAACCAACTCAGCCAAAATAAGTGGTTGCTTCAAAATCCGCCCATTCCTAAACATAAATCTCAAGGTCCCTTCCACAATTCTTCAAAATTCGCATAACAAAACCATCATCCAACATACGCAGAATGAACACAGAACGGAATTACTAATGGAGAACCCGAATCATTCAAAGGATCTTATCATCAGGTAATGGAAGCTTAAGTGGTTTAAGCAGAAGTGAATACGTCATCAATAATTTCATCCTTCACGAAATCAACTCATCCAACCACAAATGTTTATTCCAAAATCGTCCACTCAAATACATGATTTCAAAATTTCTTCCAAGTCCGAGTAGTCTGTCTACGCTTGTCCATCTGATCATACGGTGAGAAGGGATGATAAACTTGAGTCTGGTCCCTCAAGCCTTCGGCACTTCTTCTTGAAACTGTGGTGTAGTAACGTGAATCTCTGGCATGGTCATTGTGCATCTCTCCATCAGCAAATCTGCTTCTGCTATCGATTCATCTTAGTACAACTAAAATGAATAAAGAAGCAAGTCTGCGTGTCTTCGACAGGTCTCCTAGCACAGCTTAAAATTCACCAACTCGATTACATTCTCTTTCTATGTCCGCCACCACCCTCGTCTTGCAAGAAATGTTTTCCAATCTTTCGTCTCTGAACACAACACAATGTCATACTATGACCATTTGTTCAAATACTTGCGAAAACATGATTATATTAGCCAATACAATTGGCATCACTAAAACTCATAATGATCATAAAGAGTACAACAGCAGCTTCAGGAATCATCTTAGGGAAAATTTTAAATATGCTTCACGTTACTTTCCTTCTCCTTCACGAATAAAACTGAAATACTTTACGGAGGTTATTATTGATTAGTTAACCCCCTTCTTAGAAGTTCTTGTGGTTGCTTCAACAGTCCTTCCAAGCCAAAAGAGGCAATCTGATACGGAGTTTCAAAGGTAGGCCAAATCAATCATTAATACGCGGAAAATGGATAACGGTTACGGATAATGATACGGTTAAGTTCACGACAGCCGATACACCGTCGCATACTTCTCTCTTTTCTTCTTCATAAGCCAACAAGAGCATCCCAAAGAAACACTAGGGTGAACGAAATCATATTCCATCTGCTCTTTCACCCTCGATGAAATAATGGTTTCGTCAACTGAGATCAGTTCAGTGCCAACTCTACTTCCCACGCAGGAGGGAATCCCAAAAGGTTCATCAGAAAACACCAGAAATTTTGTACAACAAAATACTTCCAATGCCAGAGCTTCCAAGGGTGGATATTAATAGGTGTCAGGAGAAATTTGACAGTCGAATGAGATCGGAGTAAGTGTTTCCATAGCAGCATTAATCTTAACAGATTTAAGTGGTTGAGAGTCATCAAAGCAAAAGTAGAACGAAGTAAATTGTTAAAGGTCACATATCGAATATGGTAGTCCATGGTAGCTTTACGAAAGCCAGCCAATCCATAGCCAAAAGACCTCAAGGTTAAATATATCAAGAGTAAACAGATCCGTAGAACTAATACGGTCGTTAACCCGGTGGATAGTTCATATATCAGAGTCAGGTACATGGTTCATCAAGTGTTTGAGATAGATAAGCAAACTGTTCAAGGTGTTGGAATTTTGTTCAGCTTCTTAGCATAAGTGGCAGGTAGGGTGCATATCATCGGTAATACGAACATCGTATAATTGAGATGTATGGAATATCCGTTATCAGCATCATCATGCTCAGTTAACAAATCCGTACTGAGATAGTATTTACATCATATCCTTCCAAAGGAACTGGTTGGTAGACAAGGTTCATCATTCAAAGGGAGGGAACAAAACTTCCTATATCCATGGTTAATATTTTCCAGAGTTCTCATAGGAGTAGTAATGGATTATGCAGAGTTAAGTAGTATCAGATGATTCATTTATATCCAACATAAGTAATGAATTCATAGAATGTGTCAAACACATTATGGTTGAATGACCTTCGGAATGGTCGGAGAGGTATCAAATTGTTTATCAAACAGATCGGAATTGGAGATCAAAATCAGAAGGTGGAATTTAAATGGTGTAAGGTGTCCTTGAAGTTCCCGAGGTATTCCAAACTTACTTGGTTACTAAACTTAGGTTGCAAAACTTTCTAGCTTCTGAAACAAATGTTCTTATAAGGCATAGCTAAAGGCAGAGGACAGAATCAGAGTGATGCGGAAGTAATGCTACTTACATAGATGTCCTAGTCTACCCATTCCTCACCGGTAATAACTTAAGTTCCTATGGGGAGATCCTAAATCGAATTCTCAAGGTTATATTATGAGCGCCTACAGTGGAAACTTAATGGTCCAAACTTCACAGGTCAAGGTTTGATGTACTATAAGTCGTAGCCTGTCTCTCTGATACCATAATTGTAACACCCCAACCCGATAAGGGTAGAAGTATTACGTTATGGTGACATATCAAAGAAAACACAAGCATATGACTAAATAATACAATTAAATTGCAAAGGTTACATAGGGAAAATCTGAAAATATGAGGTTACAAACGGGAACAATAATAATTTCCAAGTCTACAATTTGTAATCGCTTCTAGTTATCTCTAATCCAGAATAGCTAGTAAAGTCTTCTAAGTCCAAAGTACTCTCCACTCATAACCCAGCTTCCAACTAAAACCTGCCGCAGGAAAAGAAATGCGGCTGAGCTTAAAAAGCCCAGTGAACAGATATGCAAACAAAGTAATGATAACGAAACAGAAATAAGATAAGGTGCCATGGGGAAATATCATAAGGTATAAACAAAGAGAAAGGATAAAGAGTAGGGTAAGACAGTAATCCACCACGAGCCCATAACAGATCATATCATATCATAACATATGTAACCATATAAGCATATAGAGGGGAGACCTCTTGTATAACCAGATAATATGAGGGGTGTCCTCAGTAACCAAATGGAGTGATCAACTCCCAGATATGTGAAGGGCATGTATTGCACACAGTACCAATCACCAGACATATAATAAATCATATAACAGATAATCCACTAAACAGATACAGATCTAGGATGCATCCATACGCCCCCGAACAACTCATATTGGCCATAATAAATATAAAGCGCGCATATCATAATCAAAATGGGACGGTGTGGAACATCACTCGACCACACTAGAGTCATGCCATTGGTGCATCAATGACACGACCATGTTACCTTCATGGCTAGGAAACAAATTTGGCTCGGGTATCAAACTGAGAGTCAGATATCATATCATAACAGATGGTTCATATCAAATGGTTCATAATCAAAGGTTCGCAATCAAATGATTCATAGCAAGGTTCAGTTCCAAAATTTCTATCAAATATTCCTTTAAAAAAAACCTGTTAATAATGGTTTTCATAAAGGTAGTCCTTAAAAGTAATTTTCATAAAAGGTTGTAAAATTTCATATAAAAGTGGTATCGCATCGTGCTCATAATATCGTTTTAAAAATAGTTTTTTTCTCAAAACATCTCCATGATATAATTAAGAAAGGTTTTCACATCCAGTTAAAATATAAAATGAACCTTCCATGGATCAAGTGATTCGAATACTCATGTCACAGGGTAACGAACAAATTATGTTAAGTATCATATCACAAGGGTCATAATGAACGAATGTCAAATAGATCATCATATCAACGAAGCATATCAAGCGAATGAATCAAAATACAAGGGATCATAGCAATGGCTTAAGGGAGTCATATCAGAATAACGAATCAGTAATCAAGATCAAGTCATGAGAGTGAAAGCACCCTTACTGAAAAAGGGTAGAATATCTGTACCTTAGACCGCAAGTGAAAACATAACAGAAACATAAAGATCGGAAGCAAACTCCTCCTTCAGCGAATCTACACGAATTCATGGTCGTCTTAGTTAATAACTTATTTTAAATCAGATTTCTCATTTTAGTCGGCTTTCCATTTTTAGCAACTTTCCAAAAATAGTAAGTTACCTCTTTAAGTATTTTACCCATTTTAAGTCCATTAGCCATTTTAGGTAACTTTCTATTTTAGGCAGGTTTCCTGAATTAGTAAGTTTCCACATTAAGTAACTTCCCAAAAATAGCAGGTTTCTATAATTAGCAGGTTTGGTCATTTATGATATAATTATAGCCAATTTAGGTTAAAATGATGAAAACGATTATTATTATAGTTTAGGGTTCATTTATGCCAAGTTACAAGAGTTTAGTATTAAAGTGTTATTTTAACAATGTATAGGGTCGAACATGTAAATTATGTAATCATCCTTTTAGTTTTCATATTAGCAATGTACACCCTTCCTCCTTTCACATTAACGCATGGAATCCCAAATTTTATACTTAACAAAATTAACCCTTTTCTTTTATTAGAATCGAACATCTTTATTTTTAAAAGAACCCTAGCCCTCGTTTTTCATGAAACCGAAGCAACTAAAATCCGAGTTTGTGATTAAAATACACGTCGAGACATCATTACATTAGGGATTGCATTTAAGATATTATAACCCGTTTTACCCTTGCGACACCAAGGTTAAGTCGCGACTCATCTTTTGTTTTGTTTATTACCGAATGCAACCATGCCCTTTTCTTTTCTTTTAGCTCGATAGGACTAAGTATAACACATGTTGAGTCGTATAAGAGTGGGTCAAAGACAGGTTCAAACATCATAGCTTCTATAGGTCGATATGTAAAGGTTAACCAAGTCGTTATTTCATGTGAGACAAGTGGTGATTTCATGCGAGTTTATGGTTGTGTACGTGGTTAGACTCGACAAGGTTGTGACTGTTTTATTGTTGTTGTTCAATACAAAAAAGACACAAGGAACAAAATTATCCATTTTAGCTCGACACAAACTGTAACACCCCAACCCGACAAGGGTAGAGATATCACATTATAGCGACAAATCAAAGCATTCATACATATACACAGCGGAAGCCATAAAACATCATAAATAAATAAGCCAAGTCAACATGACTTGAATCCAATACATAAGTCTCACAAGATAACGAAATAATCCAAAGGAAAAACATAACGAAATGAATCCATAATCAACATGTCGAAACAAATGGTAAGACTAGGGTAGGACATTATCTAAGGTAAAAGCTCCAACTAACTCTCATCCCAAGCATAAATCCATCTCCCAGCTAGATACCTGCCGCACACGAAAAAGAAAACGTGCGGCTGAGCTTACAAAGCCCAGTGAACAGATACATAATACAAAGCAAAGATAACGAAACCGAAAATATAATGAAGCACTGGGAAATGTCATAAGGTATAATCCAAGCAAAAGAGTAATAAGGAAATATAGGATAGTCATCTACCACGAGCCCAGAAACTCAAAGTCATAATCTCAACATCATAGTCTCAAAGTCATAATCTCACAATCAGAGGGGATACCTCTCAGGCAACCAGATAATATGAGGGGTGTCCTCATGTATCATAAAAGTGGAGTGATCAGCTCCCAGAAAATGTGAAAGGAGTGTATTGCACACAAGCACCAGTCACCTCAAAGTCATACTCAAAGTCATAGTTAAATCCACTAAACACACAAATCTAGGATTGCAATTCATACGCCCCAAACTCAAAGTCAATCTCAAAGTCAAGTAGCCATGGCAGATAATATAAAAGGGACGGTGTGAGAAATCACTCCCCCACACGGGAGTCATGCCAGTGGTGCATCACAGACATGGCCAGGTTACCTTCCTGGCTAGGAAAATCACAAAATGGCTCGGGTATCAAACTAAGAGTCAGGTCTCAAAGTCAAAAGGTCATATATCAACAGGTGCATCTCAAAGTCATATCAAAAGGAATATCAAAGGTTCACTCAAAGGGAACATAGCAATGGCTTGGGAAATCTTAACTGAATCATAACTCAAAATCAATGTATAGAATATAAGAACCCTTACTGAAAAAGGGCATAGTATCTGTACCTTATGACGAAAACAGAAACAAACACAGGATATGGGAACAGCTCAAAGTCTCTCCTTCTTCACACCTAGAGGAGTAGAAGGGGATTACAAATCATTCTTAATTAATCGTCTTTCCGTTTTAAGCAACTTTCCCTTTTTAGTGAGTTCCCAAATTTGGTAAGTTTCCATTTTTAGAAAGTTTCCTTATTTAGCAGGTTTCTCATTTTATCAGATTTCACTTAATTATATGTTTAAGTACTTTAAATAAATGAAACATATATTTTTAGGGTTTATTTCTATAATTAAATATAAGTTAGGGATTAAATTGGAAATATAAATAAAGTATAAGGTTTTAAATGTAAATATCACAATTTTATATTTTAACAAGATTAGTCCCTTAACTTACATATTTTACCATATAACTCTCGTAGTTTAATAAGTTACGATTTAAACCCTAAAGTTTAAGAAATTACAAAACATATCCTTAACTTTAATAATTCAATTCGAATATCCCTTTATTATATCAAAATTACATAAAATACCCTCCTCATTATTTTTATACGATTTGTAGCCTTATTTTACTGTTTACAAAAATAACCCATAAGTTTCAATAATTACAAAACAACCCCTTCACTTATTTACTTATCCGATCGGTTTTATAAAAACAACAACAACCCTAGATCAATTCAATACACATTCATTAGCTCATCATAATACATCATTTAATAATCTTTAATAAACAAAACAAGCCCTAGATCCAAACCCTAGCTCTCACGATTTTATTTCTTTCCTTTTTCTTTTTATGCGATCGAACCAAAATAAAAACCAAAAACAATTACACAAGATTCGAATTATAGATCCCAGATTTTACATAGGTCGTACATCATATAAGGACATCCAGAAAATTCAGATCGAGTTCATAAAATTCACATGGTCTCGTTTTTCCTTTTTATACGATTTCAAACAATAATCCATAACAAAGGTTTTAGGCTTCCCCAATTCAAATGAACATTTTTGTGATGTTATATGATGATAATAGAGGCCACGAAAATTAATCACCAGATCTGGAAAAATCGCATAGGTGATTTATAGAATTAATTCGATATTAGGGTTTATGACACATAATTTTCCATACGATTAATATATAGTGCATGGCTTGTTTTTATCATTTTTCCCACATTGTATAAGATCAATATAAGCTTAGAAAAATACCAGATTGATTATAGAATGATCGGATGGATTGTTTGTGATTTGTGTTACACGGCTAGAACAATTCGACACAAGTAAATCACCATGCCTTCAAACGCGACCAAACCACCTTGTATACATTTTTCACAGAGTACATACGACATGAGGATCATGAAAAAAATCATAATCGAATTATATATGGCTCGCACGAATTGATTTAGAGTTTACCTTAGAAACTTATGCGCGACAAGGGAATAATTCCCTAGAATCGAATCCAGCCAAGAACAGCCTCAAAAATATTTTTCATGGATCACATATGATATGAGGAATGTTAGAAAAATGAGAAACGAATTTCTTGAAGGTCGAATGAATTGTAACGAATTATACCTCTTATTTTCAGTCGCGATAAGAACAAATGCACCAAAAACGAATCGTGCAACGAACAACTTCACAATGATTTTTCTAAGACTCCTTGGATGATGATCTAACACAAAAAAATGCTCTAGGGTTTTTAGAGTGTCGAATGGAGGCTACAAGGATTTGTTTGTGTGTTTTGCTTCACTCGGCAATTAGGGTTTCAAAAGAAAAGATGTTGATTGATTTTTAAAATGGAAAACCGAGTCATAGGGGAGGGCTTGGACCATAATTTTCGGTGGTATTGGTTGGCAACATGAAGTGATTGATTTATCTTCCATAATTTCCATGTTTTCCTTATTTAAATAAATCAAATAAAACTTATAATTATATTCGGCTCATGTAGGGGTATTTTAGTAATTTTGTAACTTGTATAAATGTTAAATGGAGTTGTTAAAATTATTTGGTATCATATCTTGTGCATTGCCAGAAGTTTGGGATTGATTTAATACTTTAAAAGCTTTTAAATAAATTTTTAAACTTGTAGGGGCAATTTGGTCATTTAACATGTTTTCGGATTTTAGGTGTTACAATTTCTTCCCCTCTAACACAAAAATTTCGTCCCCGAAATTTGCAAAGAATCACAATGAACGAACCGGAAACAAAACAGAGACATACCAGATCAGAAAACAAAATGAGGATAACTAGCTCGAATAGACTCCTCGGTCTCCCAGGTAGCTTCCCGCTCTGGGTGGTTCCGCCAAAGAATCTTAACGAACGGAATGAATTTACGTCTCATAACTCGCTCCTGGCGATCAAGAACAGCTTTCGGCTCCTCCGGAAGAGACATATCGGGCTGAATCCGATCAAAAGGATAAGACACCACATGCAATGGATGATAATTGTATCCCCTCAGAAGAGATACATGAAAGACGTCGTGAACATGTGATAGCTGCGGAGGAAGAGCCAAACGATACGAAACCTCTCCGATGCGATCCAGAATCTCAAACGGTCCAATGAATCGAGGACTGAGCTTGCCCTTGATCCCAAAACGTTTAACCCCTCGAAACGGCGAAACCTTAAGGAATACCCGATCACCAACACGAAACTCCAAGTCACGCCGATGCTTGTCAGCGTAACTCTTTTGACGAGCCCTAGCTTCCTTCAACTTCTCCCTAGCAACATCCACTTTCTCGGTAGCGATCTGAACCAACTCCGGACCCTCAATAATGCGCTCACCAACCTCATTCCAACAAACGGGAGCCCTACACTTCCTACCAAACAACATTTCGAAAGGAGCCATACGAATACTCGCGTGCCAGCTGTTGTTATAAGCAAACTCTACCAAACACAAATAATCGTCCCAGCTACCAGTCCACTCTAAAGCACATGCCCTCAACATGTCCTCTAAGGTCTGAATGGTCCTCTCCGACTGACCATCTGTCTGAGGGTGAAAAGCCGTGCTGAACTTAAGGCGTGTATCCCATGCCTTATGCAATCCCTTCCAGAAACGAGATGTAAAACAAGGATCCCCATCTGATATAATAGCCGTAGGCATACCATGAAGCCTAACGATTTCCTGCTGAAAAACGTCTGCCAACTTACTAACACTGTAGTCCACACGAATAGGGAGGAAGTGAGCAGACTTGGTTAGTCAATCAACGACCACCCAAATCGCATCATGCTTCCTACGGGTAAGAGGTAAACCTGTAACGAAATCCATAGAAATTTCCTCCCATTTCCACTTCGGAATTTCCAATGGCTGCAATAACCCACTCGCCCTTTGATGTTCGATCTTGACTTGCTGGCAAGTCAAACACTTAGACACAAACGAAACCACCTCCTGTTTCATGCCACTCCACCAGAAATGCTGCTTAAGGTCCCGGTACATCTTGGTAAACCAGGATGTATAGTAAAAGGGGAACTATGAGCCTCCGATAGAATAGCCTCCCGAAGCTCCGGATCGTTGGGAACACAAAGACGATCCTCAAACCAAACTACACCGAAATCATCAACTCTGAACTCTGACTGCTTGCCTTCCTCAACATTCTGAACTATAGACCACAGCTCACCATCCTCTTTCTGAGCTTCCTTAACTCGCAAGATAAGATTGGACTCAACCGTAAGGCTAGCCCAATAACCGCCATGACCTCGAACACAAAACTCCACATCAAGAAGCTCTAAGTCATGCAAAACGCGAGGCTCAAATTCCAAACTCGCAATCATACCGGACTTCTTACTAAGAGCATCCGCGACTACATTAGCTTTACCGGGATGGTACTGAATGTTAGCATCATAATCCTTCAGAAGCTCCAACCACCTCCTCTGTCTCATGTTCAGCTCTTTCTGGGTGAAAATGTATTTAAGACTCTTGTGATCAGTGAAAATGTCACAAGACTCTCCATACAAATAATGGCGCCAAATCTTTAGTGCGAAAACCACAGCTGCTAACTCTAGATCATGCGTCGGATAGTTCACCTCGTAAGGCTTCAGCTGCCTCGAAGCATAGGCGATCACCTTCCCATGCTGCATCAAAACACATCCCAAACCCTTTTTCGATGCATCGCTATAAATCTGAAAACCGCCGGAACCCGATGGAAGAGTCAAAATAGGTGCAGACACTAAGCGCTGCTTCAACTCCTCAAAACTACTCTCCCGCTCATCAGTCCAAATAAACTTCTCCCCTTTCCTCATCAACTGTGTTAAAGGCAAAGCGAGACGCGAAAATCCCTCAACAAATCTCCTATAATACCCAGCGAGACCCAGAAAACTTCTCACTTCCGTCACATTTGTAGGTCTTGGCCATTTTGTGATAGCCTCAACCTTCGCCGGATCCATAGTAATACCGTCTGCAGAAACAACGTGACCCAAGAAAGCTACTCGATCCAACCAAAACTCGCACTTCGAAAACTTCGCATACAATCTCTGCTGTCGAAGAATCTCCAGAACAAGACTAAGGTGCTGCTCATGCTCCGCCTCGGATTTAGAATACACAAGAATATCGTCAATGAAGACAATGACGAACTTATCAAGAAAATCATGGAATACCCGGTTCATAAGGTCCATAAACACAGCAGGAGCATTGGTCAAACCGAAAGGCATAACCAAAAATTCATAGTGACCGTACCGAGTGCGAAAGGCCGTTTTGGGAACATCCTGCTCCCTCACCCTAAGCTGGTGATATCCAGACCTCAGATCGATTTTAGAGAAGTGCCTCGCCCCTTGCAACTGATCGAATAAATCATCAATGCGAGGAAGAGGATAGCGGTTACGAATAGTAATGCGGTTAAGCTCCCGATAATCAATACAAAGGCGCATGCTCCCGTCCTTCTTCTTTACAAACAACACAGGAGCACCCCAGGGAGATACGCTCGAACGAATAAAACCGTTTTCCAACAGTTCTTGCAATTGCTCCTTCAATTCTTTCAATTCAATCGGTGCCATACGATATGGAGCTTTAGATATGGGTTCAGCACCAGGAATCAGATCAATTCTAAACTCGACTTCCCTAGCAGGAGGAATGCCAGGAAGTTCATCCGGAAACACATCAGCAAAATCGCGCACAACGCGAATACTATCAATGCTCGGAACATCAACAGAGGTATCCTTAATAGAAGCAAGGAAACCAAGACAGCCATGCGAAATCAATGTCCGGGCTTTCATAGCCGAAATAATCTTTACAGATTTCAGAGGTTGGGAACCAGAATAAACATAATCAGGATTATGAAGATCACCAAAGATCACCTTACGAGCATAACAATCAATGGTCGCCTTATGAGCAGCTAACCAGTCCATGCCCAGAATAACATCAAAATCAACCATATCAATGGGAAGAAGATTTGCGGGACGAACACAATCATCAAAACGAAGAGGGCATTTAACATACTCAACATCAATAATCACATGAGTTTTCATCGGTGTAGCAATGGATATACGATTCATTAATTGAGTTGGGGTTATGTTTATTTTATTTGCAAGTGAAGTAGATATTATGGAATGCGTAGCACCGGTGTCAAATAAAGCAAAGACAATACGATCCCCAATATAAAGAAAGCCCGTAATAGTACCTGAAGTGCTAGCAGCCTGATCACGAGTCAAAGAATAAACTCGTCCTGAAGTAGGAGCTGCCCTAGCCGCGACTTTTGGTTCACCAGCATTCTTCTTAGGGCAGTCCTTGATCCTGTGCTGAGAAGATCCACACCAGAAACAACGGTAATAGTGAAAGTAGTAAACACCCCAACCCGACAAGGGTAGAGATATCACATTATGGCGACAAATCAAAGCATTCATACATATACACAGCGGAAGCCATAAAACATCATAAATAAATAAGCCAAGTCAACATGACTTGAATCCAATACATAAGTCTTACAAGATAACGAAATAATCCAAAGGAAAAACATAACGAAATGAATCCATAATCAACATGTCGAAACAAATGGTAAGACTAGGGTAGGACATCATCTAAGGTAAAAGCTCCAACTAACTCTCATCCCAAGCGTAAATCCATCTCCCAGCTAGATACCTGCCGCACACGAAAAAGAAAACGTGCGGCTGAGCTTACAAAGCCCAGTGAACAGATACATAATACAAAGCAAAGATAACGAAACCGAAAATATAATGAAGCACTGGGAAATGTCATAAGGTATAATCCAAGCAAAAGAGTAATAAGGAAATATAGGATAGTCATCTACCACGAGCCCAGAAACTCAAAGTCATAATCTCAACATCATAGTCTCAAAGTCATAATCTCACAATCAGAGGGGATACCTCTCAGGCAACCAGATAATATGAGGGGTGTCCTCATGTATCATAATAGTGGAGTGATCAGCTCCCAGAAAATGTGAAAGGCGTGTATTGCACACAAGCACCAGTCACCTCAAAGTCATACTCAAAGTCATAGTTAAATCCACTAAACACACAAATCTAGGATTGCAATCCATACGCCCCAAACTCAAAGTCAATCTCAAAGTCAAGTAGCCATGGCAGATAATATAAAAGGGACGGTGTGAGAAATCACTCCCCCACACGGGAGTCATGCCAGTGGTGCATCACAGACATGGCCAGGTTACCTTCCTGGCTAGGAAAATCACAAAATGGCTCGGGTATCAAACTAAGAGTCAGGTCTCAAAGTCAAAAGGTCATATATCAACAGGTGCATCTCAAAGTCATATCAAAAGGAATATCAAAGGTTCACTCAAAGGGAACATAGCAATGGCTTGGGAAATCTTAACTGAATCATAACTCAAAATCAATGTATAGAATATAAGAACCCTTACTGAAAAAGGGCAGAGTATCTGTACCTTATGACGAAAACAAAAACAAACACAGGATATGGGAACAGCTCAATGTCTCTCCTTCTTCACACCTGGAGGAGTAGAAGGGGATTACAAATCATTCTTAATTAATCGTCTTTCCGTTTTAAGCAACTTTCCCTTTTTAGTGAGTTCCCAAATTTGGTAAGTTTCCATTTTTAGAAAGTTTCCTTATTTAGCAGGTTTCTCATTTTATCAGATTTCACTTAATTATATGTTTAAGTACTTTAAATAAATGAAACATATATTTTTAGGGTTTATTTCTATTATTAAATATAAGTTAGGGATTAAATTGGAAATATAAATAAAGTATAAGGTTTTAAATGTAAATATCACAATTTTATATTTTAACAAGATTAGTCCCTTAACTTACATATTTTACCATATAACTCTCGTAGTTTAATAAATTACGATTTAAACCCTTAAGTTTTAGAATTTACAAAACATACCTTTAACTTTAATAATTCAATTCGAATATCCCTTTAATATATCAAAATTACATAAAATACCCTCCTCATTATTTTTATACGATTTGTAGCCTAATTTTATTGTTTACAAAAATAACCCATAAGTTTCAATAATTACAAAACAACCCCTTCACTTATTTACTTATCCGATCGGTTTTATAAAAACAACAACAACCCTAGATCAATTCAATACCCATTCATTAGCTCATCATAATACATCATTTAATAATCTTTAATAAACAAAACAAGCCCTAGATCCAAACCCTAGCTCTCACGATTTTATTTCTTTCCTTTTTGTTTTTATGCGATCGAACCAAAATAAAAACCAAAAACAATTACACAAGATTCGAATTATAGATCCCAGATTTTACATAGGTCGTACATCATATAAGGACATCCAAAAAATTCAGATCAAGTTCACAAAATTCACATGGTCTCGTTTTTCCTTTTTATACGATTTCAAACAATAATCCATAACAAAGGTTTTAGGCTTCCCCAATTCAAATGAACATTTTTGTGATATTATATGATGATTATAGAGGCCACAAAAATTAATCACCAGATCTGGAAAAATCGCATAGGTGATTTATAGAATTAATTCGATATTAGGGTTTATGACACATAATTTTCCATACGATTAATATATAGTGCATGGCTTGTTTTTATCATTTTTCCCACGTTATATAAAATCAATATAAGCTTAGAAAAATACCAGATTGATTATAGAACGATCGGATGGATTGTTTGTGATTTGTGTTACACGGCTAGAACAATTCGACACAAGTAAATCACCACGCCTTCAAACGCGACCAAACCACCTTGTATACATTTTTCACAGAGTACATACGACATGAGGATCATGACAAAAATCATAATCAAATTATATATGGCTCGCACGAATTGATTTAGAGTTTACCTTAGAAACTTATGCGCGACAAGGGAATAATTCCCTAGAATCGAATCCAGCCAAGAACAGCCTCAAAACTATTTTTCATGGATCACATATGATATGAGGAATGTTAGAAAAATGAGAAATGAATTTCTTGAAGGTCGAATGAATTGTAACGAATTATACCTCTTATTTTCAGTCGCGATAAGAACAAATGCACCAAAGACGAATCGTGCAATGAACAACTTCACAATGATTTTTCTAAGACTCCTTGGATGATGATCTAACACAAAAAAAATGCTCTAGGGTTTTTAGAGTGTCGAATGGAGGCTACAAGGATTTGTTTGTGTGTTTTGCTTCACTCGGCAATTAGGGTTTCAAAAGAAAAGATGTTGATTGATTTTTAAAATGGAAAACCGAGTCATAGGGGAGGGCTTGGACCATAATTTTTGGTGGTATTGGTTGGCAACATGAAGTGATTGATTTATCTTCCATAATTTCCATGTTTTCCTTATTTAAATAAATCAAATAAAACTTATAATTATATTCGGCTCATGTAGGGGTATTTTAGTAATTTTGTAACTCGTATAAATGTTAAATGGAGTTGTTAAAATTATTTGGTATCATATCTTGTGCATTTCCAGAAGTTTGGGATTGATTTAATACTTTAAAAGCTTTTAAATAAATTTTTAAACTTGTAGGGGCAATTTGGTCATTTAACATGTTTTCGGATTTTAGGTGTTACACAAACCCAAACACCCCCATGACTGTTTTGTGTTATCCTAAATCGACCCAAAACCAACATGTATGTATACTCTTTATTTTAGTTCGAAAAAGATTAATTCTATGTGTGCATGCTCAAACAAATCAAAACAGAAAATCATGAGAGTCGAACTAGATATGGGTCGATATATATATGTAAGCCTTACAATCGTTATTTGGTGAAAACTAGTTATGATTTTATGTGAGTTTTTCTACGTGAACATGTATGTAATACCGATTCAAGTTAGTTTAATAGGGAACGTTTTTCACAGATTCAAATGAAATGAAATCGAACAAAGTTAAAGTGATACGAGTACCCATGAAGAGTGAATACGAGAAGGAGAATCAAATGAAGGTCGAACTCACAGCAAGAGTTTCCAGCCGCAAAACCCTAGCCCAAAAACCTTTCGAAAAGCTTTCAACCCGCGACCAAGACACCACCTTGCACCTGCTGTAGCACCACGACCACTGCCACCAAGTAGAGGCCACAATAATCTCTTTTGCAGCCTTGTTTTTGGATCGACAGGAAGAGAAAGAACAAAGTAGCAGCCGCACCTTTGTAATGGTGTTTTTAGGGTTTGTGTGTTAATGAGAGAAGTATGGTAATGATATAAAGAAAAAGTGCATGGATCGGTTTAAGGCAAACCGTGTGGATGGTTTCAAAATTTTTGGTAACTTGCTTAAATTGTGGGCTTTGATTTGGGGCCTTTAAATGATAATATATTTTGTTTAAGTGATACATGGAAATTTTCGGTTAGGACATATTATTTAGGCGTGTCATTTATTTGATAAATGTGTACATTTGTCTTATTCGTTCAATTATTATCGTTAAATACTTAGGGTATACTCGGGATTTAAATGTCTTAAAGTTTTAACGTCATTTATGAATTTGAGATCAAGGGTAATTTGGGTATTTTACGTATTCAGAAATTCTGGGTTTTACAGATGACATCACTAAGTGAATGGTGCATTAAAATATGAATGAAATTGAACTGGGTGTGGGATGTTGTTCGGATCGTGATAGTTGTGCCCACGCCTAAATATATATGTTCGCCTACACACACACAAAACAAATCAAAAGCTATAGAGAGTAAGAATGGAAACGAATCAAAACCTCTTAAAGTGTAATATTCACAGTTTGAAGGAGAAAACGGAAGTCTGATTCTTTTTCTAGTACCAACAACAAATTTTAACTGTTTAATCATTTAAACCTGAGTTGTTATAACATTTTTGACCAACAAAGTTTGAAGACGAAAATTTCTAGAATGTCCAGTTGAAACCAGCCTTATTGAATAAGGGAGTAAGAAATTAAAGGAAACAGGTCTTCATCTCCAATCTTATTTCTATCCTCTTTCTTGTATGAACATTCCGATTCTGCCCGTTCCATATAATCAACATACCAACCCGACAAACCCCTTGCATCATGTGAACAACATAATCACAGCCACTGAAAGTAGAAATGATGTTTCCCGGTCAGTAGCCATTAAGGCTCGACACAAAAGTCTTTAGACTAGACCAAACAAGAAACTTTCGCCGAAAACTCCTCACCTTCGAATATCAAACAAAAACATGATCTGCAATTGCACCTCAGATTTACATAATGAATAAACGTGAACATCCAGCACCTTTTTGAGAATCCTTTGATAACATGTAATTTGTTTACCTAACCTTTTCTCAATAATCGGCTCATTATCAATTTAACATGAAAGCATCTAAACACAAAAACACCCGTTTGGAAAAAGACCTCGTTTCCACCCATCTGACTCCGATTTTTAAGGAAATCCTGTTAAGAGATGACCTTAACCGACCTCTTGGGATATAGATCCCCAATCCATAAACAAGAACCAGAACCAGTATTAACAGTGAGAAACTAATCAGTTAAGGATGTTTAGGTGTAGACCAATTACTCGTCCTGCTACACACAAAGTTGGTTTACGAGTATTTTCAACACACCAACTTATGTGATGATCTTCAGCCTCCAAGTAGTCACGCCGAAATTGCATTGCATTGCAGGAAAAACAAACTACTAAAACGGATTACAAATAATAATATGCGCCCCTCATCACCTGTGAGTAGTAGTGTTGTACTACTAGACAAAACTTGAAATAGTTAAAAAAAAAAAAAAATAAAAAAAAAAAAAAAAAAAGGTAGATCAAGGGATATCACATAGCCTCAACCGAAAAATGCTCAAAAACAATCATTCAACAAAAACTGAATCCAAGTCGCTATAACACAATCACAAACAGTTTTAACCTAAACTTTTTTTGGGTAAAGGGATTATACCCGGTGAATATTAACCTAAACTTCAGAAAGAAGCAAACTTCAATTTTTTCAATGCTACTGTTTTTGAATTTTGTTGCATTTAAAGATGATAACACAACAAAATGGAGACAACCACAAACTAAACAAAGGACAAATTAAAAGCAGCTCGCAACTAAAATTATAGTATCATCATCCTTGGTCACTCGGACACCAGCATTAAATACATGAAACGTTACAAGAGTTGATAGTTGAACAAAAGCAGATATTAGAATCAATAACAACATACTAGAGGACGATGAGATACAAGAGTTTTGTTTCTGGAAAAGACAAGATCTGTTACGATATTACATAGTTTATTTTTGAGGATGAAGTGAAAACATGGCCCTATCTGCAAAGAACCTATTTAAGCGAGCATATTCTTCAACAGTCAGGACTTTGTAGTCCCATTTATCAGGAAAAGTCAGGAGGATTCAAAGGTGAGTAGGTGTTGGGTGAGCTTTTGTCTGGTTTTTTGTCATGAATCAATACACCCTGCACGTACAAGAAGTAGAACAAGTTTATATTCCGATTCTTCCTTTTGAAAAAAAAAACCCCACAAACATGAATTGATTTTTAAACCTTTGGAAGTGAATTATAGTAATCCAAGCACGGACTAAAATTATCATATGGTGCAAGACATTTGGTGATATCCTGATATAAAAAGTCACCAGCTGGTTTCTGCTCCAATGGTTTCCCGCCTTTGGTAAAACAAAAATAAACATTTTATATGATAAGTTGACGGAAAAGCATATCGAAAAGAATGAGGCAAAACATACTGTTGGGGACTTGAGGCACATCATTCAACGACAGCTTTTGGAACTCCTTAGATTCCTCCTCTATACATAAAATAATTAACGCAAACAAGTAATTAATGAAACAATACATAATGACAAATGATCGACTCTAAAAAATAAAACAAACATACCAACAACGTCAAAGTCAACAAAGTCCTTTGATTCCTCTTCTGTACATGATAATCGCAAAGAAATTACTATTAACGAAAGAATACATAAGGAAAAATGATTGAGTCTAAAAAATAAAACGAAAGGGAAACATATAATACCATCAAGGTCAAAGTCAGCAACATTCTCTCTGTGGTATTGTCGATGAATATAATCCACAGAAACTGCCATTCTCTACAATCCTCAAACAAAACATTCATTCAAAGAATTATTAGTATAAAAAAGAATAATTTTCAATTTAATTCAAAATAAATCACTAACTAACATTTATTCCAAAATACGATATAAATAATAGTATCGATCAAACAACGGAGAATATATCTATCAAATCAAAATATGATATATATATATATATATATATATATATATATATATATATATATATGTATAATTATTCAGACACACATAATAATAATACTATTAACAATTAGGTTTTGATTAGGAAGAAAAAGAATACATGTATGTATCGATCGATTGAGAATTGGCTAGGGTTTTCTTTCTTTCGTTTGATAGAATGAAATTAAAAAGAGGGAAAAAAATGTTATGTGCGTGTCTTCTATTTAAGGGTTGCTTGCTCCGACCTTATCTGCTTAAATACATACATACATATGGACTCGTTAGGCCAGATCTTTCAAAATCTTGGTCCGGGCCTATCACAAAGGTTGCCTCACAACTTATCTAAGCCCACATCTTTGGTATAATAAAACAATGAGTAAGAATAAAATAGATCCATTATATCCTACCAACCATCCGTCAGTATAGTCAGCCACCATACACCTCCGTAGACTTTCTCCGTTATCTTCTAACATGTATCTAACGCGAGAGAAAATATTTGCATCGTTAGTCCTATTTGGAATTTACTCTTCATTTTATTTATTTTTATTAATTTTTATATTTGATTTATTTTCATTCTTATTTTATTTTTTTATATTTGTTTTTATTTAATTATTTTTATTTTTTATATATTTTTTTTGGTTATAACTCTTCGAACTTTTATTGCCTCGAATTATTAGACGTACAGTTGAGATCAATATATATCTCATATTTGTCATATATCAAAAGAACCAATATTAGCCATCCATTTTTCATATAGATTAAAAAATATATATATATATATATATATATATATATATATATATATATATATATATATATATATATATATATATATATAAAAATAAATAAATAAATAAACATTTTTCACCCTTTTTTCAATGCACCAATGACTCGTCTTGCCACACACAAAGTTGGTTTACGAGTATTTTCAACGCACCTACTTATGTGATGATCTTCAGCCTCCAAGTAGTCACGCCGAAATTGCATTGCATTGCAGGAAAAACAAACTACTAAAACGGATTACAAATAATAATATGCACCCCTCATCACCTGTGATTAGTAGTGTTGTACTACTAGACAAAACTTGAAATAGTTAAAAAAAAAAAAAAAAAAAAAAAAGGTGGTAGATCAAGGGATATCACATAGCCTCAGCCGAAAAATGCTCAACAACAATCATTCAACAAAAACTGAATCCAAGTCGCTATAACACAATCACAAACAGTTTTAACCTAAACTTTTTTTTGGTAAAGGGATTATACTCGGTGAATATTAACCTAAACTTCATAAATAAGCAAACTTTAATTTTTTCAATGCTGCTGTTTTTGAATTTTGTTGTATTTAAAGATGATAACACAAAAAAATGGAGACAACCACAAACTAAACAAAGGACAAATTAAAAGCCGCTCACAACTAAAATTATAGTATCATCATCCTTTGTCACTCGGACACCAGCATCTAACCCCGATTTCTAAGGAAATCATGTTAAGAGATGACCATAATGCGCACTACTCATCACAAAATCGGCCTCTTGGAATAGAACACCAATCCAAAGCCAAGTAGACTGAATAAAAAGTAAAACTGAGCCAGAACCAGTATTAACAGTGAGAAACTAATCAGTTAATGATGTTTAGGTGTAGACCAATGACTCATTGTCTTGCTACACACAAAGTTGGTTTACAAGTATTTTCAACACACCAACTTATGTGATGATCTTCAGCCTCCAAGTAGTCATCACCAAAATTGCATTGCAGAAAAAACAAACTACTAAAAAACAAATTACAAATAATCTGCATATCTCATCCCCTGTAACTAGTAGCGTAGTACTACTATACAAAACTTGAAATAGTTTAAAAAAGGTAGAGCAAAGGATGCTCAACGATACCATAGAACCAGAGCCGAAAAATGCTCAAAAACAAGCATTCAACAAAAACTAAATCCAAGTAGGTATACCACAACAAAATGGAGACCACCAGTCCACCACAAGACAAAACAAAATGAACAATCAGCGCACATGAGCATAGTAATAACTAAAAAAGGCCAAGAGCAACTCGCATCTTAATTGATAGTAATATTATCATCCTTGGTCACTCGGACACCAACATTCAATACATAAAACGTTACAAGAGGACTATGAGATACAAGAGTTTTGTTTCTGGAAAAGACAAGAACTGTTACGATATTACATAGTTTATCTTTAAGGAATAACTGAAGACATGGCCCTAGCTTCAAATAACCTTTTTAAGCGAGCATAATCTTCAACACTCGTGATTTTTTAGTCCCATTTATCAAGCCGAAAAAAAAGGTAGAGCAAGGGATATCACAATAGCCTCAGCCGAAAATGCTCAAAAACAATCATTCAACAAAAACTTGTTGGGTTCCCTTCTAAATCATTCTACACACATATTATGTATTAGAGACAGAAAGATGATATATTTTAGAGAGAGAAAAAAACTAGAGAGAATTTCTCTATTTTATTAATAACCAACTCACTTCCTCTCAAATGCGAGGATACAATATATATAGTCATTACATAAGGGAGAATAAGGAAGTGTGCCGTGTTTACCTATCTCACTTATTTGATATTAACGTAAATACTATGACTAAACTAGACGGCACACTTCTACTATTATGTAGACTATATTTTTAACATTATAACGAGCTATTACATAACCATATTACAAGACACATTGACTCGACAATGATCGTCACTTCAAGCGTTCCCAACAAAACTGAATCCAAGTAGCTATAACACAATTACAAACAGTTTTAACCTAAACTGTGTTTTGGGAAAAGGGATTATACCCGGTGAATATTAACCTAATCTTCAGAAAGAAGCAAACTTCATTTTTTTCAATGCTGCTGTTTTTGAATTTTGTTGTATTTAATGATGATAACACAACAAAATGGAGAAAACCACAAACTAAACAAAGGACAAATTAAAAGCAGCTCACAACTAAAATTATAGTATCATCATCCTTGGTCACTCGGACACCAGCATTAAATACATAAAACGTTACAAGAGTTGATAGTTGAACAAAAGCAGATATTAGAATCAATAACAACATACTAGAGGACGATGAGATTGTTGGCGTATGTGTCCGGACGACCCATCTTGTCCGAACGTCCGAACGACATGACGCCCTTCGGAAGAAAGGTCCGAGAGAACATAACCTCTTTGTCCAGTACAACCCTTAGCAATAAGACATGTGGCGTTACCCTTTGGACAGATGGCAACAGCAGCCTGACCGCCACCACCCCATAATTCACGGGATCGTGTCTGCGGCGCATCTCTAAAAAATTTGGCGCCGTCATTACTGGTATCAAAGTTGGGTAGTATAAATACCCAGCTCATTTACAGCTCTCAACTAACTTTACCATTCGCATCTACTCCCAATCATTATCTAACCTTTCGGACTATCCAATACTTACTCTCACGCTGGAACTTGGTCCTGGGATAACACCCGGGACGAGTCTAACGTGCGTGTTTCTTGTGTGTAGGTACTTCGGAACATTGACAAGACCTCGTCCGGAAGATCTGACCCCAGTTCCGAACGACCTGCAGGTTTTTACTTCAACAAATTGGCACCATCAGTGGGACCCGTTATTCATTCAACCAGGACTGAAGGATGACGGGCCTCACTTGAGAAACACCAGATAATCAAGCAGGGGGAAGTGGAAAGAACAGTGACGATAATGACCCTAATAACTTAGAAGAACAAATCCAAAGCCAAATGACAGCACTCAAAGCCTAAATAAAAGAGCACAACACAAAGGTAGGAAGCTTAATGAAACCAATCCGAATCGACTTCGATGAGGAAGACCCTAAAGAAACGGAAATCGAATGTGCCAGAAAAGAAATTGAAGACGCTCTAGCTAAACCGTACAAATAAATATCTAGATGTCCTTTCACTCGAAGAATCATAGAATTCTCAGGGCCGAAGCATAGGATGCCCACCAACATAAAACTTTATGACGGTTCTACGGATCCGGACGATCATATCACTAGATTTTGTGGCGCGGCCAACCACGGTAAGTGGCCTATGCTGGTATGGTGTAGGATGTTCCAACAAACATTGGAGGGTTCGGCGAGAGGACAGTTTGATCGTTTCCCAGTGGTAGCATCGACAATTGGGAAACCCTTCGTGATCAATTTGTGACAAGGTTCGCTCTTAGAAGGAAGTGCAGCAAAGATCCTATGGAAATCACTAAGATCGTACGACAGGCAAATGAGACTCTCCATGAATTCAAGGAGCGGTGGACTGACGAGGCCAGCTATATCTCTGGCGTACCAGAACTCATGCATATCTCATCCTTTATCAACGGTAGTAAGTGCTCCGAGTTGGCCAAACGTTTCTCAGATCGGGTGCCTCAGACAGTAACTGAGATGATGATAAGGGTGGATGATTTTGTCCGCTCGGAAGCAGTGTATCGGGCAACTGAACTACCGAAATGGGAGAAGGTAGATGCTTACAGGGAGTATCGTCCCAACCACAGGAATGAGTTCAGACCTCGTAGGAATGATCATTATGCTCCCTATGTTCCCGCTAGGTATGACAACGCTGGTAGAACGGACCCTCGCGCAATGACGTCCGCCGATACGACACAAGACCAATAGATTTGAACTCTCTGAAAAGGCTCCAAAAGAAATCCTTGCAACCGAGCATCAGCTAAGGCTACCACAACCCCCACCATTGAAAGGAAAACCCCTCAAAGAAAATCTAGACAAGTATTGCGACTATCAAGGTGAGAAGGGGCATCTCACTAATAACTGTTGGCACCTCAAGGAGTAGCTAACAATGGCCGTGGAAACGGGTAAATTGGACCACCTCTTGAAAGAAGTTAGGCAAAAGGGAAGAGCACCACAAAGGGGAGACAACCATGAAAATAAGGGAAAAGTAATCAATATGATCCGAAGCCTAGGGACCGCAAGAAAGCGGAAGGTCGCAGATCCGGAAAAAGATTGGACGAATGCCCCAATTAATTTCCCTCCTATCATTCCGGGAGATGTTTCGGACGAACCTTTAATAATCGAGGCCGAAGTGGAAGGTTATACGATACGAAGGGTATATGTGGATCAAGGCGCTTCGGTGGAGGTAATGTACGAACATTGCTTTGAGCACTTATGTCCTTCCATCAACGCCAGGCTGAAGGAAACCAACACACTGTTGGTGGGATTCGCGGGGGAGTCCATCAAGCCGTTGGGAAAGATAGAGTTAGAAGTTTTTTTTAGAATTCAAGGGTTATTCCGCAAAACTATTAAGAAGTTTGCTATCGCCAGGTCTCCCTCTCCATACAACATCATATTGGGCCATTCCGGACTAAAAAAGCTACGGGCTATTCCGTCAACCATTCACTCTATGATGAAATTTCCTACTCCAGGGGGCATAACAATATTGGTCACTCATTTTTCATCGTTTCAGAATGCCGCGGGCTGGAAGAAAAACAGATGGTGGAAAAAGAGGTAAAGGCTGAATCCCAGAATGCCTAGATAACTGGAGAATTAGCTGGAAGCACAGAGGAAGTCATGGTACACCCGGCACATCCGGATCAGCTAGTAACCATCGGAAGGAACTTCTCCCAAGAACGTAGAAGGCATTTAATTACGTTGCTAAAAAATAGTCAGAATGTGTTCGCTTGGGAACCAGCGGACATCGCAAGCTGGAAGAAAAACAGATCGTGGAAAAAGAGGTAAAGGCTGAATCCCAGAATGCCGAGATAACTGGAGAATTAGCTAGAAGCACAGAGGAAGTCATGGTACACCCGGCATATCCGGATCAGCTAGTAACCATCGGAAGGAACTTCTCCAAAGAATGTAGAATGCATTTAATTGCGTTGCTAAAAAATAGTCAGGATGTGTTCGCTTGGGAACCAGCGGACATGACAGGAATACCACGACGAATCACAGAGCACAGGCTCAACGTGAATGTCCAGGAAAGACCGGTAGCCGAAAAGAAAAGAACCTTTTCAGCCGAAAAGAACCAGACCATAACCAAAGAAGTAGAAGAATGGGTGAAAGCTGGAATAGTACGGCCGGTGCGATACCCGTCATGGATCTCTAACCCAATGCTAGTGAAGAAGTCCGATGGTAGTTGGAGGATGTGCATCGATTTCAAAAATCTCAACTCATCTTGTTTGAAAGACTATTACCCGTTACCTGAAATCGATTGGAAAATAGAATCAGTCATGGGGTTCCGGTACAAATGCTTCTTGGATGCTTATAAGGGGTACCACCAGGTACAAATGGCTAAGGATGATGAGGAAAAGACAACTTTCTATACCGAACATGGGACTTACTGTTACACCAAAATGTCGTTCTGATTAAAAAAACACTGGAGCCACGTATCAACGGCTGGTGGACTCAGCTTTTCGGTCGCAGATCAGGAAAAATTTAGAAGCGTATGTAAATGACATGGTGATAAAAAGCAAGACCGAGAAGGAGTTGTTAGCCGATATAGCTGAAACGTTCGACAATCTCCGATGGATCAACATGAAATTGAACCCGAAGAAATGTTTCTTCGGTGTAGAGGAAGGAAAGTTTCTTGGGTATATGGTGACATCCGAAGGGATCAGGGCATATCCAAAGAAAAAAAGGGCTATCGCAGATATGCAATCTCCAAAGACACTCAAAGAAATGCAAAGTCTGAGCGGCAAGCTAGCAGCTCTAAACCGTTTCTTGTCCAGGTCAGCAGAAAGAGCACTTTTGTTTTTTGACACACTGAAAAATATCACAAAAGAGAATCAGGATGAATACCGCTGGACGGAAAAGGCCGAATCGGCTTTTCAGGAGATGAGAAAGATGATCCTTGAGCTCCCTTACCTAACAACCCCAAAGCCGAAGGAAGACTTGTACGTGTACCTGGCGGCATCAAAGGAAGCAATGGGCGGAGTACTGTTGGTAGAAAAGGAAGGGAAGCAAATCCCAGTACACTATGTAAGCCGAACATTACATGAGGCCGAAAGGAATTACACTCCGGTTGAAAAGTTAGCTTTGGCTTTGCTACACCTATCAAGAAGGCTTAGGAGATATTTTGAGGCTCATCCCATAAAAGTCATCACCGATCAACCCGTTAGGCAAATATTGAACAAACCAAAAGCATCGGGAAGGTTAGCTAAGTATACAGTAGAGCTGGGGGTCTACAACATTACGTACATACCTCGAAATGCTGTCAAGGGGCAAGTTCTAGTGGATTTCATAACATAAGTACCGGTGAACTTATCCGATCAGGTTCCGAAAGAGGGGGCAAGGACATAAGCAACATTTCTGACCAAGAGGGATGGGTGTTATATACCGATGAGGCGTCTAGCAAGTCAGGTGCCGGAGCAGGTTTGGTACTAATTAGCCCGGATCAAACAGAATATACCTACGCCATCCGACTATATTTCAAGAGCACCAACAATGAGGCAGAGTATGAGGCGTTATTGGCAAGATTAAGAATCTCCTGGAAAATAAAGGTGCAAGTGCTGGAGGTCAGGGTAGATTCCAATTTAGTGGCAAGCCAGATTAATGAGGATTTTGTTGCATACAAAGATAGCATGATACGATACCTCGCCAAGGCCAAAGAATATATTGCATGTTTCGGCCAATTCAAAATACGAAACATTCCAAGAGCACAAAATCAAAAGGCAGATATACTAAGCAAACTGGCATCCGTGGCATTCGATCATCTGACGAACAAAATCCTTGTGGAAGTCCTGGAAAGGCCATCGACGGAAGAAGAAGTCGTCAATGCCATTGTGGAAGAAGAGGAAGAAAACTGGATGACTGCAATCATTCAGTGTAAACAGGAAGGCATTTGGCCGGAAGACCAGAATGAGGCCCTAGCTCTCCGTTTAAAGATAAACCATTACACTTTAATTGACGACGTACTTTTCAAAAAATCCTACCTAGGCCCAATGTTAAGGTGTGTCGGACCACTCCAAGCAAATTATATCATTCGGGAGGTACACGAAGGAGCATGTGGGATGCACTCCGAACCACGATCAGTGGTGACAAAGCTAATGAGGCAGGGGTATTACTGGCCAACCATGCACCGAGATACTAGAGAAGTGATCCAAAAATGTGACTTTAGCCAAATACATGCACCCGTTCCGAGGCTCCCAAAAACCGTGATGACTTCAATCATGGCCCCATGATCATTCTACCAGTAGGGTATGGACGTGTTAGGACCTCTGCCAGAAGCTCCGGGGAAAATCAAGTTTGTTATCATGGCAATCGACTATTTCACCAAATAGATGGAAGCCAAGCCGTTAGTAAGAACGACAGAGAAAGACGTCAAGAAGTTTGTCTGGGAGAACATAGTGTGCAGGTTCGGGTTGCTAAGGGTAATTGTAACGGACAACGAAAGTAACTTCATTCACGATCCCTTTAAAAGTTGGTGCGAGAGGTTGAACATAACCCAGATAAATATTGATGTGGCCCATCCCCAAGCTAACGGACTAGTAGAAAGAGCCAACAAGAGTCTGATGAAAGGTAACAAATCAAGGCTCGGCAGGGAAAGAGCCGGATGGGTGGACGAACTACCGAATATCTTGTGGGCGCACCATACATCTCTGAAAACAAGCAATGGAGAAACACCATTCAGCCTCACGTACAGAAGTGAAGCGGTCATCCCGACAGAAATAGGAATGCCTACCTTTCGGACCATGGTAACGGAAGAGAAGGAGAACGACGATGGGATCTGCCTAAACCTAGACCTGTTGCAAGAATGAAGGGAGATGGCTGCAATCCGAGAGGCGAAGTACAAAAAGAAGATAGAGCAATACTACAACCGAAGGGTTCGCCCTGAATCATTCAAGGTAAGTGTAAAAGTTTAAAAAACTCTTCTAAAATGAAATGTTGTTAAGATGCACAGCTGTTTGATTTCAGTCACAACTTGTTTATTTGCTAATCGACTAACGTAAAAAATGAAATCAATACATCTACAATTAAAGGTATGTGATTTTGTATACCGAAGGAACGAGGCAAGCAGGGTTGAAAATCAAGGAAAGCTGGGACCCAATTGGGAAAGACCATACCGGATCGTTGAAGCCTACCAGACCGGCTCGTATAAGTTAGAGACAATGGAAGAGAAAGAAGTGCCGCGAACATGGCACTCCGTCAACCTTAGAAAGTGTTTCTTGTAAATATATGAATAATGTACCGAATGTAAGGTCCGAAAGGATCTAATATTAACTATATTGAATGAAAAATGCAGCTATCCCACATATAAAGGGAAGCAGTTTTCACTACGTATCATGTTCTAAACATAAGTTAAAAATGATCCCTCCGGAAGGCTCGTGACCTCCGGAGATCAGTGATCAATGTTCAAAGATGCTTCATACCCAAAAAGGGGTTTCCATACAACTAAGGCAAAAAGGCCGAATGGCGCATGACCCCGAAGTCGGCTCACACCCAAAAAGGGCTTGCCGCATGACCAAGGCAAAAAGGTCGAATGGCGCATGACGCCCGAAGTCGGCTCACACCCAAAAATGGATTGCCTCACGGCCAAGGCAAAAAGGCCGAATGGCGCACGACGCCCGACTCCCGCCCAAAAAAGGGGTGCCGCGAATGGCCAGGGCATAAATTCCGAACGGTTATAGGCATCTCAAATTGTTTGAATGGCGTAAAACAAAAATGGTCATGCCAACTGATGTGCTGCGTGTGTCGTTGCGGTTTAGCAGTTTTAATGCCTACTCAAGTTTTAAATTTATATTTAGCCGACTTATCAATAACACACACACCTAACGAGCAGTGTACCCGGTCAGTATGAAGATAATGGTAAGTAGAGTGTTGATCACTAAGAGTGGAACGTATTATCTCGTTATTCTAATCAGTATTTTAATATCCTAACGCAAGGGGGTTTCAGCCTGAGAGACTGGCACGGTTTGTTTGCAATTAAATAATAAAATAAACCAATAGGCACGAATCAGCAGGTAGCACACACGTACACAGATAGATACTTGAGACAATAAGAGGGCTGTCCTTATGATTAAGTAGTTTGTCACTTGTTTTATTGATAGCTTTATATGAAGTGTATATAGTTAACCCTTTCTCGTTGGTCCTATTCTTATCGGCGAGTAAACCCTTAATGATTACTTATGTCTAAAAGTTATTCCTAAGTGATCAATTTAGAAACAACCGTGGGAGCCACATTATGTCCCGCAGTCAAATGCCCGCAAGCCACTAATAAACACAGAGGTTATCAATGCACTAATAAGTAGTAACCAAAGACATCAACATATAAACTTTAATTAATGGGAAAGCAAGTATTAAAGGGAGTGCAATCTTTCCGTTGTCACATTACACTAGCCACCAATCCTGATGAATTAAAGTTTGCTAACACAATAAAACAAAACTACTTAATGAATTAAATACATGCAGCACCTTCTTACAGCTATTGTATCTTTGATTTGGGTGTGTCTTGTGCTGCCTCCTTGACTGAATTCGTCCTTTTGTTCCTACTGTTCGGTCTTCGGTGTTAGGGTTTTTGGAACTTGTAATTCGTCTGGTCTACGGGGTATTTATACTTTCTGTCTGAGGGAAGATGCGGCGCATCTACTAAGTAGATGCGGCGCATGTACTTAACTTCGCGTGGGGTCCAAGATTATAATATTCAGGAATATTCGTACACCGCCAGAAGATGCGGCGTAACTCCATGATCAGATGCGGCGCATGTCCTCTTGTATCTTGGATCGTATCTGGTGATATCTTGATAGAGATGCGGCGCATGTCGAGAGTGAGATGCGGCGCATCTGGAGCAGAATTGACTTGATCTTGCCCATGTCAGTAGACTTTCACTTTATGCACGTTTTGCTCCATTATTAGTCCAAAATCATTAAGTTTCACCAAATGCTTGTTTTTACCTGAGAATTACAAAAGTAAACGATTAAGTATCAATCCTCATACATAATATAGTAAAACAAGTCAAATTAATGGGATAAATGATAGTAATAAAATGTACTTATTTGAGTTCATCAAATATCCCCCCACTTGAACTTTACTTGTCCCCAAGTAAACCTTAGAATTTCTTTTATGAAAATGTATCCTAAAAGATGTTAGGATTTATTTTTATATTTAAGTATGTATTTGTTCATTTCATAATCACACAACTAAACACTTAACGAATTAGAAGTAAAATAAAATAAGTCGATAAAAGCAAATCTAATCGTTTAACTGTCCAGTCGCGACGAATATTCTATCATAAGCTTGGCAAGTATACACATCTCCACCACTAAAGCTAAGGAATAACAAGTCTAAAGCGGTAAAAAGGGTTTTTAGGCTTAAGGGTTAATTATTCTCTTTCATTATCGATCTCAAATTCCAGAAAAGGCGACAAAATCACAAATACATGATCGAATCCACGAACACGATACTTGCAATTGCTCAAATCCTTAACTCGAATAGGCTAAAGATAGGTCCAAACTTCACCAATAATAATATATCAAAAAGGGCGACAAAATCATAAATACATAGCCGAATCCACGACTACGATACTTAAGATTGCTCAAATCCCTAATCTCAATGAATCAAAGGTTTGGTTGGATAAAGAATAATAAAGGGCATGGATAACATTTGGGATATAAATTGGTGTAAAATGAAAAATAAACAAAACAAATAAATTAAAATCCTAAGTGTGGTTAATCACTATCCCAACCATCCCATGAATAAGACTCATATCATCGAATAACTCACGCTTTAACACTTGAAACACACGCTTTAGGTAGACACGAACTATACTCAACAAGATCTTAATCAAAGAATAAACCTTAATTGGCGTTCCCATAACTGCCAATTCCCATTCAATCCATAGATATAGTACAACAAATAGTGGTGATATCGACCACTTACATAACTTTACATAAGTTGGTTAAAACAAACATCCAACTTTTCTTTCTTTCTTTTTCTTTTCTTATTTTTTCGATTTTTTTTTTTTTTTTTTTTTTTTTTTTTTTTTTTTTTTTTTTTTAGTGAGACATAAAGATGTGTAAAATTTCACCACATCACTAACTTTCTTTCCGGATAATTTTTTCATACTTTTCATGACTTCAGAAATAGTAGTAATAGTGAAAGTAGTAAACACACGAAAAATAAACTCCAAAATATACAATATTTACTTTCACTCCAATTGCATTGTGCAATTTCCCGACCTAACCATAGATAATGAATTACGCACGCGAACACAGGTAATGTAAGGAAACACACTCTGCCTATAGCAATTAACCAACCACGGATTCTAATCTACAGGGTAGGCTAAGGTGTAAGGGTGTAACGAAACATTTTAAACATAGGTGTAAGAAACGAAAGGAATGGCTCTGAGTGTTTTTCTAAGGGTATCTTACTCTAAAAATGAGAGTAACAAAAGGGTTTATACGGGGGTTAACTAACCAGTGTAGTTAGCTAATAACACATAACATATAAAGCTATTTGGGTGTAATCCTAGAATTTTACCAAGTTAGACAAGTCACTCCAATTATATAAATAATACTCATTATGGTGGTCTCGAATAGTATACAAGCCAAGTTCTAAAGTTTACAAGTCACCGGCACACTCATAGATTTGTGAATTTTGGAAAATCACAATTTTTGAAAATAACGTCATGTGTGCAGCTATGCAACTTAGATCTTAAACAAAAACATGCTAAAAAAAATTTTAAGTTTGATATATTAAGCACATTTTAAGCATAATTTTTGAAAAAGTTTAGGACAAGTAATTGTTAAGTGTTCTAATTCTTCAATCCCCCCACTTAAGTTAAACAACGTCCTCGTTGTTTGTATAAAAGGTTAAAAACTGGAAAATAAAAGAATTAGAACAAGAAAAACTCCCCTGAGATTTGCTCGGTATGATCCTCCATTAGTATAAGAGCAAAAATCAACTTCTTGTGGATTAGAACGTTAAAGCTTCATACTTGATGTATCCACAGGAAATCCAGGAAACTATAATACCACCAACACTTTAAAACACACCTAAGATAAGAAAGGTTCAAACTTGCATAATACATTAGTAGTTAGGAAAAATAAAACTTAAAAATTAAAACTGAAAATCATCAGGTCAGTCGATGCGCCGTATCTTATTGAAGAAGATACGCCGTATCGAGCCTGGAATAAATACGGATCAGAATAAAGATGCGCCGCATCCTTAACCAGGGATGCGCCGCATTAAAATAAACTGATAAATAGTTTTAAAGTCGAAAATAAAAATGCAGAAAAATAAAATAAGATATGACCATTGCAGGAGATGCGTCGCATCTCAGAGTTGAGATGCGCCGTATCCTCATGCGGCCTGGACTGAAAATAAAACAAAGTAAAGGATAGGATGCGTCGCATCTGTTTAAGCAGATACGGCGCATGTAGTAACCAAACAGACTGATAACAGTCTGTTGTAAAATGACTCGTTCCAAGGTTTAATCTCATACGTCCTCTCGTACTCTCATGCTGAACTTAATGCCAGTCTTCATCAAACATAACAAGAAATATAAACTGAAACATTAAATATAAACATAAGAATAGCGATTAGTACAATCCAAAAAGTAATAATAATGTGTGGAACAATGTCTATGAAATCAAGAGAGTAAGGTCATGGGTGAGTGTGGTCGTCTGGATGGGTCCCGGAAGTGCTGGCTCCATCAGTCCTCTGGCGGACTCTGCGCTCGTATGCACGCGTCACTCCCGCAACCTCAGTACCATCTGGACGAACATGTGTAATACCCTGCTGCTCTAGTAGTCTGCTCACACTCATGACCACCCACTCTGAGTCTCTCCTCAGTGCTCTCAACTCTCCCTCGACTACCTCAAGTCTCTGACCAATGGTGCGTGGGGGTACTGGTGCCTGTGGCACCTCCTCGTCGGCAGGAGCAGCAGCCGGAGGATCCTGAGGTCCTCCCTGCTCCGCCTCTGGCCCTGCAGCTCTGGCGGGTCCTAATGCTGCCCAAAAGTGGCCTCCCGCAGCAACCTGGCAGATCCCGAGTCTAACCAAATAGTCCCTATCGATAACCGGGAGACGGGCCACAATAACCTCCAGCCCCGCTGGGATCTCAGCTCCAATAACTCCAAAATGGCGGGCCAGCCTCGAAACAAAATGCCCGCCAGTCATCTGGCTCCTCCGATCTCTCCCTGCAGCAGATCGGTGTAGGTAGTGCGCTAAAAAGTGGGGGATGTTCACCGACATCCCCTCATCCATACTCCTCAAGAGGAAGAGGTCCAGAGTGGTCACCTTCTCAGGTGACTGACCCCTCCCAGCAATGGTGAGTGCAATCAAACGGTGGCATAGCCGCCTCATCGGCTCTCTGATCAATGTGTAGGATGGGGTGGAAGTAACGATGTCACCCATCGAAGAAATCCTAACCCAGTAGTCACTGAATACCCCTCTGTCAGGGACAACCCGTAAACTCTCAGCCCAATACCTGGCAAACCCAGCAGATCCAAGCTCCTCCTCAGTGTGTAGCCCCATGGCCAAAATAAACTGCCTCATCGACATCTGCCTATGCACACCCCCTAACCTAAACACCAGAGTGTCAGCTGTATCAATCTCCATATCCGTCTCCCTGTAATGAATCGTGCTAAAGAACTCCAGCATAAGCTCCCTAATCAGAGGCTCGTCAATCCTAAATAGTCTCTCCCAAGCACTAGACCTAAACACTGCCTCCTCATCATCTCCAACAACTACCATCTCCATCCGATCCTGTAAGCTAGCAGCTGCATGTCCACCACCGATCAATCCCACATCGTCAAAATTCAAAACCTGGACTCTGAATATTTTCTTGAAGTAGATCGAGTCGAGCCTATGCAAGTAATCCTCTAGAGTGGCAGGAGTAAGTTCCATGTTCTCGAACTGTAGCCACTGATGCCTCAGTGTGACCTCTGGTAATGTCATCTGAAATAGATATTCACAGTCAGTAAACAGTCTGCAAAATAGGTAGATACGGCGCATTGGATTAAATCAATGCGGCGTATCTGTATAAAGTATAAGAGATGCGATGCAAGACAATAGATACGGCGTATGAAGATGCGTCGTATCTAGATTAATCAATACGGCGTATCTAAAATTTTATCAATTTTGAAATAGGTCGTTACGCCGCATTAATCAACCCAGATGCGCCGCATCTAAAAGCATATCAGTATAAAATAAAGGGGCAGGCACGTTTATCGAGAATCCGTATCCGTGACGTAAACTACCACTAAATATCACAGTTTTATATACTCTTTATATTAGTTCAAATATCTCATTCCACCACTACTAATTCGCCTTCCCGCTAAATATTCAAAATCGAACCAAAAACCTTAATTTTCGGTTAAATCAAATCAGGTTATGAGTTCAACTATTTATGCAAATTAAATACGGGGGAAACCATCTAGAGCAAGTCCTAATCATATCTCTATATCACTTAAGCACGAACCGATTCAATCCTATAAACCCTAATTTTCGTATTAAGCAAAATTAAATCGAAATGGAACAATTACCTTAGTTTTTGTGATTGGGAGAAGGATTATAGCTCGGATTAAAGTGTGGATTCGAGGAAAGATGTTCGGATTAAGAGTATAATTTCACTGTGTGTTCTTAACTGTGTGTGTTTATGCGGCGCATTCCCGTCGTATTTATAGGGCGACACGATGCGCCGTATTAGAAAATTGGAATGCGCCGTATCTATTTAATTTCGTTGACTAGTCAATAAGTCCTAGTTGGTCGAGGATACGGCGCTTTGGATAATTAGATACGCCGTATCGATATTTTAGTGAACGAAATTTAAATAAAGAACATACCTTGGCTTCCGCAACACGATTCTTTATTCATCCAATTGGGTTAAACAGTATACCATATAAATGAATTCGAGATAAGAGCAATAGGCATAAACGTTTTGTTAATAATTGTAATCTTATTGTTTAGAGGATAAGTTTTTATTCCGATGCTAGGAACAAATATCGTTTTTAGGCGTGCAAAATTAAGATTACGATTTGAATCAGATGTATAACATGGATAATAAAACTGAGATTATAATGTAGAGAACTTCCCTTAGGGCTGGTTGAATAATCGTAGAGTTTACCTGGGATTCTATTTCAAGAATTTAAGAAGTTCAATGTTACCAGTACTGAGTTTTCCTCCACTCTTGTTGTCTTATGTTCGGTCACTTCAGCTAGCGTCTCTTGGTTTGGTTCAGAATGTAATCCTTCTTGGTGATGCTCGAGTCACCATTTATCCTGAAAATAAACAACTTGCACACGAGAGTAGCGGACCGATCAAAGTAAATATCAAAAATCAACTATATTTATCAAATTATATTCGTCGTATTAACAAAAGTTAATGCGCCGTACTTTCGTTACGTTTTAAAAATAAAAGATTTTTGATTCAGTAAGATGCGCCGTATCGATAGAGATCGATACGCCGTATTTGTTTAATAATTCGCAAACTGTTTTTAATTAAAATAATAGATACGCCGTATCTGCTAAAGCAGATGCGTCGTATGGCGTTAACGTTTAGAAAATTTTTTTTTCTTTTTTTAAAAAAAAACAGATACGCCGTATCTGCAAATGCAGATGCGTCGTATTACTTTATCGCTTAGAAAAATTTTCTTATTAAAAACAGATACGCCGTATCTTGGGGAAAAGATGCGTCGTATCGAATTAATTAAACGCGTTGTATTAAAAAAATTAAACGCAATACGCCGTATCTGAGAGATCAGATGCGCCGTATCGTTTGATTTAGCACAGTACAACGATAGCAGAACAGAAAAATACGAGAAATAAAAACAAAAATTAAACACACAAACAAAAATAAAACACACAAAAATAAAAGAAAACAATTAACACACAATACAACAAATATGCAGAATAGTACAATGATGCAATTAATCTAATAAAAAAGAAAAACCTAATTAAAATACTAATCAAATTAACAGATAATAACAATTCACTCCCCGACAACGGCGCCAAAAACTTGATGTGCTGCGTGTGTCGTTGCGGTTTAGCAGTTTTAATGCCTACTCAAGTTTTAAATTTATATTTAGCCGACTTATCAATAACACACACACCTAACGAGCAGTGTACCCGGTCAGTATGAAGATAATGGTAAGTAGAGTGTCGATCACTAAGAGTGGAACGTATTATCTCGTTATTCTAATCAGTATTTTAATATCCTAACGCAAGGGGGTTTCAGCCTGAGAGACTGGCACGGTTTGTTTGCAATTAAATAATAAAATAAACCAATAGGCACGAATCAGCAGGTAGCACACACGTACACAGATAGATACTTGAGACAATAAGAGGGCTGTCCTTATGATTAAGTAGTTTGTCACTTGTTTTATTGATAGCTTTATATGAAGTGTATATAGTTAACCCTTTCTCGTTGGTCCTATTCTTATCGGCGAGTAAACCCTTAATGATTACTTATGTCTAAAAGTTATTCCTAAGTGATCAATTTAGAAACAACCATGGGAGCCACATTATGTCCCGCAGTCAAATGCCCGCAAGCCACTAATAAACACAGAGGTTATCAATGCACTAATAAGTAGTAACCAAAGACATCAACATATAAACTTTAATTAATGGGAAAGCAAGTATTAAAGGGAGTGCAATCTTTCCGTTGTCACATTACACAAGCCACCAATCCTGATGAATTAAAGTTTGCTAACACAATAAAACAAAACTACTTAATGAATTAAATACATGCAGCACCTTCTTACAGCTCTTGTATCTTTGATTTGGGTGTGTCTTGTGCTGCCTCCTTGACTGAATTCGTCCTTTTGTTCCTACTGTTCGGTCTTCGGTGTTAGGGTTTTTGGAACTTGTAATTCGTCTGGTCTACGGGGTATTTATACTTTCTGTCTGAGGGAAGATGCGGCGCATCTACTAAGTAGATGCGGCGCATGTACTTAACTTCGCGTGGGGTCCAAGATTATAATATTCAGGAATATTCGTACACCGCCAGAAGATGTGGCGTAACTCCATGATCAGATGCGGCGCATGTCCTCTTGTATCTTGGATCGTATCTGGTGATATCTTGATAGAGATGCGGCGCATGTCGAGAGTGAGATGCGGCGCATCTGGAGCAGAATTGACTTGATCTTGCCCATGTCAGTAGACTTTCACTTTATGCACGTTTTGCTCCATTATTAGTCCAAAATCATTAAGTTTCACCAAATGCTTGTTTTTACCTGAGAATTACAAAAGTAAACGATTAAGTATCAATCCTCATACATAATATAGTAAAACAAGTCAAATTAATGGGATAAATGATAGTAATAAAATGTACTTATTTGAGTTCATCACCAACGCAAGGATCGAGTCGATGCGAAACATAAGCAATGCAGAATAAAAAAAAAGGGAGATACGGATACAACATATTCTATAACTAACAAGACAACGTTTATAAATGAAAGTTTAAAAATGTGCAAATAGTACATAATCCATTCAGTTGCAAAATTATTGTATTTATCCGAACCTATCAACTGTTCGTGAAAACTATTCAAATGACCCGAAGGCCTTACATCAAGCCAACCATTCATAAAAATCACAAGGGTGAATAAAAGCTTCACATAACATCCGGAGTAACCTTGATCCGTAGTCAAAACGGAGGCACTCAGATCTTAAAAACAAACAACTCTTTCAAGGAGCAGAGGCCTTTTTTTCCACAGTAGAGTCTTGGACAGAAGGACATTCGGTGACAGGAGCCTCGGATGTTGGCTCGGTAGCAACTTCGGCCATAACAGCCTCCGAAGGCTTAGGCGGAGCAGGATCCGGGAACATACCCATGATGTCCGCAAGAGGCTTGTAATAAGCATTGCTAATCTTCTGTACATACGGATACTCCATCGTAAAAAGCTCATCGTACAGAGGTCGGTACTTCGCCTCAGCCTCCATATCCAAGTCTTCCACATCTGCCAAAACCTTGGCCACATCTTCTTTCGAATGATCCAAGATAACACCATCTAAAAACCCAGCCATAGAAGATAGGCTAAACGGAACGGCTAGATGCTGCGTGTACTCATGACTGTTGAGGAGACGTCGAACCATTTCAGGAATAAATTCTTTAACCACTTTAAAGCGCTCCATTTTCGTCTGACCCATCTTCACGGAAAGATATTTCTTTTTCTGATGGAGCTCCCGGTTCTCCCTCTCCTCATCACTCAGCTTAAGTCTGGTTTTTTCAGTTCAGCCTCCAGTGCCTTGATCTTCTCGGCCTGTCCCCCAGAAACCCTTCTCCATTCTTCATTCTCTTTCTCCAATTTTGATATTCAATCAACAAGACCTGATTCCCTAACCTTGCAACTGGCGTGCTCATGTCATAACCTTTTAAGCTCCCCCGGTTATTGTGCCGCACTCTCACATTTTTGGTGGGTGAGGTACAGATCGCCATACTCACGGAGAAGGGTCTCAAATCGGAATAGTATGTCCGACTGAGCCACGGAGCTCTTGCCCAGCAACATCCACGCACGCTGGCAATCATCTTCGTCATCCAGACTCTCCAGATATGTTTCCTCCTGAGGGGTGGGTAGATGAACCATCAAGTCCCGGCACATTGACCAGCTATTCAAGCGTGCATCCTTCCTCACTGTCCACTCCGGAACAAACAACTCTTCGGACATAGGCTCACTTTTATCCTCATCACCACGACCGGAAGAGGCAGCAAAAGAACTTCCTAAAATATGAACAACAAACAACACAACCATTACTACTTTATAATATATAAAAAAAGAAGAAGAAGGAGAAAGGAAGAAATACGTATATAAACACATCCGAATAGCTTACCAATGTCGGCAACTCCAAATTGGTGGCTCCCACCCTCCTCAACCTCTGGCTGTTTTCTTGTCTCACCCGGATGCAGCGAACGGATAGGGGTAGGGGCAGGAATATGCTCCGAAGAGTTCAAGTCTACTACGGGAACATCACCCATGGACTTACCTCACTTGGACGGATGGTCGGAACCTCCTTCCAAAATGGCACGCTTAACCCGGACTTTGGTTGACTTGCTAGCCCCCGTCCCTCCCTCCTTAGACTTGAGAGCCAACCGTGCAACAACTTGTTCCTGCTTTTTATGCTTTGCCTCCAACACTCTCTCATCCGCCACCTCGACCTTTCTCAGCTCGTCAATCTTCTCAGGGATGTCAGCATTCGATGGGGCCGGTGTGGTCACATGAAACTCATGAGACAGACCCTCCCAGTATTTGTCTCCCTTGGTCATGGTGGCCCCATTCCGGAATGTGAAAGCGTATAGGGGGTGAATATGTTACCGTTTTAAAATCTTAAAACTTGTTGTATCAAATTTCCAATTTGGCTTGTTCTAATATGGAAGATGTTTGTAGTAGTTTATGACTACCAAGTTGTCACACAAGTATTTTCAAATAATCACAACACAAACAATCACATAATGCAAACATAAAAGTAAAGAGATAAGTAAAAGAAAGTGCAAACTGAACACGATGATTTATAGTGGTTCGGTCACGGAGCTCCTCTCCGCCCTACTCCACTCCTCGAGTACCCAACTCAAGAGTTGCTTCACTAGATCAACAAGCTCCCTTCTCGGCGGAGAAAACCTTACACACATCGCTTACACTTTTTCTGGTACAAAGCTAAATACCGAGTTCTAGTTCAAGGTAGAACCAACCTAACGTCGCCTATACAATTACCGACACTAAGCTAGATGTCGAGTTCTTTTACATGGGTACAACCACTCCCATCGTCGCTAAACCTTTTTCCGTTACTAAGCTAGATACCGAGTTCTTTACAAGGGTACAACCACTCTCGCTATGTTTTATGGCCCAACATAGAAACATTGTGTTTTATGGCACAAACACATAAACCACCTAATATAGTATGATGTGCTACAATGATGTTTACAATAATCAATGATGATCCATGATATAAGTATATCATGGATATGAATTCCTACTCTATATGAACTTCCATTGATCGAAAGCCTTCAATGTATGAAGATCACAAGCTCCCTAAACTTGTTGTGATGGATATTCATATATGCATCTTCATGGTGGATATGCTATGGATGATGACTCATGATCTTGAGCTTGCTTCACAGGATCATAACAAGTGTATGCTTACAACATAATGAAAGTTAGTAGCATTATGATCATTATGAAATGGGTGATTAATGTGTGTTTCTATATGATTAACTACTGATCTAAATGTATGCAAAGGGTAGAGGGAATGTGTATTCTAAGTGGTGAGACAATGGGTAAACAATGGGCTGCTATTTATAGCCAACAGGAAATTTACCCAACGGATCCAAATAAAGGGATCCGTCAGGATCCGTCCTTTATACCAAAGGGATCCGCCGGATGACAGCTAGCAAATCTTACCAAATCTTACCATATCTTGCCATATCTTTCCATATCTTCAAATGTCAACTCTTTGGCTTGAAGATCTAAACAAAATATCACAAAATCTTTCCAAGATTGTGTACATGATGCATGCCATGATGTCATCCTAATATTTGAAAAATAAAGTTTCTAATTTAGGAAATAAATGTGTATATGTTTGTAACATGTATCCTAGTGATCATGTAGCATGTATATACAAGCTTAGCTTAACTAATATATGTTAACCAATATGTATCATGTTAGTTTGACACATAAAGTGTATTTATCCTATTAAACTTAGAAAACATGATGTACAAGTAAGAATACTTGTATATGCAAAATGTGAAATGAGGTTCTAAGTAGAATGGTAAGCCTTTTTTTAAAATACTTAATGACCTAGCCGTATTTTAAACATTCTAAATGGTTTGTTAAGGGTTTGATCATAATGCCACATAACAAACATGTACGAACCTGTGTTGTATCATACGAGGACTCGAGAGGTGTTGTATCATACGAGGACTCGAGAGGTGTTGAATGTATGCTGAGACAAGATATGATTACAAGTAACTTGTACATTTTACGTTATTTATCAAGTTAGATGTTTGTCATCAATCAAAACAAACGAGACTGTTTGCACTAACAATCTCCCCAACAAGACTGTTTGCACTAACAATCTCCCCCTTTTTGATGATGAGAAAATATGTAAACGTGATAGAAAGTAAAATGTAAAAAGTTACTTGTGTTCGTACTACCTTTAATATTACCTTCTCCGTTTACACCTTTCTCCACTCTTCTAGCCTATTACCTTCTCCGTTTACACCTTTCCCCCTTTTGTCGAAGCAAAAAGGGTGTGTCCTTGGAGTTAACTTCATTTCTCCCCGAAATGGCGAGCTTGCATCATTCCTAGTGAAGTTAAATATACTACTCCAATCTCCTATGGTTGTTGCGTCCCCTAGGTTGTTAGCGGATCCATGGATCAAACTAGACTCTTAACCTACATCAAGGTTTGTGGTGTGCAACATAAAAAGAGTATATATGAAAAATGCATGACGAATAAAATGCAAATAGCCAACGATACACGTGGGTAAGCTATGTTGGACTATGTTGACCTATCTCCTCTTTTTTGTCGAAACACAAAAGTGTGTCGAAGAATGAGAATTCTTAAGAATGCGAGCATGCTCCCCCTTGACTATAGCTCCCCCTTAATCAATACTCCCCGTTGCTAGGGTACCAACGTATATGATGTAAGGATTATGAATTCTGCAAAACAAGGATTAGTACATGATATGTTCCCCCTTGATCAATACTTCTCGTTGCTAGGGTACCGACGTATATGATCCAAGGATGAAAAATGCTACAAAATAAAGGTTAGTATGTGATATACAACAATGCGTGTATATGATGCATTCTAAAAATGCTTGACGAAAGCTCCCCCTTGCTCTAGGGCGTCAAGATGAACCTACAAAACAAAAGATTAGTGCACTAGAAGCTATGTCTTAAGTCATATACGACCAAAGTGTATAGACGATGCAATATGAGTGCTAGACTGATAATCCTCCTAGTTTCAGAGCGTTAAGCAGCACCTATAAAAGAAGAAAAATAATCGATGCAAACTTCATCCTATGATGAGTAAGCTATATACGATCGAGCGTATATGATGATGAACCGAACAATGAAATGGTTAGTGCAATATATTTTATCTCAAAGAAAAATATTATGCAACATATTAATAATCTAATCACAAGCAACTTACCTATTGTGATTGTCTAATCAAAGAAAAATATGATGCAACATACCCTTTTTGATATCAATTGTGATTATCTTGTAAACCATGTTATAAAGTGTGTAATCTTCTAATAAGAATTACATTTACAAGAATATACTCCTACAAAACAATGCCTATGATGAGGATATGAAATGGAGTTAAAGTTAGTAATGCTAATGTTGGTGTTAGTTTACCAGTGATAACTCAATTTATAACTAAAAGTTGATGCAAGTAGGTTTTTTGCTAATCCATGGGGTTGATGACTAGTGAAAGAGGTGATGGAAGGTGGTGGTTATACTGAATGCAATGAATTCAGAAACTCTAATGTATAGCAAATGCTATAAGAGTATTTGAAGAAGATTACGGTTATGATATTATCATCTACCAAAGATGATGAATCGTGCCATAGTAAATGCTCGAATGAAAAGAAGAGGAAGTGAAGACAATGATCACTTAGGAATAGAAAGTCCATATGCAACAATTAGAAATACTAGATACCTATATTGGATGAAAATGATATCATATGATGAGAGTGTTGGTTGGACCAACGTGTTAAGAGTGATGGTTTTGTTTGCACTTACAATGACGTGCTTGATATGTATCAAGAATGAAAAGGATGAGATCCTATGATGGTGTTCTAGACAATGAAGGTGTTCTTGATAATGAAGTTGTTCTAGACAATGAAGATGTGAAAATAAATCCTAGACTTGTTGGTTGTGAGATGGTTGTCTGTTATGATTGGTTAAAACTGAACCAGGTACCCGCGGATTGGGCGGAACCAAAGCTTTGGTTTCGTCTGTCTTATCCTAGGGTGTCGTGGGACCGGAATAGATTTGGCCAAGTTTTGTCATTTTTGATCAAACAAAGGTTCAAGCTAATGTCTATTCGCTTATAACTACTGATTTGGTTTCACTAATCCTTTCAAAGTCTAAGGGGACTTAATACTTCTTGTTTTGTTAAACACATGATGTGTTTTTCACTTGACGAGGTATTGATACAAAACTGTGATGTTGAGCTAAGAAGGTTCGAAAAGCTTATGGTTTTGTGAACTAGTTTTAACTAAAAAATGTGAACCAAAGTGTCGGTACTTGAGGATGTAAGAAACATGAGTACATGTTCTTTAATGTGAAAAGACAGTTATTTGAATGAATTTCTCTCCCCCTTAATCGGTGGACATCCATCATAATGTGTGATGTTAAGAATGATGAAGCAAGTTAATGAAAGCAATGAGCTTAGTAATGTTTTTGCGGATGTTGGTTAGCATACAAAGTACTTCATCCTCGAAGTTATGTAGCTCTTCTCTATCAATGCAAGATGATCGCACGACGAGGCATGTGGTTTTCTCATGGAAGGTGTATTGTTATAACTAAAAGATGATGGAGATATTATTAGGAAAGCGGAAGCAACAATACAATTTGGAGAGAGGTATATTGAAAGATACCCAAACACAAATTTCAAACCTTTAAAACTTAATCCTATTAGATTTAAACACAATATGCAGGTGAGAGAATCCCATAAACGTATTACTAATCTGAGCAACAATAAAGGGACAATAATTATGCAAAATAAGCATATCAAAGTAAGATAACAAATAATTTGTTATCAACATATAAGACAAATGTGTTAAACAAAACACCATATTCGACTACTAGACTAAAAGTTACCACACAGCATCAAGACAAATAAGCATAGCATGATATTGTATAAGATACTATATTGTGAAATTGTTTTGATGTTAGGTTTAGTCACTTAAGCATACTTACTCATTGATTAACCTAATGATCTATGTGATTAAAAATAAAAACAACTTCTAAATGTTCATTATAGCAAAAGCACTTTAACAAATTATAGGTGCATACATGGCAAACAAATAGTGTGACATGGTCACAAAAGTAATGAAACGACAGGTTCATGCAAAAAAATCTAACATTTTAGAAGCATGCATCATTTAGACTATCCTACGAAAGAAACTCAATAAATGTCAACTAAAGACAAAAGATATCTAACACCATGTATTAAGAATGACATATAGTGAGTTAACATGTGATACGTTAATCTTGCGAAATAGCATATAACGAAAGAATGAACATATCATACAAATCATGTTAACATGAAGCATATAAGCATGCAGACAAAACCTTTCCAAGGTTTACACATTTGACTATCAATCATGATAACGTCAAGATACTAAATCATATCAAACAGTTAACATGTAATTAACACATGTATGTGTAATGCAAGTAGTTTTAAAGAAAAATGACATCTACTACTTGTTTGATTAATATTCCTAAGACAAGATAATGTACCAATACATGACTTAATGAAACTCAACTATTTCTATTAAAACAAAGATGATGAAGATGTCATGATATACACGGAAACAAATTTTAATCTTTGTGTTTGGAATCTTGGGTTAAATGATCTAAAGGGTGACATCTTTTATGTTGAGTTTAAGTATGTGTTGTGCAAGTGATTTGATCATCTAAGACCAAGAGATGTGTTTGTGTGTGAAAGTGGAATATGTTAAAAACGTTCTCAAGAAAGTTCTTTAGAACAAGAGTCTAAGTAAAGTTACCAACTTTAATAGATCTTTTGTGTGTGTAAAATTTGAGTAAGGCTTGGTTATGACATATGCTTGAAAGGAGATAGATACATTAAGTATCTTTCAACAAGTAAGATTATCATACTTATGAAAACAAGTATGACACGGTGAGGGGGAAGCTCTAGTTCATAGAACTTGCAGATGTTTGTTTAAGATCATTTACTCAATGAGGTGTAGTGAAATTTCTTGTAACACAACCGTTCATGTTGCAAGGAGAGAATGATAGGATACATATTATCCTTTTAACAAGATGAAAACTAAACGCATGATTTCTTAGGCATAATGTTTTTCGAAACATCTTGTTTTCCTAAAAAGAGATATTAAGCCTAAGTGTTTGGATAGTCCTATCCTAAATAAACTTTGCTTTATGAAGACAAGAGGAAATCACTTGAGTTTCTTATGTATACTTCTCAAGTATTCATTGTTACTTGGGGTGCATGAGGTTGGCTTTGAGATTGCATTTTAACATATCTTGTTAAAATGTTGATTTAAGGTTTAATGAAATTTACACAAAAGTTTGATTACAAAGTATTACCAATACTTTAATGACTTGTGAAAGTTGTATTATTTAAACCTAGTGGACAATGATAAACATTAAATGTGAGCATCATGTTCATTTGATGGTGAAGGTTCTAATCCTATAGGTAGTAAAGTATGGTTGAGTTGATTCAACGTACATTTGATGAGTGTTGAACTACGGGCTTTTTGAGCAATGCTCTCAACTGATTCAAATGATGGAAAGGTTTGAGGATTGGTTGATTTAGATGGAGTGTCTAACTAAGGATGTGGTGATGCAGAGATCTGTTGTACTATAGATGTACTTTGGGTTTCATGAATGTTGAAAATTACAGGAATGGATACTAATTCTTGTGGTTCACTAGTGGATAAAGTGCTTAGTTATGTTTGTGAAACCTAGGAGCTAAAGGTGATGGGATGAAGAACAAATGTTCTAGTTTGGATAAGTGTTTTAACATACGTTGTTAAAATACTTGGGAGTTGATTGTTTCAGATATGACTTTTAATGACTACAATTGTAAGTCAATTTCACTTGAATATTTCAGATAAAATACTTAAGTTGTCAATCCTACTTTGTTGAGATTTGATAGCAAGATTAGATAATACATCTATAACCTAAATGTGAGTTATGACTTGATGTAAATTGTCTTGAAGGATGACATGTTAACCAAGTGAGGCAACATTTGTGAATACAAGATAATATCAACAGTTATGAGTTGGACTTGTGATCTGTGATATCTTTGCAAATGAGGAGTTTGGATTTATTGTGAAGTTGTCAATTAACAAATCAAGTAAAGGGCAAGTAGATGCATTGAATGTGTGTAATGATCATAAACGATTAGTGGTCTATGGACTGCAAGGAACAAATTTCCGGATTCTTTCCTTTACGAAGAAAGGTATTTAGAATCCATTCTGTGAAATTTGAAAGTATGGTTAGAGATGATTATCCTAAGTGAGTTGTCCTAATCCTAATTTGAGTGAACATCAGTGAACATAATCCTAGTGATACAAGTGAGGTATTTAAACGAAAGTTTGAAAAACTAGTTGTTATCCTGGCAGAACCAAACGATAACAAAGGCGAAACCAAAATTTGGTTCCGCAGAATCCGCAGGTTTAGGAATGGCGGAGCCAAAGAATACAACAAGCGGATCCAAAATATGGGATCCGTCATATCCGCCATGTGAAGATTCTAATTCTTAACAGAAGATATGTCATAATTTTCGTTACCCATTCAAATCCTGAAAATTGTCCTCAAACATATGTAATTACTAATATGTAATGGAATTAAACTAAAAACACATATTCTAACCCACGTTTGCACATAGATCAATCTGGTGATAATAACTTACCACAAATGGATGTTAAGCCAAACAGTGACTTAAACACGAAAACTTGATAACATCAAAATGTTATCATCCTGCATGACACGGTTAGTTCACATAAACATTCAAAGATAAGTTTCTATCCTATGAAAAGATAAATACATCAAACATCTTTGTTGAAAGCAACTATACAAAACACCTTTTTCAAAGATACTGTTAGATAAACTCTTAAGGCAGTGACATATTTCAATGTTTGAACCATTTGGTGAGATCATGTGCTAATCATCAATTTTGAAGACACTTAATTAGTTTTACTTAGATCTCATTTCTAAGTAAGTTATGCAAGATTTTCACATAACATAAGCAAACAAGAATATCTAAGTCTATACAAAAATGGTTTCACCAACTTAGTACACATGATCTAGCAAATGTCCTATTGTGCATAAAACAAGCAATAGATAAAAAAGCAAATAACTATCATGACAAAACACTTATGTATTACAAATCAACAAATATAATCACAACATTCAACAAGTAAACAACATCTATGCAAATAGCCAAAACAAGTAGTCACATAGCATAGTATAAAAAGAAATATACTTTTCGTCACTTTGCGTTTAAATATGACGATGTATGCCAAGCTTGATTTGTTTCCTTTATATTAAAATTCTTTAGTTTCAAAATAAATCATATCAATGTTCAAAGGATACCAACTTACATTACCCGACGTGAAAATTTATGTTATTGTGTCAGAATAGAACTTAATATTTTGAATAGATTATAGTATTTGATTTGTTTTACCTATTTCAATTTAGATTTAGGACCTAAGATTATTTTTAAATGAAAGTAGACTTAATTCCCTTCAAAATGATAGGTGGCACGACTCCTACGGACTTACGGTTAATTAGTTATGATTTTTTGAAGTTTGACAAAAACTGCATACTGAACAGACGGATCTGGCGGATCCTTTTTGAGGGATCCGCCCTTTGTAACAAAGGGATCCGTGGGTATCTGTGACAGATTCTTCTAAACTCGTATTTTGACAAAGAGAAAACATGTAGGACTTGCTAGACTTAATATTAAACATATAATACATATATTTAACAACATTTCTACTTATGTGACTTATCTAAACATTACGGAGATGGTTTTTTTCAACTAAATTAATAGTTATCCCAAACGCCCCTTTAAAACTCGTGTTTTTCGTAAATTAGCTTTACGCACACAATTTGACACTTAATCATTTTAAGAAATTTTTTCTTTTGATTTTCCAAAGATATCTTCAAGCTTGTATACAAAGTAATATTTAACAACAATATTTCTAAGTATACTTAGCGAAACATTTTTCATATTATATTCCGCTTCAAAGGTAATTTGATACATGGATCGTACTCTATTTTAAAAACCATTTGTTTTGAAAATGAGAGCCACGTGGCTCTGACACCAATTGTGAAAACGTAGGGGGGGGGGGTGAATACGTTACCGTTTTAAAATCTTAAAACTTGTTGTATCAAATTTCCAATTTGGCTTGTTCTAATATGAAAGATGTTTGTAGTAGTTTATGACTACCAAGTTGTCACACAAGTATTATCAAATAATCACAACACAAACAATCACATAATGCAAACATAAAAGTAAAGAGATAAGTAAAAGAAAGTACAAACCGAACACGATGATTTATAGTGGTTCGGTCACGGAGCTCCTCTCTGCCTTACTCCACTCCCCGAGTACCCAACTCGAGAGTTACTTCACTAGATCAACAAGCTCCCTTCTCGGCGGAGAAAACCTTACACACGTCGCTTACACTTTTTCCGGTACAAAGCTAAATACCGGGTTCTAGTTCAAGGTAGAACCAACCTAACGTCGCCTATAGAATTACCGACACTAAGCTAGATGTCGAGTTCTTTTACATGGGTACAACCACTCCCGTCGTCGCTTAACCTTTTTCCGGTACTAAGCTAGATACCGAGTTCTTTACAAGGGTATAACCACTCCCGCTATTGATGAGGCGAAAAGTGTACCGCTTTTAAGGGGTCATTTAAGCCCGAAATCGTATTTATTTGATCAAATATTGCCCTAAATCGTTCCTTTTGTCATTTTAGGTACTTTTGAGGAGAAATCTGGAAAAGGAGGCATTTTGGACGTTTTTGGAGCATAAAAGTGAAGAAAACGGCAAAGTCTCAAAATTGTGCTGAAAGTCACCTTTGACGGCGTCAACATTAACTCCAGACGGCGTCATGCCTTGGCAAGAAAAGTTGGATGTGAAATTTACTCATGACGGGCCAGTGAGTTTGCATGAGAATTCTGACGGCGTCACGCTTTAACTAAATCAAGGGCGTCACGGCTTAAATCATAAGGGGACGGCGTCACGTTCATGATCCGACGGCGTCAAGCCTTGATAAGCCAGAATGGATTTTTGAAGAGCTAAAGAGGGACGGCGTCAAGATGGTCACCCGGGAACCCTAAAAGCGGCGAGGTGACGGCGTCACAATGCATAAGGTGACGCCGTCAGATGTCAAAGTCTATATATAGTTTTCTAATTTTTTGTCATTAGGGGAGAGCTTAGTGTGTGGAATTTTGGGATAAAACCCTAAGACGATTTTAGCTACTTTTTCAGGGCTTCTTGCCTTGAGATCTTCCATGTTTCATTGAAAGATAAGTTATCAATTAATCATTCAATATGTCTATGTGTTGTTTGATTCTATCTTATGCTTGTCTTTTGTTTAACATGTTAGGCTAATTTTATCTTGTGTTTGCTTAGATCTAATGAAACCTAGCTATTGATTATTGGTTGTTAGTGTGTTATTAGTTGTATTGGATGATTGTTCATCTATGTTAGGCTTAAGAAAACTGGCTAACTTCCTATTCGGTAACTTGCTTGAACGTCTTAAGAAACATGAACCAAACGCGTACTAAAGGTTTTTATGGTTGTATTTAATGCACAAGCGAATTCTAGTGATCCCATGTTAGGAGCTTCCTAGCCGGCTCGACATAGGAGTGAAGTAGGAGCTTGTAGAGTTTGGGGAAGTAAGTACGCCACCCCACGAATGGTATTAAGGAATACACCCGTCATCCACGCGACTAATACACACTAATTAACCGGTAAAAGATAGTTAGGGAGTAAGGAAATCTAAGTAAACACATTTCTCCACACACAAGTTTCTCACCACTTTTCATTTTTGTTATTTTATTTTATTTGCATTTGTAGTAATTTGGGTTAGTTGACTAGCAACTAATTCCGCCCACTCCTTCAAAACCCGAGATTTTACTTGCTTTCATAAAATATAAAAACATAAAAAGAATCTTCCTCAACCCTTAGACCTAATTAGAGTAGCCTTTCACACCTAACGAACACTATTCCCTGTGGAGAACGATCAATCCCCGTACTTACCACTACACTATACTACATCGGTCAGGTACACTGCCTGGTGGGGTTGTAAGCCTCTTGAGATCCCTCGAGAGGTAAAACCTGTTGTAAGGTTGCAAAACCCACGCAATCAAGTTTTTGGCGCCGTTGCCGGGGAATAGTTATTGTTTAGGTTGAATTTTTATTTCTATTAGGTCTACTCACTAGATTCCTTTCTAGTGAGATTTTTATTTTATTTTTCTAGGTTTTCTTTAGTCTATCTATTTTCTTCGTGTCTTTGTTCGTAACCATTACCGTCCGACATCATGGAAGATGGTAATATCCTTAACCCACACAACCCACCACCACAACAACCACCACCACCTCCTAGAGCCCGTACTTTAGGAGAGTATTCCCGTCCTAGCCACCACGGCTATCGAAACACCATTGAGCTCACTCAAGGAGCCAATATCACACCCTTGCGATCCGACACCATCCGGTTGGTGCAAAGCGGATGCGCATTCCATGGACTTCGTTCTGAAGATCCTAATCAACATCTCAAGGACTTTCTTAAAATCGTTGATTCTATAGACCTTGATGTTGCCACTCGAGAGACGACCCGATTGCGTCTCTTCCAATTCTCTCTGCGGGACCAAGCTAGTCAGTGGCTAGAACGTCAACCCGCAGGATCCATCACCTCTTGGGATGATCTCACCACTCGTTTCCTTGCTCAGTTTTTCCCACCGGGAAGAACTACCAAGCTAAGGAATGATATCTTGATGTTCCAACAACGTCAAGGCGAAACTCTCTACGAGGCATGGACTCGATTCAAGGACTTACTCCAAAAAGTCCCTCACCATGGCATAGAACTTTGGCTCCAAGTCCAAATCTTCTATGACCATATCAATCTCTCCACAAGGCAAACCATTGACCAATCGGCCGGTGGCAAGCTACGTGATCTAAGTGCGGAACAATCATGGGCTCTCCTAGAGGATCTTGCTCTTTATGACAACGAAAGTTGGAGTGATCCCCGTGATTTGAATAAAACGGTCAAGGCAATATCTTTGCCTTTGAACAATTCAAGCACTTCCGACCGTAGGATCGTAGAACTTGAAGACCAAGTCAAGTTTCTCATGAAATCCTACGAGGCTCCTAAACCTTCAAGCCAAGTGAACAAAATCACTTCTTCATGTGAGTTATGTAGTGGTCCCCACGACACTCGTGATTGCATGGAACTCCCCGAACAAGCTTTTGTGGACTACGCATCATCGCGTACCGACGGAGCGGGAGATAAGTGGTACACTTTCAAGCCCGAGCCAAACCCTTATGGTGATTCATATAACCCCTCATGGAAAAATCACCCGAACCTTAGGTGGAAACAAAACCAAAACACACAACAACCCAATTCTTCCAACCCACCTAATCGTTTCCAATCAAGCGGTTCCAACTCGAACCGTACTTTCAACAACAATCCTTCCGGCAATGGTAGTACCAATAACTTTGAAGGATTGATGTCTCAATTTATGGCATCTCAAGAAGCTCGTTTAGCCAAGTTTGAAGCCGATTTCAAACAAAAACAAAGCGAGATGACCGACAAGATTGACACCTTGTTGAAAGCCCTCAATGACCGAGAAATGGGAGCACTCCCTAGCAACACGGTCAAGAACCCGAAACTAAACGTCAACGCTATTTCATCGGTATCGTCCCCTAGTTCTTGTCCACAATATTATTCGGTCAATTCCATGAGCACGTGTTTCAAACAAACCCAAGTCGTTCCAAATGACCAAGAAGTTATGACATCCAAATTGGTCAACAATATAGTTGAAACACCTCCCACTCAAAACCTTGACGAAGAATTCAAGGAGCTCCACCTTGAAAGTCCGGTTGTTGATGAGAAGAAGCTCAAGTTAGGCGAAAAAGGGACCGCCTTTGTTCAAAACAAGCTACCTAAGAAGTTAGATGATCCGGGCTTATTTGTTCTACCTTGCAAGATCGGTAATTCGGAGGCTTATGATACATTAGCCGATCTTGGTTCAAGCCTTAACCTACTTCCGTTACCTCTCTACACCTCTCTAAAACTTGGAAAACTTGAAGAAACCGAGGTGATAATAGGCTTAGCGGATGGAAGTGTTGCTTACCCGGTTGGAGTAGTTAAGGACGTATTAGTGCACATTGGAAAACTAACCATTTTAGCCGATTTCCACGTCCTTGATATGGTTAGCGACCCTACATGCCCCTTGTTGATAGGTAGAGGATTTTTAGCGACCGCTAGTGCTATGATTGATTGTAAGGAATCCAAGATAGCGGTAGGAGAAGGGGATACTTGGTCAGTCTATGATGTTAAGAAACATGCCTATGATACTAGTGAGGAACCGACACCCCATTGGTTAGAATTAAATAGGAGACCATCTAGATATGGACCTTGGATCGATAGAGACTTCATAGGACCCCAACGCCCATTTTACCTAGAAGAGGACTTTGTTAACCGAACGCATTCGGTAGAGCAACTCTTGGCTAGGGACACCGAATTGGATCCATTTGAAGATTCTCTAGTTTTTAGAAAGATGATTGATTTCCTAGGAGTTTTGCCAATTAACCTAGGAATGAATAAGTGGATTTGTGAGGAAGATGATCATAAGTGGAATTGGGATAAACCACCCAATGATGGAGATGGGTCATGGCATATCAAGATGACATTGTATGACCCGGATGGAGAGAAGTTTGAAAAGACATATCGTACTGAGCGGACCAATAGGAAACTTCAATCCAAGCTTAACCCTAAAGACGTCCTTGATGACGAGCTTACTTACATAGGGTAGCGTGACTTTGAGTCTAGCTACAAGACTCGTTAATAAAGAAAGGCGCTTCTTGGGAGGCAACCCAAGCTTTATTTGTTTTATTTGCTTTGTGTGTTTATTTATTTGTTTTTATTTGTTTCGTATGTGTGTTTAATTTTTATTCTTATTGATTCATGTTCAAAACTAATTTGTGAAAATGCTTTATTTTGTTTTTAACTTCGTCTTAACTACATATAAAGGTATTTTGCAAAAGATAAGTGTAAGGGAAATCTAAATCGGTTTATTAGAACACAAATGAACATGAATCGTAATAATAATAAATTAACATACATATTAGTATTTGTTTGAGTCAAATGCTTGTATCGAGTCATAATGATGTTTTGCAGAATTTCCAGGAAGTAAGGTAAAGGTTTTTCCAGAAATTTTCCGGAAACTTAAAATGAAAATTTTTGTCAGGCCATTTCTGACGGCGTCAGGGGTTATAACCTGACGGCGTCAGATTTAATTTCCAGAAATTTTTGAAAGTTTTGTTTTTAGAAAAGTTTTTATTAAAATCTCCAACTTATAATCTCCAGGAATCTGCAAAGTTATCATTCCACAAGCATTATATCCTTATATATAGATTTTATCCCGCCGATGTTATGCAGGTTTTCGTGTTTGTTTTCTCAGGTTCAACAGGTTATTTTGGACAAGGAAATGTTTTGAATCAAGCTTATGGCGATGCATTAGTCATGGAGCTTCAACATTCTCTTTGGAGGAAGATTTAACCGTGTAATTTCATTATCCAACGAGCGAATCAGGGGAGTATTTGATTTCATTCTTTTACTTTTTTCTTTTACATCTTGTTATTTGAACATTAGGGACAATGTTCATCTTAAGTGTAAGGGGAGGGTAAAAGTACGATTTTAGAGAATACAATTGCGCTTGATTTTTGTTTGTTTAATTGTAGATGTGTAATAAAACTGAGAGAAATACTTGTTAAGGTAATTTTAGTGCCAAATTTAAAATTTTTTACAACATATAGGAGTAAAACTTTGATCTTAATAAGCGTCTCACGGATAGGAGTTATATGACTAGCACAAAAACCGTACCACTAAAAAAATTTTCCACCCCCAAATATGTGAGGTTCACCCCTAGAATTGGTAGGAAAAGCATTTATGCTATGATGTGTGTACCGGTAGCACTTAGATTCTAGAACTTGCGTTAGGACCATTCCAAGGCCACAAGTGAGACTACATTCGTGTAGTTAGATTTACTACATGATAAGAGGCATTAGGATTAACCCATTGTTTTACACCTGTGTTTTTGTTATAATTACTTTGGCTACATTGTTCAAGTAATTCTCCCACACCCTTTGCGTTGTACTCATTTTAGTACACGATACCCCTAGTACACCCCTCAGAGCCTATCTTTTCGTTTCGACCTTTAAGCATTTTACTTAAAGGAAGAATTTGTTACACCCCACTTAAATGTACACCCAAATCGCCTTAGCCTACCTTGTATGCACTCATCTTTAGTGCATTATTGTGACAACATTTGTTTAAACCCAAGTTAATTATCTAGTTGATTACATGGTTGCTAAGTCGAGTCATATCCTTGTACATATTGTTTTGGGACGATTGGGACTCATGGGTAAAGTACTAGTGTAATGGAGTAATGGGGAAGAACATCATTTATTACCCCCATATGTGCTAAATGTTTTAAAAGTACTCCAAGTTTTTCAATTATCTTAAGTCGAGTCATTAGAATAGTTATTTGTAAAGTTATGTAAAAGTTCAAGTGTAAGGGGATGCAACGCCCCTTTGATGTATTATTTTGGATGGTAGGGTAAAAGTGTATGCAAAAAAAAAAAAAAAAAAAAAAAAAAAAAAAAAAAAAAAAATACAAAAAAAATGAGAAAAAGAAAAATAGAAAAAAACATACGGACTACCATCCCGTTTTATTTTATGTTTATTTTATGTTTATATTATTTTGTTTCTAGCTTAAGATCGAGTCTAGTCTTGGCTTAGCAACGTTGTATAGTACATGTAATTGATCAAGATCTTTAACTCGCCACCAGTAAAATATCCCGTATCCAACAAAACCGTGTTTTCCTTTTCCCTACACCTAACATTATAACCCATTTAAAAGCCCTCTTTGATAGTTTATCTTAGGTGCTTACGCCTAGTGGAGGAGGTTTTCGATCCTTTCCCAAGCCTATGGTAATCTATTTGCTATGACAGGTAGTGAGAGATATTATCCGTTTTCATTTATGAGATTTATTTTGATGACACTTGAGAGATGTGAGTATCTAAACACTACTTGTGAGGTGCTAGTATGTAATCTCCGTGCTTATTATGATTGAAGTGGAACGATTATTTGTTGTAATTACTTTTATGTTTGCATTAAATGACCCCTAACTTGTATTTTGATTAGAATAAAAGCGCATTTGCTTGAGGACAAGCAAATCTCAAGTGTAAGGGTATTTGATGAGGCGAAAAGTGTACCGCTTTTAAGGGGTCATTTAAGCCCGAAATCGTATTTATTTGATCAAATATTGCCCTAAATCGTTCCTTTTGTCATTTTAGGTACTTTTGAGGAGAAATCTGGAAAAGGAGGCATTTTGGACGTTTTTGGAGCATAAAAGTGAAGAAAACGGCAAAGTCTCAAAATTGTGCTGAAAGTCACCTTTGACGGCGTCAACATTAACTCCAGACGGCGTCATGCCTTGGCAAGAAAAGTTGGATGTGAAATTTACTCATGACGGGCCAGTGAGTTTGCATGAGAATTCTGACGGCGTCACGCTTTAACTAAATCAAGGGCGTCACGGCTTAAATCATAAGGGGACGGCGTCACGTTCATGATCCGACGGCGTCAAGCCTTGATAAGCCAGAATGGATTTTTGAAGAGCTAAAGAGGGACGGCGTCAAGATGGTCACCCGGGAACCCTAAAAGCGGCGAGGTGACGGCGTCACAATGCATAAGGTGACGCCGTCAGATGTCAAAGTCTATATATAGTTTTCTAATTTTTTGTCATTAGGGGAGAGCTTAGTGTGTGGAATTTTGGGATAAAACCCTAAGACGATTTTAGCTACTTTTTCAGGGCTTCTTGCCTTGAGATCTTCCATGTTTCATTGAAAGATAAGTTATCAATTAATCATTCAATATGTCTATGTGTTGTTTGATTCTATCTTATGCTTGTCTTTTGTTTAACATGTTAGGCTAATTTTATCTTGTGTTTGCTTAGATCTAATGAAACCTAGCTATTGATTATTGGTTGTTAGTGTGTTATTAGTTGTATTGGATGATTGTTCATCTATGTTAGGCTTAAGAAAACTGGCTAACTTCCTATTCGGTAACTTGCTTGAACGTCTTAAGAAACATGAACCAAACGCGTACTAAAGGTTTTTATGGTTGTATTTAATGCACAAGCGAATTCTAGTGATCCCATGTTAGGAGCTTCCTAGCCGGCTCGACATAGGAGTGAAGTAGGAGCTTGTAGAGTTTGGGGAAGTAAGTACGCCACCCCACGAATGGTATTAAGGAATACACCCGTCATCCACGCGACTAATACACACTAATTAACCGGTAAAAGATAGTTAGGGAGTAAGGAAATCTAAGTAAACACATTTCTCCACACACAAGTTTCTCACCACTTTTCATTTTTGTTATTTTATTTTATTTGCATTTGTAGTAATTTGGGTTAGTTGACTAGCAACTAATTCCGCCCACTCCTTCAAAACCCGAGATTTTACTTGCTTTCATAAAATATAAAAACATAAAAAGAATCTTCCTCAACCCTTAGACCTAATTAGAGTAGCCTTTCACACCTAACGAACACTATTCCCTGTGGAGAACGATCAATCCCCCGTACTTACCACTACACTATACTACATCGGTCAGGTACACTGCCTGGTGGGGTTGTAAGCCTCTTGAGATCCCTCGAGAGGTAAAACCTGTTGTAAGGTTGCAAAACCCACGCAATCAGCTATGTTTTATGGCCCAACATAGAAACATTGTGTTTTATGGCACAAACACAAAAACCACCTAATCTAGTATGATGTGTTACAATGATGTTTACAATGATCAATGATGATCCATGACATAAGTATATCATGGATATGAATGCCTACTCTATATGAACTTCCATTGATCGGAAGCCTTCAATGTATGAAGATCACAAGCTCCCTAAACTTGTTGTGATGGATATTCATATATGCATCTTCATGGTGGATATGCTATGGATGATGACTCATGATCTTGAGCTTGCTTCACAGGATCATAACAAGTGTATGCTTACAACATAATGAAAGTTAGTAGCATTATTATCAATATGAAATGGGTGATTAATGTGTGTTTCTACATGATTAACTACTGATCTAAATGTATGCAAAGGGTAGAGGGAATGTGTATTCTAAGTGGTGAGACAATGGGTAAACAATGGGCTGCTATTTATAGCCAACAGGAAATTTACCCAGCGGATCCAAATAAAGGGATCCGTCGGGATCCGTCCTTTATACCAAAGGGATCCGCCGGATGACAGCTTGCAAATCTTACCAAATCTTACCATATCTTGACATATCTTTCCATATCTTCAAATGTCAACTCTTTGGCTTGAAGATCTAAACAAAATATCACAAAATCTTTCCAAGATTGTGTACATGATGCATGCCATGATGTCATCCTAATATTTGAAAAATAAAGTTTCTAATTTAGGAAATAAATGTGTATATGTTTGTAACATGTATCCTAGTGATCATGTAGCATGTATATACAAGCTTAGCTTAACTAATATATGTTAACCAATATGTATCATGTTAGTTTGACACCTAAAGTGTATTTATCCTATTAAACTTAGACAACATGATGTACAAGTAAGAATACTTGTATATACAAAATATGAAATGAGGTTCTAAGTAGAATGGTAAACCTTTTTTAAAATACTTAATGACCTAGCCGTATTTTAAACATTCTAAATGGTTTGTTAAGGATTTGATCATAATGCCACATAACAAACATGTATGAACCTGTGTTGTATCATACGAGGACTCGAGAGGTGTTGAATGTATGTTGAGACAAGATATGATTACAAGTAACTTTTACATTTTACGTTATGTATCAAGTTACATGTTTGTCATCAATCAAAACAAACGAGACTGCTTGCACTAACAATCTCCCCAACAAGACTGTTTGCACTAAAATGGAACTTAGTTTTAATCAGGTAGTCAGACATTGTTAAAGCTGCAAATAAATAAGTCAAAAATACAAGTCGGTCGGAAACAAGTATACATATACACATCAACATGCAAGAAAATCAAAGCAAAGGCTAGGATATACCCTTTCCCTCGTCATCCTTAAGCGCTGCCTGATACCCGGGATGCTCCCAATGAGAGGTCAATCCAACGGCATAAAGGAATCCCGGAGGAATTTAAATGAGGTCTATCACATTCTCAGACAACCGCTCAGCATCTTCAACATTAAACTCCCCCTTCGGAAAAGGATCCGAGATGTCAGAGTCATGGTGCCTTCAAGGCATCACAAAAGGGATGGCCCTCCTATCTATAAGGAAAAAATTATGCTTCCAGCTCTTAAGGCAAGCCTGTCAGAAGAATGACTTACAAAGAAACCCCTCGGATTGATTGGAAAAACTCGATCGGAAAAACACTGCGAAAAGCGTGTCAGAAGAAACCAGAGAATTACGGTGGTAAAAACAGTACAAATGACGCTATTTATAGGCAAAGGTGAGGAGTGCGAAACATCGCGTCATTTTAGACGTCGACGTGGCACTCTCTCATCCACATGATAGACACACATATACGTGTCCAAATCCTAGGACTACGGTAAAGATGACGACGATCCTTAAAATGAAGCAATAATGATTTTTGGCGGGTTGTGCATAACTTGCAACGTACCTAAACCTAACGGACTAAGCCCTCTGAAAATATTAAAGTGGAAGTCCGAGATTTTCACAAAGTATCACACCATCGGCATAACCGATACTATGATACTGGGGGGGGGGGACATGTTGGCGTATGTTTTCGGACGACCCATCTTGTCCGAACGTCCGAACGACATGACGCCCTTCAGAAGAAAGGTCCGAGAGCACATAACCTCTTCGTCGAGTACAACCCTTAGCAATAGGACAAGTGGCGTTACCCTTTGGACAGATGGCAACAGCAGCCTTACCGCCGCCACCCCAGAATTCACAGGATCGTGTCTGCGGCGCATCTCCATAAAATCTGGCGTCGTCATTAAAGGTATCAAAGCTGGGTAGTATAAATACCAAACTCATTTACAGCTCTCAACTAACTTTACCATTCGCATTTACTCCCAATCATTATCTAACCTTTCGGACAATCCAATACTTACCCTCACGCCGGAGCTTGGTCCTGGGATAACACCTGGGACGAGTCTAACGTGCGTGTTTCTTATGTGTAGGTACTTCAGAACATTGACAAGACCTCGTCCGGAACATCTGACCCCTGTTCCGAACGACCTGCAGGGAGAATAAGGAAGTGTGTCGTGTTTACCTATCTCACTCATTCGACATTAATGTAAATACTAAGACTAAACTAGACGGCACACTTCTACTATTGCGTAGACTATATTTTTACCATTCTAACGAGCTATTACATGACCATATTACAAGACACATTGACTCGACAATGATCGTCACTTCAAGCATTCCCAACAAAACAAAATCCAAGTAGCTATAACACAATCACAAACAATTTTAACCTAAACTGTTTTTTGGGTAAAGGGATTATACCCGGTGAATATTAACCTAAACTTCAGAAAGAAGCAAACTTCAATTTTTTCAATGCTGTTGTTTTTGAATTTTGTTTGTATTTAAAGATGATAACATAACAAAATGGAGACAACCACAAACTAGACTAAGTACAAATTAAAAGCAGCTCACAACTAAAATTATAGTATCATAATCCTTGGTCACTCGAACATCAGCATTAAATACATAAAACGTTACAAGAGTTGATAGTTGAACAAAAGCAGATATTAGAATCAATAACAACATACTAGAGGGTGATGAGATACAAGAGTTTTGTTTCTGGAAAAGACAAGATCTGTTACGATATTACATAGTTTATTTTTGAGGAGGAAGTGAAAACATGGCCCTATCTGCAAAGAACCTGTTTAAGCGAGCATATTCTTCAACAGTCGGGACTTTGTAGTCCCATTTATCAGAAAAGTCAGGAGGATTCAAAGGTGAGTAGGTGTTGGGTGAACTTTTGTCTGGTTTTTCATCATGAATGAATACACCCTGTACGTACAAGAAGTAGAACAAGTTTATTTCCGATTCTTCCTTTAGAAAAAAATATAAAATAAAATAAAATAAAATAAAAACCCACAAACATGAATCAATTTTTAAACCTTTGGAAGTGAATTATAGTAATCCAAGCACAGACTAAAATTATCATATGGTGCAAGACATTTGGTGATATCCTTATCTAAAAAGTCACCAGCTGGTTTCGGCTCCAATGGTTTCCCGCCTTTGGTAAAATAAAAATAAACATTTTATATGATAAGTTGACGGAAAAGCATATCGAAAAGAATGAGGCAAAACATATTGTTGGGGACTTGAGGCACATCTTTCAACGACAGCTTTTGGAACTCCTTCTCTGTACATAAAATAATTAACGCAAACAAGTAATTAATGAAACAATACATAATGACAAATGATCGACTCTAAAAAATAAAACAAACATACCAACAACGTCAAAGTCAACAAAGTCCCCTGATTCCTCTTCTGTACATGATAATCGCAAACAAATTACTATTAACGCAAGAATACATAAGGAAAAATGATTGAGTCTAAAAAATAAAACAAAAGGGAAACATATAATACCATCAAGGTCAAAGTCAGCAACATTCTCCCTGTGGTATTGTCGATGAATAAAATCCACTGAAACTGCCATTATCACTATATACTCATTCCCATGGTCGGTGAACATTTTAATATTCCCACCCCAATTGTCGGTGCAAATAAAAAAACTTTAAAGTTTTGGCCCGTTTACACAGCCCATGCAAAGCCTAACTTTCATCTATTATCTATATCTACTCCGGTTTGCCAAAAAAAAAACAATAAAACCAATGCACAGTAACAAAGGCATAATATATTTTGGGTGAAGCGGTTTTTGTTGGACACGTGGTAGCAATACAGTCATTGTATCCGATGACTCATGTTATGGGGACTCATCAAGATCAATAATCCTCCCATTATGGTTATTTCTTTTTTAGCTAAAAACCCGAACGATCCTTTTTTTTTTCTCTTCCAGATCTCATGCAATCTCTATGGTTCTACTTTTATGAAACATCGAGGTGAGATTTTGTTTCTTTTTTGGTATTGATAATTAAAGTAGTACGTTTATGATTTGGGGTTTTAAGAGGTGTTGCTTTGTTTGTGTGCTTATTACATAAAAGTTAGCAAATCATCTGTATCATATAAGTTATTAGGCGGTCAGTTTGAGGATGCTCATAACGTGTTCGATCAAATGTCAGAGGGCTATAAAGGGGAAAATAGAGTATGATTTTAATATTTTAGTCTAACAATTTTTATGTGCAAGAAGTTGAAGCTGTTGCGTGTAACAAGGGTGTGAGCAGTTGTTGTTATGTAAGAATTAGGATGTTTTATCGTTTCGAATAACTTAAGGTGATGTTTTTCCGCTCGACCTGTTTGCCCATTCCACCATTCCGGTTTAGCTAAAAAGATTAGAACTTATCAGTTACAATGCCGACCGCTCACCTATTATGAAATGTAAAATAGACACACAGGTAGTCTATGTATATGTGAGTATTGTTGGTATTAATTGTAGCAAAACTTTCGGTGACATGAGATACACATAAGAGTTTATGTTATACTTAGTTGGTACACCGTCTTGCCAAACTAAGAAATGTTATACATTCCGGTTAACTTTTTGATAAAATCAAATGCAGTTATTTTCTGCTTATAGTATGGAGTTCACCTCAAATTGCCAAATGTGCCGTTCAGAGGTTTCATCTGTGAACTGTCGTTGTGGGTTACGTGTTGCAGAGGCTACAAACATGTCACCCTTATAGTGACTTTGCAGGGCTTTTTGTAACACCCCGTGCCCGCTTATACCAAAATTTAAAACTTTTTACGCGGGAATACTTGAACTAAAACTGACCCGCTGTTACTCTTTCATAAACTGACAAAAATGCATACACATTCAGGACTTAAGACTTTTTTTAGATGTAAGTAGACTCAATTACCTTCGAAACGATAGGTGACACGACCCATGACGACTTACGGATTAAAAGATATGATTTTTCAAAAATTACCAAAATCTTAAAAACTACCCAAAAGCTTGCTGTCCGCCCGGGACTGTTTTCAAAATCCTTGGCTGGAAACCTGACCTCCCGAACTCGAAACTTAACCAAACTTTCCAGATTCATTTTGTGTATCAATGGGCTCATTTTCATATAGAAACATTTACCGAACGACACCCCGAAGGGGTACTTTTACAAATGAGACGGGTTATGCAAATAACCCGTTTTGACCCATTTTCACTACAAACAACCCATACGATTTCCATTTTGCACCAAACTTGACCAACTTCATTTACTTATCATTTCAAACTTGTTCCAAGGTTACATGAACCGTTTAGTGACCAAAATGGGTGGGAACATACATAAGCCAAACACCCCTTAAACAGGTACTATAGTACTTCTAAACATAACATAACATAACATAACATCCATGACCCAACTAATTACACGACCCGGACATAACTATTGACCAAGACTCAAAGACACTAAACGACCCACATTAGACCAATGTGTTTTACCAAAAAGAGGATGGCACTTGGGGGCTTTCAACTTTCAATAGCTTGATCCAAAAGAAAGAAGTCTTCTACTTACCAAGTTCCAAGCTACACTTCTATATACAAGCCATCCTACACCTTCTCCTTACCCTTACTAGCTTCACCTGAACCTATCAAGAAAACATAACAACTATACATGTAAGCGAATTGCTTAGTAAGTACATGGCATAACAACTATATAATGTATGATAAAATCATACCGTAACTATAACTAGTCTAACCATAAGTTAAACTAGTGATATAGGGGCACATACCTCACGCCTACATAATCGGCCTATACATGATTCAACCCATAAGGTCAAATCCCATATCATAGTTAGCCCAACGACTAACTAAGCTATATCATATCTAGTAGTGGATCCAAAACTAGCTAACACACCCTATATCCTATAATCATCAATATCACATAACAATACACAATAAAACTATATAACATTCATCATTATCATACAATTAAGATGATAAAGCTATAAAAACAAGTTAAACCATATACTTACCTCACTTCCTCTATACCAATCTCACTAATAAAAGCTTCCCACTTTCTAATTGCTTCCTATATCATAATTATCATGAATTAGGGATCAATTACAATACTAGCATGATAATTCATCAATTCATAACTTCTATACTTAATTTCATAACATGAACCCTAATTCACAAATTGAGGGAATTATTTACTTGATATAGGGATTGAAATTAATGGTTCCTAATGACTTGGTAACTCTTGAGGATGATTAAAATCACAAGAGTTCAATACTTGATCAATTCCCTCTCTTCTTCCTTCCTGGATCAACACTACAGCAACTCTCCCTTTCCCTCTCAAATGTTCTGGACATTCTCTAATTATATATGAATTGATATTAATAATTTAAACTTTGCCCATATGGCAAGACTAGCCCCTCAAGTTTCATTCTTTCTATAATGACCACATAATTTACTTACTACTTACACTATAACACATAACTTATATATACATAACATATATATACATATCTAGTACCTGATCGGGATACGGGTGTAACAATTCACCCCTCCTTAAAATAAGATTTCGTCCTCGAAATCTATGCTTGAAAAAGATGAAGATACTTGTTCCTCATCTTCTCTTCCGTCTCCCACCTATTAATCGTGCCCTTACGATATCTCCATTGCACCTTCACAAAAGGGATCTCTTTATTCCTGAGTTATCTCACTTTCCTCCCTAGTATCGCTTCTGGTTCATCCTCTTGCGAAAGCAATTCCGGATCAATCTCAATATCATCCAAAGTGACTACACTAGTCTCATCCGATAGACATTTCCTCAAGTAAGACACGTGGAAGGTATTATGAATACCTTTCATTTCTTCTGGTAATTCCAACACATATGCTACTTCACCTACACGTTCCAAGATTTTAAATGGTCCTACAAATCGCGGACCTAGTTTTCCCTTGTTCTTGAATCTAAGAACGCCTTTCCACGGAGACACTTTTAACATAACCAAGTCACCTACTTCAAATTCAATTGGTCTTCTTCAATTATTAGCATAACTTTTCCACCTATCTTGTGCCGCCTTAAGTCTTTCCCGAATCATTTCAATCTTTTCAGTTGTTGCCAACACTATATCCGTGCTAGCCAATTCCCTCCTTCCAACTTCTTCCCAACATACGGGTGTCCTACACTTTCTACCATAGAGCATCTCATAAGGTGGCATGTCTATACTAGCATGGTAACTATTATTGTAGGCGAATTCAACTAGAGGCAAGTGATCGTCCCAATTACCATCAAAGTCTATCATACAAGCCCGTATCATATCTTCTAGGGTTTGAATCGTTCTTTCGCTTTGCCCATCAGTTTAAGGATAGAAAGTTGTACTCATATGTAACTTCATACCCAGTTCATCTTGAAAACTCTGCCAAAAATTTGAAGTGAAACGCCCGTCTCTGTCAGAAACTATAGAGATTGGCACTCCATGAAGTGCGACAATCTCGTTAACATAAACCTTTGCTAACTTATGAACTGGCATATTCTCCCTGATCGGAATAAAGTGTGCACTCTTTGTCAGACGATCTATCACTACCCATATTGCATCATTCTTTTTCTTCGTCTTGGGTAATTTCGTAACAAAGTCCATTGTGATCTTTTCCCACTTCCAAACTGGAATGTCCAAGGGCTAAATTTTCCCATACGGCTTTTGGTGCTCGGCTTTAACCTTCCAACAAGTTAAACATCCCTTGACACACTTCACACAGTCTCTTTTCATACCTGGCCACCAATAATTTCTTTTCAGATTAAGGTACATCTTCGTAGCTCCTGGATGAATAGAATACTTTGACTTATGCGCTTCTTCCAAGAGTAATTTCTTTATGTTGCTTCAAAAAGGAATGTAAACTCTTCCATGTCGTGTCTTGATCCCACGACAATCTTCTTCAAGATAAGGAATATGAGAAGCAATGCGTTCTTTTTCTCGATTTTCTTCTTTTAACGCCTCTTCTTGAGCTAATTTGATCCTATCAAAGAGATCGGATGTGACAATCATCTGCAAAGGAATGAATTCGAGTAACTTCACTTCGGTCCTTTCGACTAAGAGCATCCGCCACAACATTCGCCTTACCAGGATGGTAGCGAATTTCGCAGTCATAATCTTTTAGTAAGTCTAACCATCTTCGTTGTCTCATATTCGGATCCTTCTTTTCAAGGAAATACTGAAGGCTTCTATGATCGGTGTAAATCACGAACTTCACACCATAAAGATAATGCCTCCAAATCTTCAAAGCAAAAACCACTGCTGTAAATTCAAGATCATGAGTCGGGTATTTCTCCTCATGCTTCTTTAATGGCCTTGAAGCATAGGCGATCAATTTTTCCCTTTACATAAGTACACATCCAAGACTGGAATATGATGCGTCACTATAGACCACCATATCTTCTGTTCCCTCCGGTAATACTAGAATCGGTGCTTCACATAATTTCTTTCGTAAAGTACGGAAAGATTCTTCTTGTTTCTCGCTCCATACAAAAGGAACATTCTTTTTAGTAAGCTCAGTTAATGAAGATGCAATTTTAGAAAAGTCTTGAATGAATCGCAGGTAATATCCCGCGAGTCCAAGAAAACTTCAAATTTCACTAATATTTTTCGGAGCTTGCCAATTCATCACGGCTTCTACTTTTGACGGGTCAACTTTAATACCATCGGGGCTAACAACGTGACCGAGGAATTGAACTTCTTGTATCCAAAATTCACATTTGGAGAATTTGGCATACAACCTTTCTTTTCTCAACGTTTCAAGAATTTCCTGAAGATGTAGTTCATGTTCTTCCTTGCTTTTAGAATAAATAAGAATATCATCGATGAACACTATAACAGACTTATCCAGCATCGGTCTACATACCCGGTTCATAAGATCCATGAAAACCGCAGGCGCGTTCGTAAGACCAAAGGGCATAACCGTAAACTCGTAATGTCCATAACGGGTTCTAAAAGCCGTCTTAGGAATGTCTTCTTCTCGGACCTTCAACTGATGATAGCCTGAACGAAGATCGATTTTTGAAAACCACTTCGCACCTTGAAGCTGATCAAATAGATCGTCGATTCTTGGCAATGGGTACACATTTTTCACCGTGACTTTGTTCAATTCACGGTAATCAATACACATCCGCATACTACCGTCTTTCTTTTTAACGAATAGAATCAGAGCTCCCCACGGTGAGCTACTAGGGCAAATAAAACCCTTGTCAAGTAACTCTTAGAGTTGGCTCATTAACTCTTTCATCTCGGACGGAGCCAGACGATAAAGAGTTTTGGCAATAGGAGTAGCACCAGGAACAAGATCAATACGAAATTCAACCTGCCTATCTTGTGAAATACCCGGAAAGTCTTCAGGAAATACATCACAGAATTCATTAACGATCGGAATATCATTGACACTTTTCTTCTCACAACTTAAATCTACCACGTGTGCCATAAAAGCATAACAACCACGTGACAAATATTTCCTAGCCTTCATTACCGAACATAATTTCAACTCGCCTTCCCTTTTATCACCATAAATCGTCATTTCTCTACCACTAAGATTTACGACTCGAATGATCTTTTGTCTACATAGAATGGCCGCATGATGTTTGCCAAGTGATGCGCTTGATGTGTCGTTGCGGTTTAGCAGTATTAATGCCTACTCAAGTTTTAAATTTATATTTAGCCGACTTATCAATAACACACACACTTAACGAGCAGTGTACCCGGTCAGTATGAATATAATGGTAAGTAGAGTGTCGATCACTAAGAGTGGAACGTATCATCTAGTTATTCTAATCAGTATTTTAATATCCTAAGTTAGCTATACAACCTAATCTAACGCAAGGGGGGTTCAGCCTGAGAGACTGGCACGGTTTGGTTATGATTAAATAGTAAACTAAACTAATGAGCACGAATCAGCGATTGGCACACACGTACACAGATAGATACTTGAGACAATAAGAAGACCTGTCCTGATAATTAAGTAGCTTGTCACTTGTTTTATTGCTAGTTTTATATGAAGTGTATATAATTAACCCTTTCTCGTTGGATCTAATCTTATCGGCGAGTAAACCCTTAATGATCACTTATGTCTATCCCACTATCCTAGAATATTGAGCATTTGTGATGCCCACGTTTCGTATACGCTAGAATAGATAGGCGAGGAAGGGGCATGGCGACCCAAGCAATGCTCAGCTAGACACAAAGGTTATCAATGCACTAATAAAAGTCACCAAAGACATCAACATATAAACTTTAATTAATGGGAAAGCAATTTTAAGGGGTGCGCATGATATTCCATAGTCACATGACATCAGCCCATCAATCCTGATGAATTAAAGTGTACTAATACAATAAAACAAAACTACTTAATGAATTGAATACATGCAGGACCTTCTTACAGCTCTTGTATCTTCGTTTAGGGTGTGTCTTGTGCTGCTAATACGTCTGAATTCGTCTCAGGTTTGGTACTCGTACGTATGGTATCTTGCACACAAAATTCGTCTGAATTTGGGGTATTTATAGTTTCTGTCTGAGGGTTAGATGCGGCGCATAGGATAAGTAGATGCGGCGCATTGACTTAACTTCGCGTGGGTCCAAGATTAATATATTCAGGAATATTCGTACACCGCCTTAAGATGCGGCGTAACTCCATTTCTCTATGCGGCGCATGTCCTTTGCTGTCTTGGATTGTAACTTGTGAAATCTTGATAGTGATACGCCGTATGTAAGAAGTATGTTGCGGCGTATCTGGAGCAGAATGATCTTGATCTTGTACATTTCAGTAGACTCTTAACATCTTGCTTGTTTTGCTCCATAATTAGTCCAAAATCGCCAAGTTTCACATAATACTTGTTTTTACCTGAGAATTACAAAAGTAAACATTAACGTATCAATTCTCATATATAATATAATAAAACAGGTCAAATAAATAGGATAAATGATGATAATAAAATGTACTTATTTGAGTTCATCAAATATCCCCCCACTTGAACTTTACTTGTCCCCATGTAAACCTTAGAATAAATCTTATGAAAATGTATCCTAAAAGATATTAGGATTTATTTTTATATTTAAGCATGTATTCGTTTTGTCATAATTGCACAACCAAACACTTAACGAATTAGAAATAAAATAAAATATTTCGATAAAAGCAAATCTAATCGTTTAACTGTCCAGTCGTGACGAATATTCTATCATAAGCTTCGCAAGTATACGCATCTCCCCCACTAAAGCCAAGGAATAACAAGTCTAAAGCGGTAAAAAGGGTTTGTTGGTTAAGGGTTGATCATTCTTTTTAATCTCTATCAATCTCACATTCCAGAAAAGGCGACAAAATCACAAATACATGATCGAATCCACGACCACGATACTTGCAATTGCTCAAATCCTTAACTCGAATGGGCTAAAGATATGACCAAGTAATCTTTACCAATAATATTATATCAAAAAGGGCGACAAAATCATAAATACATAGCCGAATCCACGACTACGATACTTAAGATTGCTCAAATCCCTAATCTCAATAAATCAAAGGTTTGGATAAAGAATGATATAGGGTATGGATAATATTTGGGATACAAATTGGGGTAAAATGAAAAATAAACAAAACAGATAAATTAAAATCCTAAGTGTGGTAAATTACTTTCCCAACCATCCCATGAATAAGACTCATATCATTGAATAACTCACGCTTTAACACTTGAAACACACGCTTTAGGTAGACACGAATTATACTCAACAAGATCTCAATCAAAGAATAACCTTAGTTGGCGTTCCCATAACGGCCAACTCCCATTCAATCCATAAATATAATATATAACAACAATTAGTGGTGATATCTCCCACTTAATACAAAACTTTACATAAGTTGGTTAAAACAAACTTCTAACTTTTCCTTTTTCTTTTTCTCTTCTATTTTTTTTTCGTTTTTTTTTTTTTTTTTTTTTTTTTTTTTTTTTTTTTTTTTTTTTTTTTTTTTTTTTGAATTCAATGTATATGTGTAAAATTTCACAACTTTTCTGTCACTATTTTTCCGGATAATTTTTCCATACTTTTCGTACTTTCAGAAACAACTGTAATAGTAAAAGTAGTAAACACACGAAAAATAAACTCAAAGTTATACAATATTTACTTTCATACCAATTGCATTGTGCAATTTCCCGACCTAACCAAAGATAATGAATTACGCACGCGAACACAGGTAATGTAAGGAAACACACTTTGCCTAAAGCAATTAACCACGGATTTTAATCTACAGGGTAGGCTAAGGTGTAAGTGTTGGGTTCGTAAAACACCCAATTATCTTAAACAGGATTTGAACACAAATTAAGCCAAGTGTTAACTTAAACCGAGAACAATTCAAGTCACTGAGAGAACAGCCTCTCAGTGAGTCATCTTCAGGATGCTTAAGGCGAATTCAAATAGTAGGATTCACTACGCAGGAAGGCGGTACTCCCTGAAGTAGCACTTAAGCCAAAGAAGAAGATGATGGTTCAGTGAGTATTGGACAAGAACTCACTGAACCCCAGTCTCCTCAACAACAATGAAGTAATTATGAATGATACTGAGAAGCGTGTCCTGAAGAACTAAGTGCCTGAGAAGAAAGGCAGAAATATCTAGGAAGGATTTAAGATAAGATCAAATCTTATCTTGTCAGGAAGAAATCCTTCCTAAGACGGCTTAAAGTCTTTGAGTGTCAGACCAACCACTTCTAAAGACTTAATAAGCCATTTCTATTGGTTCTTGGAAATGACAATTACTATTGTAATTGTCAGACACGCTTGCTCAACAACTTGCTCAACAACTTGTAATATTTTAATTACTTTTACTCAGAATACTTGTGTATAAATAGATTGAGAAGGAGAGAAGTTGGGTGTGTTTTTGTACAATTAAAGCTTAGACTTTTGCAAAACAACTTCTCTCCTACAAAGAGTAACGTATCCCTGAGATTGCTCAGTGAGGTCGCATTGTTACCACTCAAGCAAAACTTGAGTTTAGATAGGAGACACCACCATACCTTGTCTATTCAATCCCAAGTGTTTGTTCCGCAAAACACTTGGGTATAGATTCTTTGATTCATTTCTAATAAGAATTTAAACGTTGAAAATTATATTGAGTTTTTCTATATTCACGTTTTATAATTGTTAGAATTAATCATAAACATTGTATTAGTCATTAACACAAATAGATTAACTTTCTAGTTAACTCTTAACGTGTAAAGGGACCAACAAGTGGTATCAGAGCCTCTGGTTTATAAAATCTTTCTAAACTAACCAAGAGTGCTCTAGGTTTTTAAAACCAAGATCCTACTATGGCTGATATCAATGTACCCCAGCTAGTCGACAAAAAGGGTGACAGCTACTCCGCTGTTGCACCCAGACTTGAAGCTGGGAAATTAAGAAAATAGAAGAAGCGTATGATTTGCTATCTTACTGGTATGGAACCTTACTACATCACCTGTATCAGGGATGGCCCATTTGTCCCTAAGTCGGCCGAAGGGCTAAACAAGCCTGAGGCCCAATGGACCATTGATGAGAGGAGGGTGGTCAATCAAGACCAACGCCTGAAAAGCATCCTTATATCATGTCTTCCTGACGATATAATGGAATCAGTCATCAACTGTCTAACAGCCAAGCAAACTTGGGATGACTTGGTAAACAGCTTTGAGGGTCCCTCAGATACCAAGGAAAATAGGGTCATGGACCTTAAACTTGAGTATAATACTTTCAGGGCAAAAGACTCTGAAAGTCTCTCACAGACCTACACCAGATACAAAACTTTGATAAATGAATTATCAAATGATGGTGTTGTATTGTCTAAGCATGAGACAAATGTTGGCTTTGTCAACAGTCTCCCTGAGAAGTGGCTCAACTTCTCACAAGGCCTGAGGAATGCTAACCACATTCAGACCCTTGAGCTCCCTGAAATTTATGGGAAGTTTGTCTATGAAGACAACTTGATCTCAAGGAGATACCCTGACTCAAAAGCTCTTGAGTCCAAAAAGGCCTTAACCTCCACACCCATATCAACTGCTTTCTATTCTAATGGTGTTGTGCAGGATATTCAAGAGGATTCTGAAGAAGAAATTGATGAAAGGACTGGTGAGGAGTACCTGAATGACCTGAACTTGGAATTCCAAGAAAGGGCACTCCTTGCTAGTTCAAGACGTTTCATCAAAAGGAATCAGTCCAACTTTACTAAACCAAAAGAAAATGAGACCACTGAATGCTTTAAATGTGGTAAAAAGGGTCATTTTGCTAGGGACTGTTATTCTAAAACTATCTCAGAACCCTCTTACAAGTTCTCAGGAAACAGTTCCTCAGGAACTAGCAAGTTTCAACCTAAAATGTTTCAGTCCACCCAACAATTTCAAAACAAGGGTCAAAAGGATTTTGAAACAAAATATAGGAAAATCAAAGCTAAACTTGCACTTCTTGAAACTAACCCCATATTTTCTCAGGATGCTCAAAGATCTAAACCTATTTAGACAAAGAACAAGGTATTAGTAGCTGAAGCATATGACTGGGATGAAGAAGAGGTTTCCTCAGATGAGGAAATAAGAGTTAGTGCACTGATGGCACTTTCTGAAGAGGATCAGGTGGCTGTGGGAAAAAGCCATGCTAGGAATGGAGAGTGGGTCAACATCACCATGAAGAAGAAGCATTCCAGGGATCCTGTTTGGCATCTAGACAGTGGATGTTCAAGGAGCATGACTGGTGTTAAGGAGTATCTACACAAATATGTGGAAGAACCAGGACCCAAAGTGATATTTGCAGATAATTCAACATGTCTCACTGAGGGTTATGGTTCAGTAAACTGCAATGGTATTGTCTTTACTAGGATAGCTTATGTAAATGGTCTTAAGTACAATCTGATAAGTGTCAGTCAACTATGTGATGCAAAATACATAGTTCAGTTTGATGATAAACAAGGAACCATCTTCAATGCAAATAAGGAAATTGTCCTCATTGCACCAAGAAGACAAGATGTTTATGTATTAGACATGTCCAGTCTAACTCAGGATGGAACTTGTCTCTTTGCTAAGGCCACTGATACTCTCAACTGGCTTTGGCATAAGAGACTCACCCACCTGAACTTTAAAAACATAAACAATCTTGTAAAACAAAACAAGGTCTTTGGCTTACCATCACTTGTGTTTTCAAAGGATAAACCATGTTCAGCTTGTGAAAAAGGTAAACATCACAGAGCATCCTTTAAAACCAAAACAAACTTTTCCATCAGGAACTGCCTACTTCTTCTCCATATGGATCTATTTGGACCTGTCAGTCCAAGGTCTACTAACCATGAGAAGTATACTCTGGTCATAGTGGATGAATACTCTAGATACACCTGGGTATTCTTCCTGATAAAAAAGAGTCAGGCAGCTGAAACAATCATGTCCTTTGTTAGGAACATTGAAAATCAAAATGACATTAAGGTCAAACAGATTAGAACTGACAATGGGACTGAGTTCAAAAATTATGAACTTGAATGTTTCTGTGATGAGAAAGGTATTTCCCAAAACTTTTCCTCTCCATACACACCTGAACAAAATGGTGTTGCTGAAAGGAAAAATAGAACACTCATTGAAGCTGCTAGGACAATGCTATGTGGATCAGTCCTTTCCAACCATTTTTGGACTGAAGCAGTCAAAACTGCCTGTTATACATAAAACAGATCCATCATTGTCAAGAGACATGGGAAAACCCCATATGAGTTATTCAAAGGAAGAATCCCTGACATCAGCTACTTTCATGTCTTTGGGAGTCCTGTGTTTATTCATAATCACAAGGATCACTTAGGGAAATTTGATGCAAAAGCTGATGATGGATACTTCCTGGGATACTGATGAACTCAAATAAGTACATTTTATTACCATCATTTATCCTATTTATTTGACTTGTTTTATTATATTATCTGTGAGAATTGATACGTTAATGTTTACTTTTGTAATTCTCAGGTAAAAACAAGTACTATGTGAAACTTGGCGATTTTGGACTGATCATGGAGCAAAACAAGCAAGAAGTTAAGAGTCTACTGAAATGTACAAGATCAAGATCATTCTGCTCCAGATACGCCGCATCCTACTTCTAACATACGGCACATCACTATCAAGATTTCACAAGTTATAATCCAAGACGGCAAAGGACATGCGCCGCATACAAGAATGAAGTTACGCCGCATCTTCTGGCGGTGTACGAATATTCCTGAATATATTAATCTTGGACCCCACGCGAAGTTAAGTCAATGCGCCGCATCTACTTATCCTATGCGCCGCATCTAGCCCTCAGACAGAAACTATAAATACCCCAAGGCCAGACGAATTTCGAGAGGCTAATACACAAAAAGACCGAAGACAGAAGAAACCCTAAGCCGAATTCAGAAGAAGTAGCAGCACAAGACACACCTTGAACGAAGATACAAGAGCTGTAAGAAGGTCCTACATGTATTCAATTCATTAAGTAGTTTTGTTTTATTGTATTAGTACACTTTAATTCATCAGGATTGATGGGCCGATTCCATGTGACTACGGAAAACCATGGGCACCCCTTAAAATTGCTTTCCCATTAATTAAAGTTTATATGTTGATATCTTTGGTGACTTTTATTAGTGCATTGATAACCTCTGTGTCTAGCTGAGCATTGCTTGGGTCGCCATGCCCCTTCCTCGACTATTTATTCTATCATTTCTAGGATAGTGGGATAGACATAAGTGATCATTAAGGGTTTACTCGCCGATAAGATTAGAGCCAACGAGAAAGGTTTAACTCTCGATGCGTCGCATCGAACTATACACTTCATATAAAACTAGCAATAAAACAAGTGACAAGCTACTTAATTATCAGGACAGGTCTTCTTATTGTCTCGAGTATCTATCTGTGTACGTGTGTGCTAATCGCTGATTCGTGCTCATTAGTTTAGTTTATATTTAATCATAACCAAACCGTGCCAGTCTCTCAGGCTGAACCCCCTTGCGTTAGATTAGGTTGTATAGCTAACTTAAGATATTTAAATACTGATTAGAATAACTAGATAATACGTTCCACTCTTAGTGATCGACACTCTACTTACCATTATATTCATACTGATCGGGTACACTGCTCGTTAAAGTGTGTGTTTTATTGATAAGTCGGCTAAATATAAATTTAAAACTTGAATACTGCTAAAACCACAACGACACACCGTGGATATAAAAATTAGAGCAATACACACGCACATCAAGTTTTTGGCGCCGCTGCCGGGGAGTGAATTGTTATTATCTGTTAATTTGATTAGTATTTTAATTAGGTTTTTCTTTTTAATTTTTAGGTTTTAACCGCTAATTCTGTTATATATTAGATAAATTGCATTCATTGTATTATTTGCATATTTTATGTTTTGTGTGTTTTTATTTTCTTTTATTTTTGTTTATTTTCGTTTGTTTTTATTTTTGTTTTTCTTTTTATTTTTCTGTATTCTGCTATCGTTGTACTGAGCTGATACAAACGATACGGCGCATCTATTTCCATAGATACGGCGTATTGTGTTTAATTTTTATAAATACAACGCGTTTAATAAATTCGATACGACGCATCTTTCCCCAAGATACGGCGTATCCTGTTTTTAATAAGAAATTTTTCTAAACGATAACGTCATACGACGCATCTGTTTTAACAGATACGGCGTATTTATTATTTTAATTAAAAACAGTCTTTCGAATTATTAAACAGATACGACGCATCGATTTTTATCGATACGGCGCATCTTCTGAATCAAAAATCTTGTATTTTGAAACGTAACGAAAATACGGCGCATTAACTTTTGTTAATACGACGAATTTAATTTAATAAATATAGTTGATTTTTGATATTCACTTTGATCGTTCCACTACTCTCTTGCACAAGTTGGTTTACTTTCAGGATAAATGATGGTTTAAGCATCGCTATGGAAGATTACATTCTGAACCTAACCAAGAGACGCTAGTTGGAGTAATCAAACCTTGATGATTGAAAGGCTGTAATAAGACGACAAGAGTGGAGGAGAATTCAGTACTGGTACCATTGAATATCTTAAAATTCTTGAAATAGAATTCCAGGTATCCTCTACAATAATTTACCTAGCCTTATAGAGAGTTCTCTCTGAAACCTCTCTCGAATATAATCTCAATTTTGTAAGCTTAAAACGATATTTGCTCCTAACTTTGGAGTAAATCATTATCCACTAAACAAAGAAGATTATATTCATTAATAAAACGGTTATGCTTATTGTTCTTATCTTGAATTTATATATATCATATGGTATACCGTTTTACCCCAATTTGATGTGTAAGGAAATGTGTTGCGAAGGCCAAGGTACGTTCCTTATTTAAATTTCGTTCACTAGCACAGTAATACGGCGGATCTTAGTCTTCTAAGCGCCGTATCTCTGACTAATTAAAACTTATTGACCAGTCAACGAATTTAGATAAGATATGGCGCATACTATTATGCGATACGGCGCATCGTATTTACCCTATAAATAAGAAAGAGATGCGCCGGATTTCAATTTCTTACCCCATTATTCACACAGTAAAATCGCACAACAATCGACCGAATCAAACCCTCTAATTTGAGTTCTTTTCTCGGATCAAACCTTCTAATCCGAATTCTTGACCAATCCTAATCGTGATATAAGGTAATAAACTTATTTAATTTTATTCGAATTTAAAAGTTAGGGTTTGCGCTATATCAATTTTAATGGGAAGTTAGGGGCTTTGATTAGAACTTAGGCATAGATGATTTCCCATGTTAATTTTAGGATTAATCACTGAATTTGGTACCTATTTGATTCGAACGATAATTAGGGTTCGGGGGTTATTTTTGAGTTTTGGAGGGAAAATGTGATGTTGGGTTAGTAGGAAGCTTTTAGTTATGAATATAAGGGTAAAGGGTCTGTGATGTTAAGTGGGAGTTTACGTCACGGGTCCGGATTCTTGAAAACGTGCCTGACCCCTTTATTTTATACTGATATGCTTTTAGATGCGGCGCATCTAAGTTAAATGATGCGGCGTAACGACCTATTTCCAATTTAATAAAATTTCATATACGCCGTATTACTTAGATACGACGCATCTCCATACGCCGTACCCCCTTAATCAGTTATACCTAGATGCGACGCATGACCTATGCGCCGTATCACCTTTTGTAATACGCCGCATCTTCCTACTAACAGAACACTAATATTTTCTGTTTTGAATTTTTCAGAATGAATCTCCCAGTTGCCGCCCGTAGACACCCATGGCTCCGTTTTGAAACAATGGGACTGACACAGGGTGCCGTTGATGATTACATGCCTAGACTTAGGAAGTTCTATCAGAGGAAGGTGTTCAGTGTTCCAGTTTTGGATTTTGACAGCATCGGGCATATTGATGGGGGTAACGCCGCTGGTAGGTTGCGGACTAGGTTGGAGATGGTACACAGTGATGGGGAAGGGCAGATTTTATTCAGATCTTACGCTTGGGAAAGGTTATTTAGGATTGAGGAGCCACTGGTGAAGATTTTGATGTTGGAGTTTTTCAGTACAATGCACTACAGGGAGACAGATCTTGGTCTTGACACATTCGATACTTTGGTATTCAGACTGGGTGGTTTGGAGCGAAGGATGTCTATGAGGCAGTTCATACTAGCTCTCGGGTTGCACACTGCAGAGGAAATGGCATCTCCAGGTTTTGCTGATTATTGGGCTGACAGTTTAAGGATCGTTCCGGATCGTGGGGAGTTAGGAGATTATTGGGTTGAGATTTCATCTGGGGGTGATTCGACCACCACCACTCCTTCATACACACTGATTAGGGAGCCCATGAGGAGGCTTTGTCACCGTCTGATAGCCCTGACTATTGCCGGGAGGGGACAGTCCCCTGAGAAGGTGACTACTTTGGACCTTTTTCTTTTGCGGAGCATGGACGAGGGAGCTGTGGTGAACATCCCTCACTTCTTAGCACATTATTTACACAGAGTTGCTCCAGGGAGAGATGGTAGAAGCCAAATGACTGGAGGTCACTTTGTCTCTCGACTTGCTAGGCACTTTGGGGTATTGGGTGATGAGATTCCCGCTGATCTCCCAATTGATGTAGCTAGATTACCTGGTATGGATGCAGACTATCTTGCGACTAGGCTTGGGATATGCGAGGAGATGATGGGTGGATACTTCTGGGCACCGTTAGGACCACCTAGGCCTGCTGAGCCGGAGCAGGGGGATGCTCAGGCAGCCCCAGCTGCTGCTCCAGCTCAGGAGGAAGTACAGGCACCAGCACCACCAGCTCCCCGCACTATAGGACAGAGAGTCGAGAGAGTGGAGCTAGAGGTTAGGTCATTGAGAGAGGCTCTCGAGGCACAGAGAGTTGAGCTTGCTGGAGTGAGGAGAGATGCGAGCTGGTTAGTCGACGGTGTCAGTAGGGTGATGGCTCTTCATGGTATCAACCACCACCTCCCAGATGGTGCTTATGTCAGAGGGATGGCCATATACGAGCGCAGGGTTCGCCGCAGGACTGACGGAGCTAGTACCTCAGGAGCTCCTACAGATGACGTGACTCCCGACCAACCTACAGCTTGACCACTCTTTGCATTTTCATCTTTTGATTACGAACATGTTTCATCGTACATTACTTATATTCTTTTGGGACTATACTAATTATTACTACCATGTTTATACCTAATGTTCCAGTTTATGTTTCTTGTTATATTTGATGAAGACTGGCATTAAGTTCAGCATGAGTGAACGAGAGAACCCGAGAAGATGAACCATGGAACAAGCCCATTTTACAACAGACTGTTAACAGTCTGTTTAGTAAATACATGCGCCGCATCTAGTAACACAGATGCGACGCATCCTATCCTTTATTTTATTTTATTTCGTATTTATTCCAGGCTCGATACGGCGTATCTTCTTCCATAAGATACGGCGTATCGACTGACCTGATGATTTTCATTTTAATTTTTTTTAAGTTTTATTTTTACTAACTACTAATGTATTATGCAAGTTTGAACCTTCTTAACTCAGGTGTGTTAAAGTCTTGATGGTATTATAGATTCCTGCATTTCCTGTGGATACATCATCCACAAGAAAGTTGATTTTTGCTCTTATACAAATGGAGGATCATACCGAGCAAATCTCAGGGGAGTTTTTCTGTTCTAATTCTTTTATTTTCCAGTTTTTAACCTTTGATACAAACAACGAGGACGTTGTTTAACTTAAGTGGGGGGATTGGAGAATTAGAACACTTACTTGTCCTAAACTTTTTCAAAATATGCTTAAAATGCGCTTAATATATCAAAATTTAAAATTTTTAGCATGTTTTTGTTTAAAGTCTAAATTACATAGCTGCACACATAACATTATTTTCAAAAATTGTGAACTTTTCAAAATTCACAAATCTATGAGTGTGCCGGTGACTTGTAAACTTTAGAACTTGGCTTGTATACTATTCGAGACCACCATAATAAGTATTATTTATATAATTGGAATGACTTGTCTAAATTGGTAAATTTCTAGGATTACACCCAAATAGCCTTTATATGTTATGTGATATTAGCTAACTACACTGGTTAGTTAACCCCGTATAAACCTTTTGTTACTCTCATTTTTAGAGTAAGATACCCCTAGAAAAACACTCAGAGCCATTCCTTTCGTTTCTTACACCTTTGTTATAATGTTTCGTTACACCCTTACACCTTAGCCTACCCTGTAGATTAAAATCCGTGGTTGGTTAATTGCTTTAGGCAAAGTGTGTTTCCTTACATTACCTGTGTTCGCGTGCGTAATTCATTATCTTTGGTTGAGTCAGGAAATTGCACAATGCAATTGGTATGAAAGTAAATATTGTATATCTTTGAGTTTATTTTTTCGTGTGTTTACTACTTTCACTATTACCGTTATTTCTGAAGTCATGAAAAGTATGGAAAAATTATCCAGAGTTATAGTTATAGTGATGTGGTGAAATTTTACACATCTATGTATATATTGATGTAAAACCCGAAAATTTAACATAACATGAATTGACAATAATGCCCTCAAGTTAAAATTTTAAGAACTTCAGAAAAATCACATAAGTAACATAAATTGTACTTAACCTAATGTAAGTTATATATTCCAAACTACCTAAAATTAAACTACTTAAGCAAATAGTTATATGTTAATTAAATTAAAAACATCCTAACCTATCTTATACACAAAAAAACGCCAACCACATGTACACTAACTAGGATTTGTGACTAAATTCATTTGGTAACAAGGCAACTTGTTAAAGCCCACAATCTCTTCTAATCATAACCCATATTCGGTCCATCAAGCCCAAAAAAGTACCACTCGATTTTCTTTTTTGTTATACCAAATATCACAAATACATCAAACCCTAAAACCCTAAAAACTAAAGTCCGGCTCTCTCTTGTGTCTCCTATTCTGTCGACTGCAGCAGCCTAAGGAAGCTTTGTGATTGTGTTCTTGTTAAATCCGTAGTAAGGTAATCTTATTCTCATGTTTTTCTATCAATTCGTGCCCTTGATCAAGCCCTAATCGACATTCTTGTGTTGTTTTCTTGTTTACTGCCATTCGATCCAAAAAAAAAGGAGAAGAAACAAACCCTAATCCTCCTTTCACTAAAAGTCACGCTGCCTCTCTTGTTTCTCCTGTATTCGATCAGCAGCAGCAAAATCAAAGGAGTTTTGGTGTGTTCTTGATTTTGTTCTTGTCCAAGGTAATCTTATTTCCATCAAAGTCAATCCATTCTAATTTATAGGATCAAACCTAATCGTTCCTCTTGTTGTTTTGTTTCATTCGATCACCACAAAAAAGAAGAGGAGGAAAAAAAAGAGGCGTGGTGAATTGATCTTGTGGTATTTTTGATTCTTCGTTTGGCCTTTGAGGGTAATTGCATCCTCCTTGTTAAATTCGTGTCATGATTCGATCCATTTTAATGTGTTTGTCAAAATATATAGTCACATAAATTATAAGAACCACATAAAATAATGAACTCACAAACCCTAAAACTAAAGTATATGAATCGAACATATGTGTATATGATGAAATTATTCGATTTGATTATGTTAAGACCTGTTAAAATTGACCTAGACATGATATGAACTCACCTATAATCATTTGGAGTCAAGGGTTAAAGATCGGAATGAAAAACCTAAGAGATTACATGATGTGATTAAAAACTGCTATTGATCTGAAATTTTGTTCGAATTTAATCGGCTGTAAATAAATGATATGAACGTGTATTTTGGTGTTTCTGGGGTCTAGAACTAAATTCAATGAAATAGCTACCTGGGAAAATTTATTTTGTAATTTTTGGAGGCCTGGAAGTCCACTTTTTGATTTTTGGAAAAACAAGTGTTAAATCGAATTCGTGTATCTGGAAAATTAGTCAGTGTTTATGATTTTTAATTTTCAAACCGTGTCGAATTAGGAGGTTTCCTTTGAACTGGGTAATATTTGATATGTCTATTAGTTACTGGAATTTTTCTAGATTTTTATAAATTTTATAGATGGGGTAAAGAATTAATTTATGTTCGGGTGTTTCATCAGATACGATTCTGGAACAGGTTAGGAAAATGGATTTTTCATCCGTACCTATACTAGCTAATAAAATCTGGAAAAATTAGGTAAAATACTAGGGACATTGAGGTATCCCTGTGAATTTTTGTACATTTTAATTCGAAGTTATATTATGATTTATAAATTATTTGAAACAGGTCCAGTTCATACATAAAACCTGATAAAGTGTAAAAAGATATTTAAAAGGTGTTAATTGTTTATGTTCTAATACTAAAGGGTCTAATTTGTTATTTTGCTAATACTAAAGGACTTAACTTGTAAGAACCTGTAACATTACACTTTATACCCTAATATTATGATAATTGCATAATTGGTCCTTAGACTTATCATTTACTTAATAAACTTGTAAAACTACCATAATAACCTTAATTGTATGTTAATAACCTTATGAACCTTGAACTACTAAAATGGTCATCATAAGTACTTTAAGTTGATTAAACGGGAATGTGAATGACTGAAGTTACTTAAAATGGAAAGATAAAACCAAAATGAGTAATCTGAATTAAGAACCTATCGTAATTCCATCTTCTACTCCTTTAGGTGTGAAGAAGGAGAGATCTTGACTCTTTTCCGTGTTTTCTATTATTGTTGCTTGCTTGGTTAATAAGGTACAGATATTCTGCTCTTCTTGTAAGGAGCCTTCGTTTCTCTTGATTCCTGATTTTGACTTCGTTTAGGATTTCCCCAAGCCATTGCTATGTTCCCTTGTTCTGTGAACCTTGCTCTTGCTCCCGTGTATTGTGAAACCTTGATAAGATTCCCTTGACTTGAACCTTTACTTGAAACCTTGCCTTGAACCCTGTTACGTTTCCTTGATACTCGACATGACCTGATCATCACTTGGTAACCTGAATAATTAGGACCCTGGGATACTTGAAGGTTCATAGGATTTTATAACTACTTTTCTAAATTACATATGAGGAGGTTTGAAAATTGCTTTTAAAGACTTTTATTATGAAAACTGATTTAAAGACCACTTTATCTTAAAAGGATTACTTTTAATAAATTGACATGAACCTTCTGGTACGTGACCTTTCTGATATTGACTTCCTGATAGTGAACCCTGCACTGATCTCCTGTCTTGAACCCTGTTATGAAACTTGACCTGAACTACTTGATACCTGATCCTTGACACCTGAGACTTGATACTTGACCCTTGACCCACAGTTTGAGACTACGAGCCACCCACTAGGCATGAGGGTTTCATGTCCATGTCATTGATGCACCGGTGGCATGACTCTAGGGCAGGAGAGTGATGACCTGTCCCATCCCTGACCTGATTTATACTTGTTACGTAGAGGAAGACCCTGTGGCCTACTGGGGGCGTATGGATGCATCCTAGACTTGACCTGATTTGTTTGTATTACTTGTATTATCTGGTGACTGACGAGTGTGTGCGATACACGTCTTTCACAATCCTGGGAGCTAGCTACTCCAACCTTTGGAGGTATCCCCTCACCCTGTACCTGGTATGTTGAGGTCACCCCTCCATACACCCTGATATGTGATTTGATTTGATATGTACTGTTTCTGGGCTCGTAGAGGATTTCTGTTTTCCTGAACCCTTGTAACCTTATGACCTGACACTTGACCTGACATTTGACCTGACTTGATTTGACTTGGGCGTGTGGTGGGTTATGGTTCTTTTATACTTAGTCATTATAACCATTTCTGGAAATATCTGTATAACTTTTCCATTTTCTTTTCTACTCCTGACACATTCTGAAATGTTTCACTTACTTCATTATCCTGTTATTACTGCTTTGTACCGTTATATCTGTTCACTGAGCTCTCGTAGCTCAGCCGCATTTCTTTTCCTGCGGCAGGTTTTAGTTGGAAGCCGGGTATGAGTGAAGAGACTTTTGGACTTAGAAGACCGTAATAGCTATTGAAGATGACTAGAAGATCCTTTATTTAGACTTAGAGACTTTGTATTGTAACCTTGTAGTTTCATATTTCCTTTGTAACCTTTGGAATTTATTGTATTATTTAGTCATATGCTTTTGTATACTTTGATATGTCACCATAGTGTAATACTTCTACCCTTATCGGGTTGGGGTGTTACAGTTGATGTCAAAAAAAAAAAAAAAAAAAAAAAAAATCGAAAAAAAGAGAAAAGAAAAAGAAAAAGGAAAAGTTGGATGTTTGTTTTAACCAACTTATGTAAAGTTTTGTATTAAGTGGTCGATATCACCACTAGTTGTTGTATATTATATTTATGGATTGAATGGGAGTTGGCCGTTATGGGAACGCCAACTAAGGTTATTCTTTGATTGAGATCTTGTTGAGTATAATTCGTGTCTACCTAAAGCGTGAGTTATTCAATGATATGAGTCTTATTCATGGGATGGTTGGGAAAGCAATTTACCACACTTAGGATTTTAATTTATCTGTTTTGTTTATTTTTCATTTTACACCAATTTGTATCCCAAATATTATCCATACCCTATATTATTCTTTATCCAAACCTTTGATTTATTGAGATTAGGGATTTGAGCAATCTTAAGTATCGTAGTCGTGGATTCGGCTATGTATTTATGATTTTGTCGCCCTTTTTGATATAATATTATTGGTGAAGATTACTTGGTCCTATCTTTAGCCTATTCGAGTTAAGGATTTGAGCAATTGCAAGTATCGTGTTCGTGGATTCGATCATGTATTTGTGATTTTGTCGCCTTTTCTGGAATTTGAGATCGATAGAGATTAAGAAGAATGATTAACCCTTAACCAACAAACCCTTTTACCGCTTTAGACTTGTTATTCCTTGGCTTTAGTGGGGGAGATGCGTATACTTGCCAAGCTTATGATAGAATATTCGTCACGACTGGACAGTTAAACGATTAGATTTGCTTTTATCAAAATATTTTATTTTATTTCTAATTCGTTAAGTGTTTGGTTGTGCAATTATGACAAAATGAATACATGCTTAAATATAAAAATAAATCCTAATATCTTTTAGGATACATTTTCATAAGATTAATTGTAAGGTTTACTTGGGGACAAGTAAAGTTCAAGTGGGGGGATATTTGATGAACTCAAATAAGTACATTTTATTACCATCATTTATCCTATTTATTTGACTTGTTTTATTATATTATTTGTGAGAATTGATACGTTAATGTTTACTTTTGTAATTCTCAGGTAAAAACAAGTACTATGTGAAACTTGGTGATTTTGGACTGATTATAGAGCAAAACAAGCAAGAAGTTAAGAGTCTACTGATATGTACAAGATCAAGATCATTCTGCTCTAGATACGCCGCATCCTACTTCTAACATACGGTGCATCACTATCAAGATTTCACAAGTTATAATCCAAGATGGAAAAGGACATGCGCCGCATACAAGAATGAAGTTACGCCGCATCTTCTGGCGGTGTACGAATATTCCTGAATATATTAATCTTGGACCCCACGCGAAGTTAAGTCAATGCGCCGCATCTACTTAACCTATGCGTCGCATCTAGCCCTCAAACAGAAACTATAAATACCCCAAAGCCAGACGAATTTTGAGAGGCTAATACACAAAAAGACCGAAGACAGAAGAAACCCTAAGCCGAATTCAGACGAAGTAGCAGCACAAGACACACCTTGAACGAAGATACAAGAGCTGTAAGAAGGTCCTGCATGTATTCAATTCATTAAGTAGTTTTGTTTTATTGTATTAGTACACTTTAATTCATCAGGATTGATGGGCCGATTCCATGTGACTACGGAAAACCATGGGCACCCCTTAAAATTGCTTTCCCATTAATTAAAGTTTATATGTTGATGTCTTTGGTGACTTTTATTAGTGCATTGATAACCTCTGTGTCTAGCTGAGCATTGCTTGGGTCGCCATGCCCCTTCCTCGCCTATTTATTCTATTTTCTAGGATAGTGGGATAGACATAAGTGATCATTAAGGGTTTACTCGTCGATAAGATTAGAGCCAACGAGAAAGGTTTAACTCTCGATGCGTCGCATCGAACTATACACTTCATATAAAACTAGCAATAAAACAAGTGACAAGCTACTTAATTATCAGGACAGGTCTTCTTATTGTCTCGAGTATCTATCTGTGTACGTGTGTGCTAATCGCTGATTCATGCTCATTAGTTTAGTTTATATTTAATCATAACCAAACTGTGCCAGTCTCTCAGGCTGAACCCCCTTGCGTTAGATTAGGTTGTATAGCTAACTTAAGATATTAAAATACTGATTAGAATAACTAGATAATACGTTCCACTCTTAGTGATCGACACTCTACTTACCATTATATTCATACTGATCGGGTACACTGCTCGTTAAAGTGTGTGTTTTATTGATAAGTCGGCTAAATATAAATTTAAAACTTGAATACTGCTAAAACCACAACGACACACCGTGGATATAAAAATTAGAGCAATACACACGCACATCAGATACTCACTTGTCTCAAAAGCCTTCAGAGTATTCAACACAAGGAGACAGCAGACTGAGGAAACATTTCATGTTACCTTTGATGAGAGCACTGATGCAATCAGGTTCTCAACTGCCTCAGTAGAAGAGATAGGAATTGATAATTCTTCAAGATATCCTCCTGACGAATATCTTTCTGAAAACAATCCTTCTACTCAGTATCAAGATGATGCTAATCTCTCCTATTACATAATCCCTCACAACCTACCTAACCCAACCATCACTGAGTTTGTTGAAGCACATGCAAACACTGATGAAATTGATCAGTCTGTTCAAAATGCTCAAGAACCAAACAATCTCAGTAATCTGGTAGACACTCAAAATCCAATCAATGATCATGTGTCTACTCTAGAACCAACCCCTCTACCCAATCAGGCCTCCACAAGTTCAAATCAGTATCCAAGACCTCAAGAAAGTTGGACTAGGTCTCAGGACATTGAACTTGTCAATATTATTGGAGAGCCTACTGAAGGCATGCTCACCAGGAGCATGGCTGCTAGTCTAAGAGCAGCCTCATCCAATGAATGCCTATTTGTGGACTTCATTTCCACAATTGAACCCAAAAGTGTTAAAGAAGCACTTACACATCCAAGTTGGGTTCAGGCCATGCATGATGAACTGGAACAATTTGACAGAAACAAGGTAATGACCTTGGTCAAATGTCCTGAGAATGTCTCAGTCATTGGCATGAAATGGGTATTCAAAAACAAAACTGATGAAAATGGCATAGTCATTAAAAACAAAGCCAGACTTGTAGCCAAAGGCTATAATCAACAAGAAGGCATTGACTATGAGGAAACATTTGCACCAGTAGCAAGGATGGAAGCCATCAGGATCTTCCTTGCTTTTGCTACATACATGAACTTCAAGGTGTACCAAATGGATGTTAAAAGTGCATTCTTAAATGGTTCACTGAAAGAAGAAGTTTATGTTCAGCAACCTCCTGGATTTGAAAGCCATGAGTCTCCTGATCATGTCTGTAAGCTTAACAAAGCCCTTTATGGACTGAAGCAAGCTCCCAGGGCATGGTATGAGACTCTTTCAGCCTTCTTAATCCAAAACAAATTTGTCAGAGGCAAGATAGACAACACATTGTTTATCTATAAGACAAATAATGATGTCATACTAGTACAAGTATATGTTGATGACATCATCTTTGGCTCAACAAGTTTCAAACTTTGCAAACAATTTGAAAAACTAATGGCAAAGAAGTTTGAAATGAGCATGATGGGAGAACTGACATACTTCCTTGGTCTACAGATCAAACAGACTGATAGAGGAACCACTATCAGTCAAGAGAAGTATGTAAAGAATCTACTGAAGAAGTATGATCTCAACGACTGGGCCTCAGTCAAAACTCCCATGGTCCCCTAAACAACATTGGTCCTGATCTAACTGGTAAACCAGTAAATCAAACTCTCTTTAGAGGAATGATAGGATCACTGATGTATCTACTTGCATCAAGGCCTGATATCCAATTCTCAGTATGTCTATGTGCCAGATATCAATCTGACCCAAGAGAATCACACATCACTGCTGTGAAAAGGATATTCAGGTACCTGAAAGGCACTCCTAACCTTGGATTATACTATCCAAAATGCTCAGGACTTGATCTTAAAGGATATTCAGACTCTGACTATGCTGGATGCAACATGGACAGAAAAAGCACCTCAGGCTCTTGCCAAATACTTGGTGGGAAACTAGTCTGCTGGAGTGCTAAGAAGCAACAATCAGTTGCCTTGTCCTCAGCTGAGGCTGAATATGTTGTAGCAGCTAGTTGTTGTGCAAATGTACTCTGGATGAAAAGTCAACTCAGTGACTATGGAATTCAGTATAAGATGGTACCCATCTTTTGTGATAACACAAGTGCAATTGCAATCTCAAACAACCCTGTTCTTCATCAGAGAACAAAACACATTGATATCAGATATCATTTCATCAGGGACCATGTCATGAATGGTGACATTGAATTACACTTCATCCCTACTGAATATCAGTTAGCTGATATCTTCACCAAACCTTTGGATGAACCAACTTTCACAAGGTTGAAAGCTGAATTAGGAATGTTGGATATAGAAAATCAGTCCACTGATTGAATCATTCCAACTGAAGTGTAAATTCTTAAAACCTCAGGTCCCTGACTCAATGTGTACATCAGTGAAAACATCTCACTGAATCCTCAACCTCATGAACTAAACCCAAGTTCCTGAAATCTTGAGGGTTCAGGAACTAAACCCAAGTTCCTGAATCCTTGTTGCTCAGGAATCATTCCATATTCCTGAATCATCAGTGACTAATCCCAAGTCCCTGAAAAACCAATCACTGAATGAAGTGTCATTCAGGGCCCTGAAAAGGACATTAAATACCGACTTAAATGCTCTAAGTATCTTGTTAGTAAATGTCCGAGGTTGGTAACTGAACTTGTATTTAATTCAAGAATATTTGTTCTTTTTGCCTTTCTGGCTTCCACCTCTGGGCCACCACATTCCCACTTGGCATTAAATGCCTCTCCAATCACATTACAAATATGTGATGACTCATCTCTGCAAATTACACTTTTGCAGAACTGCTCAACTGTTCACTTCGACTGTTGCGCCAAACCAGGAAAGTGGAGTGTTGGCATTAAATGCGGATCCCAAAACATATTATTCAAAACAATTTCCAATAATTTTTTTGAATAAACTAAGATCGCTCAAATGTCTTAAATACCCCCATCTCCACTTCCCTATAAATACCCATTCTAAAGAATTCACACACACGTTTTTTGAAAATCATAAGCAAACTCTGCCCTTTTTTTCTCTCTCAAAACAAATTGTGTGTGTGTTCTTAGCATTTAGAAACATCCGACCATTTTTCGACCAAAACCAGATCATAAAATGGCTTCCTCTAATGCTGTAACCATCGCCCCAAATGTGAGCTTCACAATGGAGGGCGTGGACCTGACCAAAAACAATGTGGTTGGAAATTTCCACTACCCGCAGCAATATGCGGGTTACAAGGATGTAGTTAAGTATTTACAAAACTGCTTCCTTGCCATAGCTTTTTCAACTACCCCAGAAGTCATTTATAATGACTATCTCAGGTAGTTTTGGTGTACCGCAACGGCTACAAGCCTAAAGGACACCAAAGAGTCGATCATCACTTTCACTGTGATGAATGGGACTTGGACTCTCTCCTTCAACTACAAGACCTTCATCTTGGCCAAGGTCTTAACTTTGTTGAGAACTTTAAGGCAAACCCTACTGATCAGGAAAATAAAAGCTGAAATGCTTTTCCTAGGGCCTCATGATGTTAGGCGTCCTACCGAGTCCCCTGAAGCCTTGCTGGCAAAGGCTCCAATAGTGAAGACATGGTTTCACCCTGTCTGGAGACTTATGATGACATTCGTCATTCAGGTACTCGAGGAAACAAATCCTCCACTGAGCAGTTGAACTCATCACAACAATTGATGATGTTCAGTCTCTTGGAGGGTAGAAAAATTGATATCGGAGGAATAATCTTTCGTGACCTCGTTTCAAAGCTCTCAGGAGAAACATAGGCAAAGACACATGTCTTATCCTAGGTTCATTTCCTGTGTGCTTCAGGATCTTCTTGGTTCTGACTACTTAAGGTCTGACGATGAAGGTACAAAACCTGACGTCTTGCATAAGACCAACTTTAGTAGTGACATTACTGAGGTACAACCAGTCGCCCTGACCACCTACATGTTAATGGTGATTCAGGGTGAAAATGTATGCTCACCAGTTCCTTCACCAACCAAGAAGGTGAAGAAGACCAAAGGGAAAGGGGGACAATCTAGTAAGGTGGTTAGACCTAAACCACTCGTCACTGAGACTGTTGCCTCAGGCACCAAGAAAGTTGTTGTGACCTTGACCTCTCAGACTCCCATCAAAGAGACCACATTGGCCACAAAACAACAGCCAACGGAGGGTGCTGGGCAATCATCCTCAGTATCCTCGGGCACACCCTTTCCGAATGTCCCTACTGACAAAAACAAGTCAGGTGGGTCAGGAGCATCAACCCACTCACATCCCAATGAAGGCACTGATAAATCACAATCAGAGCCTGAGGGAGTTCAGGGTTCTATATCCTCGGTGGAGCAGTACTACTCCACTAAGAAGGGGACCCATACTCATTCACATCCCGTTAACGTCTCTAAGCAATCACACTTAGAGTCTCAGGGAGTTCAGGCCTCTAAATCCCCAAAAGGACAGCACAATCCTGATGGGAAGGGAGGCCATCAACAATCACCAATAGTACCTAGTGATTCTACTGAAAACACCCGTCAGTAGATGAAGGTGTCAGGGGGACAAAGATCAGGGGAAACAAACCACCCGCTGATACGGAATCCCATAACACCCTCAGGCGGTCCAGTCACTTGGGAATGATCCTAACAGTCAGGCTGGGCAAACCCCCCCCCCAGTTATTATGGTAGTCAGGCTGGTGAAACCCCACCAGTTATTATGGCTAAAGGATCAGGACCTGGCCCAACAACAAAAGTGAGGCCCCTTTTTGAGGGGAGAGCCCTGGTGATTCCCTAAAGGCTCCTTCTCTGGCTGACTATGAAAATTTGTTGGCTGATGAGTCAGAGGAGGAGACGGATTTCAATTTTGGTGAGGATGAACCACTTCCTGATGTTGAGGAGGAAATGGAGGGTCCAAGTAACTCTCCTCCGCAGTCTGAGCAACAACTCTCTTCTCCTCATCCTGAGGAACAACAACCCAGTTCACCATCATCTTCATCATCATCTTCATTAGGTGCCTCTGCCACCCCTGAGTGGTTAACCAAGAATGATAATGTTCATCCGCCCTCTGAAAGAAGTATGGCTAAATTCCTTCGCCGAGCCACCGAAGGTCTTTACAATGCTCTTACTGATGAACTAACGGATCAGCATACTGAAGCGGCAGCCTCCTCTGCTGACTTCAGGGCCTCTGTGGAAGAATCTCAGGACAAGATTCTTCAGGCTTCCAGGCTGACTGACAAACAACTTGGGGAACTAACCTAAACCTTTGATGAAACAGCCACTGGTCAGCATCAGGACCTTGCAAACCTCCTCAAGGCCGTTGAATCAGTCCAAGAACAACTTACTGATGATCCTAAAATGATTCAATCAATGAAAGACCATATGGCCACTCAGACGACTGCCTCCACCAACCTGACTGAGCTTCTTAAGCTCTTTCAGGGGGTAGATCTCAAAGGTCTCAGGGATAACCAGGATTCCATTCTTCAGGCTGCTATGGAATCAAAGGGGACCTCAACAAGCTTTCCTCAGCCATTGATCAGCTCTCACAAACACATAATGAGCTGATCAACTACTACACCAACCGTGTTACTGAACTCTCCACCACCCAACAAGTCATGGCTACCGAACTCAGTGCCGTGAAGAATGATTCTTCTGAGACAAAGTCCATGGTCTCTGATATCCTATCAATTCTTTAGGCCTCTCATGTGCCACCACCTCCTCAGTCAGCAGGTCTTTCCACTGAAGTTCCTACACCTGCTGAGGGGGAGAAAAATGATGAAATCCCTGATCCTTCCTCTGCCTTGGTAACTGTTCCAAATCCTGATGCATCCACCAGTCAACCTCCTCGCACTGACAAAGGGAAGGATATTATGACTGAAACCTCTTCTCCTGAACCACACTTAGTCTAGGCTTCAAACATAAGACAGCCAGATCCTGAAGCACCGTCATTTGTTGACTTAGAAGATGGGAGAAGAGTCTATGGGACTCAGGAGGAACTTGCTAAGATCTTAGATGAGGAAGATCGCAGGAAAGCCCATGACCTCACCACATCTACCATCTATGAGGTCGCCAAGGAAGAAATAAAGGAGTCTGAGAAAGAGATTCAGGGAGATGAATTGATGAACTCAAATAAGTACATTTTATTACTATCATTTATCCTATTAATTTGACTTGTTTTACTATATTATGTGTGAGGATTATACTTAATCATTTACTTTTGTAATTCTCAGGTAAAAACAAGCATTTGGTGAAACTTAATGATTTTGGACTAATAATGGAGCAAAACGTGCATTAAGTGAAAGTCTACTGACATGGACAAGATCAAGTCAATTCTGCTCCAGATGCGCCGCATCTCACTCTCGACATGCGCCGCATCTCTATCAAGATATCACCAGATACGATCCAAGATACAAGAGGACATGCACCGCATCTGATCATGGAGTTACGCCGCATCTTCTGGCGGTGTACGAATATTCCTGAATATTATAATCTTGGACCCCACGCGAAGTTAAGTACATGCGCCGCATCTACTTAGTAGATGCGCCGCATCTTCCCTCAGACAGAAAGTATAAATACCCCGTAGACTAGACGAATTACAAGTTCCGAACCTTATAACCTAAGTCCGAACAGAAGAACAAAAGGACGAATTCAGTCAAGGAGGCAGCACAAGACACACCCAAATCAAAGATACAAGAGCTGTAAGAAGGTGCTGCATATGTTTAATTCATTAAGTAGTTTTGTTTTATTGTGTTAGTAAACTTTAATTCATCAAGATTGGTGGCTTGTGTAATGTGGCAACGGAAAGATTGCACTCCCTTAAAACTGCTTTCTCATTAATTAAAGTTTATATGTTGATGTCTTTGGTTACTACTTATTAGTGCATTGATAACCTCTGTGTTTATTAGTGGCTTGCGGGCATTTGACTGCGGGACATAATGTGGCTCCCACGGTTGTTTCTAAATTGATCACTTAGGAATAACTTTTAGACATAAGTAATCATTAAGGGTTTACTCGCCGATAAGAATAGGACCAACGAGAAAGGGTTAACTACATACACTTCATATAAAGCTATCAATAAAACAAGTGACAAACTACTTAATCATAAGGACAGCCCTCTTATTGTCTCGAGTATCTATCTGTGTACGTGTGTGCTACTTGCTGATTCGTGCCTATTGGTTTATTTTATTATTTAATTGCAAACAAAACAGTGCCAGTCTCTCAGGCTGAAACCCCCTTGCGTTAGGATATTAAAATACTGATTAGAATAACGAGATAATACGTTCCACTCTTAGTGATCGACACTCTACTTACCATTATCTTCATACTGACCGGGTACACTGCTCGTTAAGTGTGTGTGTTATTGATAAGTCGGCTAAATATAAATTTAAAACTTGAGTAGGCATTAAAACTGCTAAACCGCAACGACACATCACGCGCATCAAGTTTTTGGCGCCGCTGCCGGGGAGTGAATTGTTATTATCTGTTATTTTAATTAGTATTTTAAAAGAAAAACCTAATTAAAATACTCGTGGCGTATCTTGATTTGTTTTTCTTTTTTATTAGATTAATTGCATCATTGTAATATTTTGCATATTTGTTGTATTGTGTGTTAATTGTTTTCTTTTATTTTTGTGTGTTTTATTTTTGTTTGTGTGTTTAATTTTTTTTTTTTTTTCGTATTTTTCTGTTCTGCTATCGTTGTACTGTGCTAATCAAACGATACGGCGCATCTGATCTCTCAGATACGGCGTATTGTGTTTATTTTTTTTAGAAATACTAACAACCCAATAATTACGGTTCTACGTGCTGCAAAATATGACTTTGAATTCCTCTCAAGATAGGCGTTTTTGGCTTTTTAATTATCCTTTTTTTTAAATACAACGCGTTTAATTAATTCGATACGACGCATCTTTTCCCCAAGATACGGCGTATCTGTTTTTAACAAGAAAATTTTTCTAAGCGATAAAGTAATACGACGCATCTGCTTTTGCAGATACGGCGTATCTGTTTTTGATAAAAAAATTTTCTAAACGTTAACGCCATAGACGCATCTGCTTTCGCAGATACGGCGTATCTATTATTTTAATTAAAAACAGTTTGCGAATTATTAAACAGATACGGCGTATCGATCTCTGTCGATACGGCGCATCTTACTGAATCAAAAATCTTTTATTTTTAAACGTAACGAAAATACGGCGCATTAACATTCGTTAATACGACGCATTTAATTTTAATTAGATAAGTTGATTTTTATTAATTAATTCGATACGGCGCATTCTTAAATTCTAAAGCGGCGTATCTATTTTCTGGATAAAGTCTGATTAAATTTTAACGATTATAAGATACGGTGTATCCAACTTTTTGGATACGGCGCATCGTATGCAGATATCAGCTATTTTTATTCTTATATCCGTTTCTATATTCATTAAATTCTCTTCTAGCGAACAAATCCTACTGATGATTTTACTTTGGATGACAGATTTTGCTATGGAAGACATGTCAGTTAACGGATATCTTGCTAAGGAAAGCTTGTTTTCAGATTCATTCAATGTACTCATGATCGATGCAGATTTATTCTCTTGGGAGACTCCTCTTGAAGCTGCTTTTAAGGAATTCATGCGTTTATGCAACATTGACAAAGAGGTGTTCTCTTATGATGTATTTGTGAGGTATACTGTAGAAGAATTGTCGCTCTTATGGCCTAGCATTGAAGCCGAAGGATTGAACTGGACTACTATCGAAGAAGATGATGGGAAATTCTATCTTGCATACATGGACTCAAGCAACAACAGCTGTGGTGGAGGCAATGCCCAAATCTCTTACATGCCTTATTCCGAACAGTACTGGGGATTGAATGAGAAATATCAGGATAATGACATGAATTATGCTTTGGCGGAGTTACTATTTCATGGCAGGTTGGTAAGATTGATAGACCTCTCCCTCAATGATTGGCTAGAACTCAAATATGGTAGTCCGGAATTTGCCCCTACGAATGAAGTCAAGGAGATTATGACTTCATGGTTGACTCGGAGTTTTAAGAAGCAATTTAACGAGTTCATGGAGATAAAAAAGAATATGATTGGAAAGGTTTGCTTTGATGTTAACCATGACCCTAATGATGTTGATTTTTCAGAATGGTTGGCTAGTAAGTTTAATAACCATAAGAGCATGGATCGTGCTACTAAGGATGCATTATGGGTATATTGGATGAGAGGAGAAGATGAAGAAGTAGAAAGCGATTATGGGTCGTCACTTCATGATTCAACAATCAATGAGGGCATTGAAGAACTTTTCAGAATTGACATTGATGTGTTCGATTATGAGACACCCCTGTGCAAGCAGTTCAAGGAATTTAACTACCTTCTTCAAGTCGATGATGATGTGCTTACTGGAGATCTACCAGGATTTAAGACTTATGACGATTTCAAAAACACCTGGTACTATGAATGGAATGACCAAGTACCATGGGTTTGGGATAAACCATGGGAATTTGAGCACATTAATCACACCTGTACACCCTTCGTTTTCAAGGACGGGAGTAGTGTTTGGCCGACCTGCGATTATAAAAGTGACAAACCTGTAATGGGGGAAGTATAATTGGGATGAAACGGGTTGGAAACGATGTAACCTTTGAAGATTATGAGTGGTACGATAATATTGAAGACTGCCCACAAAAGGCGGAGGCTTTACAAGAAAAGGGCAGAATTGAACGCTTGAAAGGACTTAAGGGGACATCAGATACTACTTTCTGGGAATGGGTGCATAAACAGTTTGATGATTTCACAAAGCTTAGTCGACGGTTACAATATGATTTGGAAAGAGAATGGGAGGCGATTCAAGATGATAATAATAATGAGTCATTGATTGAAGAATTAGATGATTATTTGATTAAGGATCCTTATTTTAAGTTTGTTGATAAAGACGAGGAAGAGTTCACCAAAAGAAAGTGTCAACTACTTGGGATTCCTTACAATGAGCCGCCCATGATTATTTCTGAAAAATTTAAAATCATCAAATACTCTTTGGGTCCTGATGAAGAATATACTGCGGTGAAGACAAAGAGTTATACTAAATTAAGTCGAACGGAAGAAAACGTCGCAGAGATATACGGAAAAATCTTTCGGATGAAGGACGAAGGATGGACCGTGACAAGGACTTATTGCTGAGCTGAACGTGAGTCTAACTTGAAGACTCTGGAATAAAGACAAGTGCTTACCGGGAGACAACCCGGAGATTTATCTTTTATTATTCTGTTTTCTGTGTCGAGTCAGTCCAGGCCGCATGAGGATACGGCGCATCTCAATTCTGAGATGCGACGCATCTCCTGCAATGGTCATATCTTATTTTATTTTTCTGCATTTTTATTTTCAACTTTAAAACTATTTATCAGTTTATTTTAATGCGGCGCATCCCTGGTTAAGGATGCGGCGCATCTTTATTCTGATCCGTATTAATTCCAGGCTCGATACGGCGTATCTTCTTCAATAAGATACGGCGCATCGACTGACCTGATGATTTTCAGTTTTAATTTTTAAGTTTTATTTTTCCTAACTACTAATGTGTTATGCAAGTTGAACCTTTCTTATCTTAGGTGTGTTTTAAAGTGTTGGTGGTATTATAGTTTCCTGAATTTCCTGTGGATACATCAACTATTAAGCTTTAACGTTCTAATCCACATGGAAGATGATTTTTGCTCTTATACTAATGGAGGATCATACCGAGCAAATCTCAGGGGAGTTTTCCTGTTCTAATTCTTTTATTTTCCAGTTTTTAACCTTTTATACAAACAACGAGGACGTTGTTTAACTTAAGTGGGGGGATTGGAGAATTAGAACACTTAACAATTACTTGTCCTAAACTTTTTCAAAAATTATGCTTAAAATGTGCTTAATATATCAAACTTAAATTTTTTTTTTTTTTAGCATGTTTTTTGTTTAAGATCTAAGTTGCATAGCTGCACACATGACGTTATTTTCAAAAAATTGTGATTTTTTCAAAATTCACAAATCTATGAGTGTGCCGGTGACTTGTAAACTTTAGAACTTGGCTTGTATACTATTCGAGACCACCATAATAAGTATTATTTATGTAATTGGAGTGACTTGTCTAAATTGGTAAAATTCTAGGATTACACCCAAAAAGCCTATATATGTTATGTGTTATTAGCTAACTACACTGGTTAGTTAACCCCCGTATAAACCCTTTTGTTACTCTCATTTTTAGAGTAAGATACCCCTAGAAAAACACTCAGAGCCATTCCTTTCGTTTCTTACACCTATGTTTAAAATGTTTCGTTACACCCTTACACCTTAGCCTACCCTGTAGATTAGAATCCGTGGTTGGTTAATTGCTATAGGCAAAGTGTGTTTCCTTACATTACCTGTGTTCGCGTGCGTAATTCATTATCTTTGGTTAGGTCGGGAAATTGCACAATGCAATTGGAGTGAAAGTAAATATTGTATATTTTGGAGTTTATTTTTCGTGTGTTTACTACTTTCACTATTACCATTATTTCTGAAGTCATGAAAAGTATGGAAAAATTATCCAGAATTATCATTATAGTGATGTGGTGAAATTTTACACATCTTTGTTTATGTTATTAAAAAAAAAAAAAAAAAAAAAAAAATCGAAAAAAATAGAAAAGAAAAAGAAAGAAAGAAAAGTTGGAAGTTAGTTTTAACCAACTTATGTAAAGTTATGTAAGTGGTCGATATCACCACTATTTGTTGTACTATATCTATGGATTGAATGGGAATTGGCAGTTATGGGAACGCCAATTAAGGTTTATTCTTTGATTAAGATTTTGTTGAGTATAATTCGTGTCTACCTAAAGCGTGTGTTTCAAGTGTTAAAGCGTGAGTTATTCGATGATATGAGTCTTATTCATGGGATGGTTGGGATAGTGATTAACCACACTTAGGATTTTAATTTATTTGTTTTGTTTATTTTTATTTTTACACCAATTTATATCCCAAATATTATCCATGCCCTTTATTATTCTTTATCCAACCGAACCTTTGATTTATTGAGATTGGGGATTTGAGCAATCTTAAGTATCGTAGTCGTGGATTCGGCTATGTATTTATGATTTTGTCGCCCTTTTTGATATATTATTATTGGTGAAGTTTGGACCTATCTTTAGCCTATTCGAGTTAAGGATTTGAGCAATTGCAAGTATCGTGTTCGTGGATTCGATCATGTATTTGTGATTTTGTCGCCTTTTCTGGAATTTGAGATCGATAGTGAAAGAGAATAATTAACCCTTAAGCCTAAAAACCCTTTTTACCGCTTTAGACTTGTTACTCCTTAGCTTTAGTGGTGGAGATGTGTATACTTGCCAAGCTTATGATAGAATATTCGTCGCGACTGGACAGTTAAACGATTAGATTTGCTTTTATCGACTTATTTTATTTTACTTCTAATTCGTTAAGTGTTTAGTTGTGTGATTATGAAATGAACGAATACATGCTTAAATATAAAAATAAATCCTAACATCTTTTAGGATACATTTTCATAAAAGAAACTCTAAGGTTTACTTGGGGACAAGTAAAGTTCAAGTGGGGGGATATTTGATGAACTCAAATAAGTACATTTTATTACTATCATTTATCCTATTAATTTGACTTGTTTTACTATATTATGTGTGAGGATTGATACTTAATCATTTACTTTTGTAATTCTCAGGTAAAAACAAGCATTTGGTGAAACTTAATGATTTTGGACTAATAATGGAGCAAAACGTGCATAAAGTGAAAGTCTACTGACATGGACAAGATCAAGTCAATTCTGCTCCAGATGCGCCGCATCTCACTCTCGACATGCGCCGCATCTCTATCAAGATATCACCAGATACGATCCAAGATACAAGAGGACATGCGCCGCATCTGATCATGGAGTTACGCCGCATCTTCTGGCGGTGTACGAATATTCCTGAATATTATAATCTTGGACCCCACGCGAAGTTAAGTACATGCGCCGCATCTACTTAGTAGATGCGCCGCATCTTCCCTCAGACAGAAAGTATAAATACCCCGTAGACCAGACGAATTACAAGTTCCGAACCTTATAACCTAAGTCCGACCAGAAGAACAAAAGGACGAATTCAGTCAAGGAGGCAGCACAAGACACACCCAAATCAAAGATACAAGAGCTGTAAGAAGGTGCTGCATATGTTTAATTCATTAAGTAGTTTTGTTTTATTGTGTTAGTAAACTTTAATTCATCAAGATTGGTGGCTTGTGTAATGTGGCAACGGAAAGATTGCACTCCCTTAAAACTGCTTTCTCATTAATTAAAGTTTATATGTTGATGTCTTTGGTTACTACTTATTAGTGCATTGATAACCTCTGTGTTTATTAGTGGCTTGCGGGCATTTGACTGCGGGACATAATGTGGCTCCCACGGTTGTTTCTAAATTGATCACTTAGGAATAACTTTTAGACATAAGTAATCATTAAGGGTTTACTCGCCGATAAGAATAGGACCAACGAGAAAGGGTTAACTACATACACTTCATATAAAGCTATCAATAAAACAAGTGACAATCTACTTAATCATAAGGACAGCCCTCTTATTGTCTCAAGTATCTACCTGTGTACGTGTGTGCTACTTGCTGATTCGTGCCTATTGGTTTATTTTATTATTTAATTGCAAACAAACCGTGCCAGTCTCTCAGGCTGAAACCCCCTTGCGTTAGGATATTAAAATACTGATTAGAATAACGAGATAATACGTTCCACTCTTAGTGATCGACACTCTACTTACCATTATCTTCATACTGACCGGGTACACTGCTCGTTAAGTGTGTGTGTTATTGATAAGTCGGCTAAATATAAATTTAAAACTTGAGTAGGCATTAAAACTGCTAAACCGCAACGACACATCACGCGCATCAAGTTTTTGGCGCCGCTGCCGGGGAGTGAATTCATCAGGCTTCAAGCCCAACTTCTTCAGAAACACAACATGGAAGCCAAATTGAAGCAAGAAAAGAGGCAAAGGGCATATGAGAGGTATGTATGGCACATGACCAAAACCAAAGGTGAAGGCAAAATCACTGACATCACCATTCACCCCACCAGACCTCTGAGTTTAACAATCCATAGAGGTCCAAGAAATTTTGAACATCTTCCAACAGTCAAATTTTCAGACTATGGGTTAAGAGAATGGGATATGATGATGCCCATCCTGAGGAAGAAAACCACAAGCAAGAATGCCCCAATCATCATCAAGTCACTGAGTGCCAAGTATGAGGAACTCACAAAAGTGGCAAAAAGTCTGGGCATTAACCATGATGAGGCACTTGTTTCGCAGGGACTAACTATCCCTGAATATACTCAGAAGGTTGGGAAGAAAAGAAAAGCTGTAGCTATGGAGCCTGAACAGTACATAGCTGCACTTCACTGCAACATAGTTCCTCCTCAGGGAGTCAAGTTCCGTCCTAACCTAGTCATCAAAGAACTTGAGTATGGTATCTTCTTCGTGAATGAATTTGGTCAGGAAGCCTTTCAGAGAGTTTCTGACATTGACAAAGTGGAAACAACAACACTCCTACCCTACAAACTGATGGCACTTAATATCAGGGGCTCTAATAATGAGGAGTTTGTCAGGCTGATGGATCAGTTGATGAAGGAACGACCTGACAAAGAAGTGTTAGTGTCGAAGAAGGCAAAGCTTGAACTCATGGGTCTTGTTCAGGAACCTTGAGTATTTTGTACTTAGAATAATAGGACTTGTAATGATATGAATAAATTGATGAATGTTTTGCTATATCAATATCCTTATTTATTTTCTAGTACATTCAGTATGAGCAGAAGACTTTAGCTCACTCATACTGATCAAAACACTTAGGCATAATTTATATCCAAATAGGGGGAGATTGTTGGGTTCGTAAAACACCCAATTATCTTAAACAGGATTTGAACACAAATTAAGCTAAGTGTTAACTTAAACCGAGAACAATTCAAGTCACTGAGAGAACAGCCTCTCAGTGAGTCATCTTCAGGATGCTTAAGGCGAATTCAAATAGAAGGATTCACTACGCAGGAAGGCGGTACTCCCTGAAGTAGCACTTAAGCCAAAGAAGAAGATGATGGTTCAGTGAGTATTGGACAAGAACTCACTGAACCCCAGTCTCCTCAACAACAATGAAGTAATTATGAATGAATACTGAGAAGCGTGTCCTGAAGAACTAAGTGCCTGAGAAGAAAGGCAGAAATATCTAGGAAGGATTTAAGATAAGATCAAATCTTATCTTGTCAGGAAGAAATCCTTCCTAAGACGGCTTAAAGTCTTTGAGTGTCAGACCAACCACTTCTAAAGACTTAATAAGCCATTTCTATTGGTTCTTGGAAATGACAATTACTATTGTAATTTTCAGACACGCTTGCTCAACAACTTGCTCAACAACTTGTAATATTTTAATACTTTTACTCAGAATACTTGTGTATAAATAGATTGAGAAGGAGAGAAGTTGGGTGTGTTTTTGTACAATTAAAGCTTAGACTTTTGCAAAACAACTTCTCTCCTACAAAGAGTAACGTATCCCTGAGATTGCTCAGTGAGGTCGCATTGTTACCACTCAAGCAAAACTTGAGTTTAGATAGGAGACACCACCATACCTTGTCTATTCAATCCCAAGTGTTTGTTCCGCAAAACACTTGGGTATAGATAATTTGATTCATTTCTAATAAGAATTTAAACGTTGAAAATTATATTGAGTTTTCTATATTCACGTTTTATAATTGTTAGAATTAATCATAAACATTGTATTAGTCATTAAAACAAATAGATTAACTTTCTAGTTAACTCTTAACGTGTAAAGGGACCAACAGTAAAGGTGTATCGAAACATTATAAAAAAGGTGTGAGAAACGAAAGGAATGGCTCTGAGTGTTTTTCTAGGGGTATCTTACTCTAAAAGTGAGAGTAACAAAAGGGTTTATACGGGGGTTAACTAACCAATGTAGTTAGTTAATATCACATAACATATAAAGGCTATTTGGGTGTAATCCTAGAAATTTACCAATTTAGACAAGTCATTCCAATTATATAGATAATACTTATTATGGTGGTCTCGAATAGTATATAAGCCAAGTTCTAAAGTTTACAAGTCACCGGCACACTCATAGATTTGTGAATTTTGATAAGTTCACAATTTTTGGAAATAATGTTATGTGTGCAGCTATGTAATTTAGACTTTAAACAAAAACATGCTATAAAAATGTTAAAATTTAAGCATATTAAGTATATTTTAAGCATATTTTGAAAAAGTTTAGGACAAGTAAGTGTTCTAATTCTCCATCCCCCCACTTAAGTTAAACAACGTCCTCGTTGTTTGTATCAAAGGTTAAAAACTGGAAATTAAAAGAATTAGAACAGAAAAACTCCCCTGAGATTTGATCGGTATGATCCTCCATTATTCGTATAAGAGCAAAAATCAACATTCTTGTGGATGAGAACGTTTAAGCTTCAAAAATGATGTATCCACAAAAATGCAGGAATCTATAATACCATTCAGACTTTAACACACCTGAGTTAAGAAGGTTCAAACTTGCATAATACATTAGTATTTAGTAAAAATAAAACTTAAAAATTAAACTGCAAATCATCAGGTCAGTCGATACGCCGTATCTTATGGAAGAAGATACGCCGTATCGAGCCTGGAATAAATACGAATCAGAATAAAAGATGTGTCGCATCCTTAACCAGGGATGCGCCGCATTAAAATACTGACAGAAAGTTTTAAAGTCAAAAATAAAAATGCAGAAAATTAAATAAGATATGACCAGTGCAGGCGATGCGTCGCATCTTATGATGGAGATGCGCCGTATCTTCTGCAGGTCTGACAGACTCGACACAGAACAGAAAATAAAAAAAATTTCTTCCGGGTTGTCTCCCGGTCAGCACTTGTCTTTATTCCAGAGTCTTCAAGTTAGACTCACGTTCAGCTCCTTATTTTGTTCTTGTTACGTGCCATCCTTCTTCTTTCATCCGAAAGATGTTCCCGTATAGCTCCGCAACATTTTCTTCCGTACGACTTAATCTAATATATTTTTTGGTCTTCGTCGCGACATATTCCTCATCAGGTCCCAAAGAGTATTTGATGACTTCAAATTTTTCAGAAATTATCATGGGTGGGTTATTATAAGTGATCCCAAGTAGTCGACATTTTCTCTTGATGAATTCTTCTTCGTCTTTATCAACAAACTTGAAATAAGGATCCTTATTCAAATAGTCATCAAGTTCATCAATCAATTCTCCTTGCGACTCATCGTTATTATCATAGGGATCATAATTAACCACGTTAAAGGATTGATAATAATCTTGAATCTCATCCCACTCTCTTTTTAATTCCCATTGCAAGCGTCGACTAAGCCTTGAGTAATCAACAAATTTTCTATGCACCCATTCCCAGAAAGTAGTATTCGATGCTCCCTTTAGTTCTTTTAAGTATTCGATTCTACCTTTTTCTTGCAAAGCCTCTGCTCTACGTGGGGAGTCTTCAACTTTTTCATTCCAATCGTCATCTTCAAGTATACATCGTTTCCAACCCGTTTCATACCAATTATACTTCCCCCATTGCAGGTTCCATCATTCTTCCAATCACAGGTTGGCCATTCACTACTTCCATCCTTGAAACGGAAAGGTTTACAAGTGTGATCAATATGCCCAAATTCCCATGGTTTATCCCAAACCCATGGTATTTGGTCATTCCATTCGTAGTACCAGGTGTTTTTGAACTCATCAAAAGTTTTGAACCCCGGTAGATCTCCAGTTAGCACATCAGCGTCGACTTGAAGAAGGTAATTAAATTCTTTGAACTGTTCGCACAAGGGTGTCTCATAATTGAGCAGATCAATGTCTATGCTGAATAATTCTTCAATGCCTTCTTTGATTGTTGAATTGTCATCTGACGATCCATTGTTGCTCTCTACTTCCTCATCTTCCCCTCTCATCCAATATACCCATAACACATCTTTAGTAGCTCGGTCCATGCTTTTATGGTTATTGAACTTACTAGCTAACCAATTTGAAAAATCAACATTGTTAGGATCGTGGTTAACGTCAAAGCTAGTGTTACCAATCATGTTCCTTCTTATCTCCATGAACTCATTAAATTGTTCTTTAAAACTTCGTGTCAACCATGAGGTCACAATCCGTTTGACTTCATTCATAGGAGCAAATTTGGGATCGCCGTATTTAAGTTCAAACCACTCTTCTAAAGAGATATCCATCAACCTTACCAACTTTCCATGAAATAGTATCTCCGATTCAGCATACATTCTTTCGTTATCCAGATAGCTTTTATCTAATCCCCAATACTATTCGGAATAAGGCATATAAGAAGTTTGTATAGGTTGGACTTCATAGCTTTTGTTGCTCGATTTGTTGACTGCATTTGCTGAGTTCATGTATTCAATTTGGAATTTCCCATCTTTTTCTTCGATAGTAGTCCAAGTTAATCCTTTAGATTCAATGATGGGCCATAAGAGTAACAATTCATCTTCAGTGTAGCTCATTAGTAAATCATAAGAGAATATCCCATCTTCAATATTGCATAAGCGTTTGAATTCCTTATAAGTAGCTTCAAGAGGGGTCTCCCAAGAAAATAAATCGGCATCAATCATGAGCACATTGAAGTTGACATCTTCAAAAACTTCCACTGAGTAGCAGGGCAGGTTGGTTTGAGATAGTAAAGCATCGATCGTAGGTAAGTTGCAAGTAATAGCATTGAAACCTTCGAATGAATCCGAAAGCAAGAGTTCCTTTTCCAATTCTGAGCTTTTAGTAATGCTTAATGCTGGGAACTTGCTCAAGCTAACTTCATAGTTATCACACTCCTCATCACTTTCCAGAATTAACGGCTTTTTGGTGCGGGACTTTTCATTGTGCTTATCATCCATAAGTTCCATAGCAAGATATCCGTTCACTGACATGTCTTCCATAGCAAAACCTGTCATCATAGGTAAAATCGTCAGTAGGATTTGTTCGCTAGAAGAGAAATTAATGAATTTAGAAACGGATATAAAAATAACTGATATCTGCAGATGATGCGCCGTATCCAGAAAGCTGGATACGCCGTATCTTATACCGTTAAAATATGATTAGACTTTTATTCAGAAAGTAGATACGCCGCTTATGAATTTAGAGTGCGCCGTATCCAGTTTAAATTATCTAAAATCGATTATATTTATTAAAATTAAATGCGTCGTATTAACAAAAGCTAATGCGCCGTATTTTCGTTATGTTTCAAATTACAAGATTTTTGATTTAGAAGATGCGCCGTATCGATAAAAATCGATGCGTCGTATCTGTTTAATAATTCGAAAAACTGTTTTTAATTTAAATCGAAAATACTCCGTATCTGTTAAAACAGATGCGTCGTATGGCTTTAGGGTTTAGAAAAATTTCTTATTAAAAACAGAATACGCCGTATCTTGGGAAAAGATGCGTCGTACTCGAATTTATTAAACGCGTTGTATTTTATAAAAATTAAACGCAATACGCGGTATCTGTGAAAACAGATGCACCGTATCGTTTGTATCAGCACAATACAACGATAGCAGAATGCAAAAAAATAGAAAAACAAAAATAAAAACAAACAAAAAGAAACAAAAATTACAGAAAACAAAAACACACAAAAAGAAACAAAAAATATGCAAATAATACAATGAATGCAATTTATCTAATATATAACAGGGTTAGTGGTTAGAATCTAAAAATTAACTAAAAAGAAAAACCTAATTAAAATACTAAATTAAATTAACAGATAATAACAATTCACTCCCCGGCAGCGGCGCCAAAAACTTGATGCGCGTGATGTGTCGTTGCGGTTTAGCAGTATTAATGCCTACTCAAGTTTTAAATTTATATTTAGCCGACTTATCAATAACACACACACTTAATGAGCAGTGTACCCGGTCAGTATGAATATAATGGTAAGTAGAGTGTCAATCACTAAGAGTGGAACATATCATCTAGTTATTCTAATCAGTATTTTAATATCCTAAGTTAGCTATACAACCTAATCTAACGCAAGGGGGGTTCAGCCTGAAAGACTGGCACGGTTTGGTTATGATTAAATAGTAAACTAAACTAATGAGCACGAATCAGCGATTGGCACACACGTACACAGATAGATACTTGAGACAATAAGAATACCTGTCCTAATAATTAAGTAGCTTGTCACTTGTTTTATTGCTAGTTTTATATGAAGTGTATATAATTAACCCTTTCTCGTTGGCTCTAATCTTATCGGCGAGTAAACCCTTAATGATCACTTATGTCTATCCTACTATCCTAGAATATTGGGCATTTGTGATTCCCACGTTTCGTATACGCTAGAATAGATAGGCGAGGAAGGGGCATGGCGACCCAAGCAATGCTCAGCTAGACACAGAGGTTATCAATGCACTAATAAAAGTCACCAAAGACATCAACATATAAACTTTAATTAATGGGAAAGCAATTTTAAGGGGTGCGCATGATATTCCGTAGTCACATGACATCAGCCCATCAATCCTGATGAATTAAAGTGTACTAATACAATAAAACAAAACTACTTAATGAATTGAATACATGCAGGACCTTCTTACAGCTCTTGTATCTTCGTTCAGGGTGTGTCTTGTGCTGCTAATACGTCTGAATTCGTCTCTGGTTTGGTACTCGTACGTATGGTATCTTGCACACAAAATTCGTCTGACTTTGGGGTATTTATAGTTTCTGTCTGAGGGTTAGATGCGGCGCATAGGACTTAATATATTCGCGTGGGGTCCAAGATTAATATATTCAGGAATATTCGTACACCGCCTTAAGATGCGGCGTAACTCCATTTCTCTATGCGGCGCATGTCCTTTGCTGTCTTGGATTGTAACTTGTGAAATCTTGATAGTGATACGCCGTATGTAAGAAGTATGTTGCGGCGTATCTGGAGCAGAATGATCTTGATCTTGTACATTTCAGTAGACTCTTAACATCTTGCTTGTTTTGCTCCATAATTAGTCCAAAATCGCCAAGTTTCACATAATACTTGTTTTTACCTGAGAATTACAAAAGTAAACATTAACGTATCAATTCTCATATATAATATAATAAAACAAGTCAAATAAATAGGATAAATGATGATAATAAAATGTACTTATTTGAGTTCATCACCAAGCCAATCCATACCGATTACAATATCAAACTCTCCTAGCATTATGGGAATTAGATCAATCCTAAAGATACTCTCATCAATCTCTATCTCTACATCTCGGTACACACTAGACACCACCACCACTTTACTATCGGCAATCTCAACTTCTATAGGCATTGAAAGCTTATCTAATGGAGTGGATAATTCTTTACTAAAGTTGTAGGATACAAAGGATACGCTTGCACCGGAATCATATAAAACACGAGCGGGTTTGGAATTGACGAGAATAATACCCGTGACAACATCAGAACTCGACCTTGCTTCTTCAGCACTCATCTGATAGACACGAGCTGTAGACTTCGGAATTTCAACCTTTACTTCTTTGATCAGATTAAATGGCCTTGCTTGCTTTGGATTTGTCTTAGGACACTCACTTATTTTGTGTCCCTCTTCATTACACCCATAACATATCACTAAGGGCTTGGTGCAATCTTTACTAATGTGGTTTAAATCCCCACATCTATAGCATCCTTTTTTCCCAACTCTACATTCTCCCGGGTGATTTCTCCCACACTTAGTACATCGAGACGGTAACTTTCCCGTGTTGTCCCTCTTTGTGAAATCGAACCTGCCCCGTTTACCGAACGTCATTGGTTGGTCTTGCCTTCTTTTTAAATATTTCCTTTCCTTGCTCTTCATCCTATCCAAATCAGCCTCTCTTGTACGCGCTCTACTTAGAAGATCCTTCATGGTGGTGCACTTGAAAAGCGATACAATGGTACGAATTTCATCCTTGAGCATTCTTTGAAACTTGTCAACCTTGAGCTTTTCATTATTAAGATACTCCGGACAATACTGAACCATGTCACAAAACTTCTCCCACATCTCATTCACCGATTCATTAGTTTGGACAAGGCCATGAAACACTTCTCTTATTTTGTCAATTTCTTCCGAGGGAGTATATTCTTTTATAAACACTTCCTTGAATTGTTCCCATGTACACGTTTCTCTCCAAGCACTACCTTTCTCATTTGCCTTACCTTCCCACCATATTTTAGCTCGTTCACGAAGATAGTTGGTGGCAAAGTTTACTTTGTCCTCCTCCACACAACGACTAATGCGAAAAGCTCCTTCTATATCAATAATCCATCTAGAACTCCTTAGCGGGTCAAGAGTTCCCCTAAATGTAGGTGGAGCACAAGCGGTGAAGTCTCGATAAGAAGACTTCTCTTTAACTACTCCGGGTCTAGCACTCGGATCGTTCACTATCTGCCCACTCTTGGTCCATGAATTGTATGTGGATCACTAAGTAGTCTTGAATACCTAGTAGATGGTTAGGATAAATCCGAACCAATCTAATTGAGAAACCCTAGGTGATTGTTATTGTTAATGCGGAATCTTAACAAGAACATTGAAGAACACACAGATATCACTAACTTCGTATATTGATTATAATCACAATAGTGAACTCGTACAACTCTCACATACGAACTAACAATCTTTAGGGATCCTTTTATAACACAAGGAAACCCTAATACTAACCGAATCAGAAGATATTCACAAATCTTCTATAAAGATACATACACGTTTTGTATCTTTTCCTAACATAACTCTAACAGACTTTCCTAACTTCACGACCAGACTTAACTCTACAAGTCAACCAGACTTAAACATGCTACCAGACTTAACATTACATTACCAGACCTAATAACACAAACAGACCTAACTTAGATAAACTACCAGACCTAAGTTGTCTGCTCTTGATTCGTATCATAATTCCCAACAATCCTCCCCTAACTTGATCTTCATGCTCCATGAACTTCAAGTTCTTCTGATTAAGCCTTCTGAGGATTGAATCTTGAACACTTTGAACTGTATTTAGGTCTTGTTCCTTTCTAGCAGCTTGAATCTTGATAAGCTCTTCTGATATGGTCTTTGCAGCAACATTGACTATATGTACATCAAATTCATTTAAGTTCCAGACTATTCTCATCACTTCCAAATGTGTTACCATCTGTGAGAGGTGAATCATTGAAAATGTAATGGATTTAAAATCTCTTTACCAATAGCCATTACCACTGGAGTAGCCAATGTTTTGGTGTGTAAGACCATGGTACACTGATAACCATATGATTTTTAGCAAATCATCAGCTTATCAACGGATTTGTTAAGTCTTTACCAAAAGCCATTTGCTTCTGGACTAGTCAATTCTTTGATGGAAAAGCACCTCATCATGGTGAATTGATTACCATTTATGGTTTTCCACAGCCTTTACCACAAGCCATAACCTTGTGGGCTAGCCAACTCTTCACTTATCTTAGATATGGTGAGTTGAATACCATACAATTTTTGGCAAATTGTCAGCCATAAACGGATTTGATCAATCTTTACCTGTTAGCCGTTTGCTCAGGATTAGCCAGTCCTTATGTTGATGAGACAAGGTGGACTGATAACCTTTTGATGTGTTAGTGCAAAGCACCTCCACCAAGTGAGAAGTTCCAATAGTCTCACTCAACAACTTGTGAAAATTCTTTCAAACATCCTTAAGCTACATCCTTCAAAGACTGCCTCTTGATTAAATCCAATAACATCTCATATCCTTCATCCTTTTTACCAGTATACAACTTTTTGCTCATCATTTCCTTGCAAACATTTGATGATAAAGGATATTCCACTTCTGCAAGCATATAAATATCAACATTCTTTAATGAAACACAATGTACCTTACAGGTATGAAAATATCTCCAGCTGACAATGTTTTGCTCTTCAGGAAGTTTCCACACTATATTAGACTCAGTTGGTGGCTCAAACATCACCTTCAAATTGCCCCAAAAGACTCTTTCAAATTCATCTTTAGGTGGATGATCTCCATATTTAATGTTCACCAACTGATAAAGTTCCTGTAGATCCTCCCTATTCACATCATTTAGAATTCCAGCAAAATTCATATAAACAATGTCAGAATTATCTTCCCTTATTATTTGATATGCAGCCCTCTCACCAGTCATTATTAGTTGATACTTGACAACCTTAGTTGGTTCCTTTGTGCTTTCAATAGTCCCCATTGTGGCTCCTTCAGATGAAGGTTCTTCATCTAATTCCTCTTCGACAACCATTTTCTTGGATTTACTTTTCCTTTCCAAACCTTTTCTTCTTTGAAACACAATAGGCTTTATTACTTCAGCTTGCACTTCTTCTGTTGACTTACCAGCTTCAGGTTGTATATCAATCATCTTATCAGGTTCAATGACCAGTTCAGTCTCTTTAGCCTTTCTTCCCTGAAAACAATATTTCTGCACATCATCATAGTCAATAGCTTTGTAACCTTGATCTCTTTCAAATGCCTTGAGATATGCTACTTGAATTTCCTCATATGACTTCCCTTTCATCTGTTCCAAAGATAGATGCATTTGATTCTTAAGATACATCTTCATATCATGTTTCTTTTCTGCCAAAGACATCTTCTTGGGAATCTTTGATTTCTTCTGAAGCTTGAACTTTTCTAAGAATCCACCCAATGTATCATCATTACTTCTTGCATTTATGAAGTCAGCTAACTGTTTGGCTCGATCATCAGCAGTTAAACCTTCAATAGTTAGAAGTTCTTCATACTTTGCTCTTACTTCATCATCAACATTGAGCAGCTTTGTAAATTCATCAGATTCTTCAGCCAATTGTCTTGCATATACTGCATCTAACATCTTTTGTCTTTCTTCTTCAGCAAAATCTTGTGCCTTAATCCTCTCAATTGCAGCCTCAGATGCAAGTTCTTCTCTTGTTTTTCTCTTAGACTTCTTTGGCAATGAAGTTTCCTCCACAACCTGCTTTCCCTTTCTTAGTGCAGATTGTTGCTCTTCAATACCAGAACTAAGTTCATTACCAGACTTTTCATCAGATATAGTTCCAAACTTTTCAATCTCTTCATCAACAGACAAAATTAACCTTCTTCTTTTCCTATACTGTTTAATTTTGCCCATTGATTGAGCCAAAGTCTCTGCAACTTCCAGTGTCTCTGGGCTGATTGTGGTGACATTATCTTGAACAAGAGGTTCTTGAGGTTCTTGAACTGGTGTTTGAAGAATATTTCCTTGTTCTTGTTCTTGTTCCAAATTCCTCCCCTGTTTGGAAGAATTTTCAGCTTCACCCTCCTCATCATCAAAAGAAACACCCTTTTTCTTCATTGCTACTCCCATTTTCTTTACTTTCTTCACTAAAGTCACATAAGCTTTTCTGAGTGCCTCATTAGACTTTTCCAAAATAGCAATCTTCTTTTGCAGTTGAGGAACTATGATAAGAAGATTTTCCATGGTAATGGGAGCATGTTCCTCCTCCCTTGCAGGACTTGGAACATTTGGTTGTGAAGGTGAAGGTTGTTGGATAGGTGTAGATAGTCTTTCAGCAGATGGTGAGGGACCTGGTTGAGGTGATGGAATTGGAGAAGATGTAGGTGTAGCAGACCTAGATGATGCTTGGTCTTGTTCTTCATCAGGATGCACTTGTGCAGCTCCAGAAGTACCTGCATTGTTAGTACCAAGCATAGCAGCAAGCAAAGGTTTGTCTGTCCCTTGAAAACTCCTTTTTAAATTTGCAAAAAGTTTGGGAGTAAAGGCCACACTGATGTAAGGCACTTTATCCTTAGTTTCAAAATTCAAGATCATTTGCAAAAATCGTGGATACATTAAAAATTTTGGGTCCTTAGCATTTTTCACCATTCCTTCAAAAATTAATTTTGAAAAGTTAAATTTCCTTCCAAATGATAAACAGACCAATGCAGAAGCAATTCTGCTTCCAAATTGATCCCATCCACCACTCTTGGGACTTAAGCTCTGAAGTAAATGATGTACTAAAAACCTCCACTGAGGTGAAAAATGACTTTTCCAAAAGGTAAAACTTCCATCAGTGGGGTATCCAATGGTATTCAAACCCTCCAAAATATCCTCACTAGGCAAATCAAATTCTCCTAAAGCATCATCCAATTGGAGACTTTCCCTAATGGATGCTTCAGTAATGGTAAAGCCATTTTTATCTATAATTGCCCTTAAACATGGGGTCCCATCATCAAGAGTCTCAGAGGTAACTGACCCCCAGAACTGCTTGACAAGGGACTGATAAATAGTAGGATTATGAATTAACGAATAACAAATGTAAGAACCTTTTAGGAAATCCACAATCCCCTCGAAACCCGCACTTTGATCTGGCTTCTTCAAGAAACCAACTTGATTATGCTTGTCCACAAACTTGAGGTTAGCCATAGATGAGTAAATGATTTAGGTCTGGTTGATTAGAAGGGTAGGATTTTTGAAAATATGAGCGTAGAAACAGAGTCGTGAAAAATAAAGATGATTTAAATTTGGAAGTAAATAAAGAATAAAAGGAGATAAAATATATCAAATTTTAATCTTATATACTTCATAAATATCTCTTTTTACCGAAAATAGTGCAACGGTAATATTTTAGATAAATCTTTATTATTCTGACCAGATCTAACGGTAAAAAATATAACACTACCCGACCTAAATAGTCAACCAGGCCGAATCATAAACTTACCAGACCTAACCAAGAGAGTGGACTTACACACTGAATATAGCGAATGCAAGGCTTTGCATCATCTCATTCCAATCTTTTCTGCAAGAATTAGTTGAAACAACAAGAAAAAGGAGACAAAAACCAATCTTTGCAAGACATACAAGCTACCAGATTTAACACTTAAGTTTACCCGATTTAAAAACATGTAAAACTTATACATTTGCCTCCCCTTAAATGTACATTACCTCCCCTTAAGTGTAAATCTCCCCCCCCCCCCTTTTTTTTTTTTTTTTTTTATCACTAATAAATACTTAACCAAAATAAAGACGGTGGTCAACTTTCCAAAAATACAATTAATAACTCTTTCCCTGCAAGTATTAACTCATACACCAACCGAGCATTAAAAGACATTAAACCTTGATTTTCCCTAAAAAAAACCACCCATTGTTTTATCACAAAAACCATCACAAACCAAAAGAAAACCTTATAAGCATAATGGATCCATCCAACTCAGAAACCATAGAGATTTCATCCGATTCTTCTTGGGATCCAAATGGCTCATCTTCTTATTCATCATCAGGAGGATGGGGTGGATACTTCCCACCAGGATATTCTTCAATCACAAGAAACAAGACATGAAGAGAGTCAACTCTGAAGCAATGGCTAGCTCCTTATGATCTTACTGAAAAAGAACCAGACAATGAAGCACCAAAGACTTCAAGACCAAATCCCCCTTCTGATGTAGATGATAAAAGTGCTGAAGAAGAAGACCCCTCCAAAGATGATGAAGAGACTTTTCCTTCGAAGATTGTGCCTTCCCTGAGAAGTGGTTCTGTGCCACGTCCCCCACCAAGCAGCTTGATTCTTGGACTTCCATGCCCAAAAGCGTGGAATCAGTTTGGTGGCAGAGGAGCCAAGAAGACCATTCCTGACTTCATGGGCAAAGGGAAACAGAAAGTGTAGGTGGTGATGTTTAGCTGGTTTGCGTTAAAGCTTTTGTCTTATGAAGCATTGTAACTTGCATCCTAGAATGCAATTTCTTGTTAATAAATAAAAAGCTCTTTGGTTCTGATGTTTTAATTTTCCACATAAGAATTACTTGCAATAGAGAAGAGTTAACAACTGCAAAACAAAGTTAAGCACAAAATACCAAAAACACACATACTATGGAAAGCAGAAAACAAATTAACTACTGAAAATAAGAATAACCAAGAAGAGTAGCAAGATGAAAAAACAAATAAATATACAAACTATACAAAGTTAAGAAAGAGAATCAGTTTTTCTTAACAACCCAGGCCTGAGTGGGCTTGAGTCCTTTCTGTGGAGCAACATACTTATAGGTCTTGTATGAACTTGCTCCAGTGAAACCATGTTTGGACTTATAGGTAAATTCATTTTTAAATGGATTCCAAGCCCAGCAATCAGAGAAATTATCAGCAGAACCCCCATTTGAATTTGTTTGTCTCCTTACAGGTGAATGAGCTTTATAAAAATTATTTCTTTGAAAATTTGCATTCACCTGAGGTTTTTGAAAAGGTTGTTTGGGTCTCACAAAACCAGTGTTCACAATAGGTCTCACAGAATTAATATAACCAGTATTCACTTTAGGCCTCATAGAATTAACATTTTGCTTATTCACATTAAAGTTTCTGTAGCCAGACCTAAAATTTGGTCTACCAGAATTAACATAAGAGTTAGGTCTGGTAGTGTTATTTAGTTGGACAGGTCTGGGAACAAACTGGTTGGCATGATTAATTCTACTAGCATTATTCCAAACTGGTTTATTTGAACCATGACCCTTATTAACATTCATTCTCTTTTGCTCAGCCTCTCTTTTCATTCTCTTTTCATGGAAGTCACAATCTCTTATTAAATGACTCAAACTTCCACACACAAAGCATCTTTTAGGAGCATAAGTATAACTACTCCTACTTTCTCTGTGAACACTATTGCTTCTAGGTGACTCATTCATTTTAACAGATTCCCTAGGAGTTTTTATGTGATTGACACAACTAGGTTTAACTGTCTCAGCCTTTTGTTCAGTCACTACAGGTTTAGTAACAACAGGTTCACACTTCTTAACAACCTTAGGTTCAGGATTCTCTTTTTCCTCATTATTTGACTCAGACTTAGAGTGATCAGAGGAACCATCAATAGATCCTTCAGAGTCATTGGATTGACAAGAAGAATACCTACTGGATTTGTCCTCTGAGGTGGTTGGTTCAGGCACTTGAGGACCTTTCTTACCATACACAAAGAGTGAATCATCCAACTCTTCTTTTTCAAGAGGAGTATAGTCATCACTCAAAGGTGGTGGTACTCCCTTAAAGTCACCAGTCTTAACAAACCTATTATACAAAGGCTTATCAGCATAGTCCTCTTCTTTATTCTTAAATATAGCCCTATTCTCATTTTCCTCATATCCTAAGCCACATTTTTTATTTGACTTAATTTGAGAATCCCAACACTTAAACAAGTTATTATTTGAACTGTTCCACTGATCTACCCTTTTTCTCAGCTCATCCCTTTCCTTCTGAATTTTAAGCCCTAATTGTCTATACCTTTTAAGCTTTTCATCTTGTTCGTATATTTTATTAGCTTGAAAGTATAGTTTTTCATTTAAAGCAGCATGTTGGTTTTGAAGAGTGACCTTTTGTGCTTTTAAAGTTTTTACAGCATTTTTATGTGCTAATAAATTTACTTCTAGATCACCTATTTGTTCTTGCTGCTTATGACACAAAGCCTTAACATGATTATATGAGTCAGTGCATAATTTAGAGCATAATGATACCTCATTACCAATGGCCATGAGAGCATGATCAGACTCCTCATTCACTCTTGGATGCTCACCCCAGTTGACTCCTCCAGCTTCCATTGTCAGCAGGCTCATCTGATTCTTTTCCATCTTCCCATCATCATCTCTTTTCCCATCAGCAGGCTTCTTCTCTGGACAATCTCTTGAAAAATGTCCATGCTTGTGACAGTTGTAGCATTCAACTGTCCTCTTTGTGTATCCCACTGGTGATTTGTTGTTGAAGTTGATGGTCCTTCCATATTGCTTCTGAAATCTTTTGACCCTTAAAGCAACCATGGCAATGTGCCATTTTATGTCCATCTCCTCAACTTCAGCATCATTAATCTGTTCTAGGTCTTCACTAATAAAGCTTTCATCTTCCGTTTGATTGGCAAAGAAAGAATGTATCACCTCATCAGTAAAACTTGAAGCAGACCTTTCATTTGAAGGAGTTTCATAGATACCAGACCTAACACTACCAGATTTAACCTTGTAAGTACTGCTTTTGTTTTGTGACACAAAAGCAACATTTGATGAACTGGTTGAAGCCTGAGTGGTGTTACTGATGTCCCTTTCAAACATCCTGAGATTATTGTATAGGTCATCAGGTGTCATTGAATCTACTTCCTCCTTAATCCTCATCGCCACAGATACATTGCCCCATTCTGATGGTAAAGACCTAAGGAACTTGTGGTTTGCATCCTCATTTGAAACTGCTGCACCATGAACTTCCAGTTGTGTTAACAGATGTTGAAATCTGTCATAGCCCTTCTCCAAACCTTCAGTCTTTGAAACACTGAATGTTTCAAATTGCTGTTTAAGAACAGCCTTTTGCATCTTCTTGGAGTTAGCATTACCTCCAAATCGTTTCTTGATAGCCTCCCACATCTCTTTTGCATCAAGAATGCCATGAAACCTTTGTAGATGCTCCTTAGGAATAGCCATAAGAAGCAAGGTTCTGGCCTTCTTTTCTTTCTCCACAGCCCTAATCTCCTCAGCAGATACTGGTGGCATTATTCTGATCTGCCCATCATTCCCTTGTGAAATTCTTTTCTTAGAATTTCCCTTCTGAATCACCTTCCATACATCGCTATCAATGTATTCCAGATAATGTTCCATCTCCATGGCCCATATATCATACTCTTCTCTTTTCAGTAATGGAAGTTTTATGTTTGAGATTGTGGTTGTGGAAGGGATGGGTTGTTGTTGTGTTTGGGAGTTACTGGTTTCGGTTTTTCCTTCATCTTCATGGTTTGATTTCTCATCCTCACTGTTATAGATTGAGAAAGTTTCAGTGTTAACAGGCTTATCGAATTCAGACATTATGTAGGGTGATTTGAGTGAGAATTAGGTTTTTGAGATTTAGTGTTCTTCGAATTCAGAGTCTCTCTCCTTGCTCTGATACCACTTGTTGGTCCACGAATTGTATGTGGATCACTAAGTAGTCTTGAATACCTAGTAGATGGTTAGGATAAATCCGAACCAATCTAATTGAGAAACCCTAGGTGATTGTTATTGTTAATGCGGAATCTTAACAAGAACAATGAAGAACACACAGATATCACTAACTTCGTATATTGATTATAATCACAATAGTGAACTCGTACAACTCTCACATACGAACTAACAATCTTTAGGGATCCTTTTATAACACAAGGAAACCCTAATACTAACCGACTCAGAAGATATTCACAAATCTTCTATAAAGATACATACACGTTTTGTATCTTTTCCTAACATAACTCTAACAGACTTTCCTAACTTCACGACCAGACTTAACTCTACAAGTCAACCAGACTTAAACATGCTACCAGACTTAACATTACATTACCAGACCTAATAACACAAACAGACCTAACTTAGATAAACTACGAGACCTAAGTTGTCTGCTCTTGATTCGTATCATAATTCCCAACACTATCTCCCCACTCTTCTTAAGCTTCTCTATCTCTTCTTGAAATATTGCTCGTAAGTTCTCAGTTGTTTTATTAACATAATAGGGCATGGCCTTCTCGATAGCTCTTCCCACCCTATCCGTTACCAAGGTATCCATTTCTTTCAATTCCGCCCTAGTAAAGCTTCTAGGGTTAAGATTCTCGGGTAGTGACCTTGTTGGGCCACCACTAGAATCTCCTTCATCTTGTGAATCACTATCATGGCGGGAGGAGGTAGCTCTCAACACCTCCTTTTTTCGAATAGCCGCCATCTTTTCTACTTTACTGAAATTTAGCAATTCACATAATAAGGTACAATCATATAAATAACCGAAGCAAGAGGGCATATCTATTTTATACTAATGCCCTAGCTTGTCACTCGTGTATGGCCTAAATGAATTCAAATTCACATATGTCACTTATTTTTATCATTACGGTGGCCAGGCGTAATCATAAAAATAATTAACATATGTGTCCTCAAAATCATTCAAACAGTACACAAATAACAAACACTAGTTCTATACGCATCCATACAAGGCCTAAGTCTAGGAAATCCTAAAGTGGAATCCTAATTCTCTTAGACCAAAGCTCTGATACCAAGTTGTAACACCCCGTGCTCGCTTATACCAAAATTTAAAACTTTTTACGCGGGAATACTTGAACTAAAACTGGCCCAAATGCATACACATTCAGGACTTGAGACTATTTTTAGATGTAAGTAGACTCAATTACCTTCTAAACGATAGGTGACACGACCCATGACGACTTACGGATTAAAAGATATGATTTTTCAAAAATTACCAAAATCTGAAAAACTACCCAAAAGCTTGCTGTCCGCCCGGGACTGTTTTCAAAATCCTCGGCTGGAAACCCGACCTCCCGAACTCGAACCTTAACCAAACTTTCCAGATTCATTTGGTGTATCAATGGGCTCATTTTCATACAGAAACATTTACCGAACGACACCCCGAAGGGGTACTTTTACAAATGAGACGGGTTATGCAAATAACCCGTTTTGACCCATTTTCACTACAAACAACCCATACGATTTCCATTTTGCACCAAACTTGACCAACTTCATTTACTTATCATTTCAAACTTGTTCCAAGGTTACATGAACCGTTTAGTGACCAAAATGGGTGGGAACATACATAAGCCAAACACCCCTTAAACAGGTACTATAGTACTTCTAAACATAACATAACATAACATAACATAACATCCATGACCCAACTAATTACACAACCCGGACATAACTATTGACCAAGACTCAAAGACACTAAACGACCCACATTAGACCAATTTGTTTTACCAAAAACAGGATGGCACTTGGGGGCTTTCAACTTTCAATAGTTTGATCCAAAAGAAAGAAGTCTTCTACTTACCAAGTTCCAAGCTACACTTCTATATACAAGCCATCTTACACCTTCTCCTTACCCTTACTAGCTTCACCTGAACCTATCAAGAAAACATAACAACTATACATGTAAGCGAATTGCTTAGTAAGTACATGGCATAACAACTATATAATGTATGATAAAATCATACCGTAACTATAGCTAGTCTAACCATAAGTTAAACTAGTGATATAGGGGCACATACCTCACGCCTACATAATCGTCCTATACATGATTCAACCCATAAGGTCAAATCCCATATCATAGTTAGCCCAACGACTAACTAAGCTATATCATATCTAGTAGTGGATCCAAAACTAGCTAACGCACCCTATATCCTATAATCATCAATATCACATAACAATACACAATAAAACTATATAACATTCATCATTATCATACAATTAAGATGATAAAGCCACAAAAACAAGTTAAACCATATACTTACCTCACTTCCTCTATACCAATCTCACTAATAAAAGCTTCCCACTTTCTAATTGCTTCCTATATCATAATTATCATGAATTAGGGATCAATTACAATACTAGCATGATAATTCATCAATTCATAACTTCTATACTTAATTTCATAACATGAACCCTAATTCACAAATTGAGGGAATTACTTACTTGATATAGGGATTGAAATTAATGGTTCCTAATGACTTGGTAACTCTTGAGGATGATTAAAATCACAAGATTTCAATACTTGATCAATTCCCTCTCTTCTTCCTTCCTGGATAAACACTACGGCAGCTCTCCCTTTCCCTCTCAAATGTTCTGGACATTCTCTAATTATCTATGAATTGATATTAATAATTTAAACTTTGCCCATATGGCAAGACTAGCCCCTCAAGTTTAATTCTTTCTATAATGACGACATAATTTACTTACTACTTACACTATAACACATAACTTATATATACATAACATATATATACATATCTAGTACCTGATCGGGATACGGGTGTAACACTTTTTGAGACAATCATTAAGGTACGTTTCCCATACTTTTACTTACTTAGAAACAGTAATTAGGCTTATTAAAAAATTAGGGGCACCAGCGAGTTGAGGGGATCCAGCCATTTTGCCTTACAAGAACAAACCTACTATTTTGATAACAAATTATGAGATTTTTAACTTCACATTTTTTTATATCAAAAGGTAAAACACCTCGTACCTGATTCCGAAACATATTTAGAAACACTATTCTCCATTTATTTTGCAACTGTTTCTGAAGATTGTGTTTGGATTACTTTATTTTGCTGGATTATGTAGCGACAAGATGGTATATGGCTCCTGAGCTATGCGGACAGTTTTATCAAAAGGTATAGCCTACGAGGGTATGTTGTTTGTCTTCTCCTGTATTGTCGACATAACTTCCTTTACTATACATGACCAGTGCTTTCACTTTCAGTTGTTGGGTTTAAAAACCACTTTGAAATATCAAATTAACATCAAGAATTTGTCTACTTTAAAATAAGTGGCAGAAGTTTGACTAACGGAAAACGCATCTTGCTTAAAAATACGTTACACCCCCAAACACCCCCTAAGCTAATAAAAAAAGATATTGCATAAACATGAAATTAGCAGCCGCAATAATTGAATTTTAATGTCTGCTCTTATTTTATTTTATTTTTTTGCATTCTTTTGCAGGTTATTGACTGTATCTGTTGTGCAGTTGAGTTGGTTGTGCAAGTATTTATGGCTTTATCATTTTGTTCGTCACTGGTTATAATATTTTTAGCTAGCTCCCACATTCTGATGTACTCTATTATGTAACATTTATGTTGCCGAATAATTGTTTAATGTTTCATCATTTGGAATGTGCGTAGTAACATTTATGTGTAATCGTGTATATAAAGCATTTGTAAGAAACTCATTTGAATGTCATATTTAAGTTCCACAGAAAAACGGAGCAAACACCCCCACCGCAACGCGGCGGGTTCGTTCACCTCGTTCTCTACAATCCTCAAACAAAACATTCATTCAAAGAATTATTAGTATAAAAAAATAATTTCCAATTTAATTCAAAATAAATCACTAATTAACATTGATTCGACAATACGATATAAATAACAGTATCAATCAAACAACGGAGAATATATCAATCAAATCAAAATAGGATATATATATATATATATATATATATATATATATATATATATATATATATATATATATATATATATATATATATATATATATATATATATATATATATAACAATACGCGCATGACGTCATCAAATGCAGGATTGCCCAGTAATGCCCAGTAATGCCATGTCATAATTCCACATAAGCAACATTTGCTTAAAAATTCGAATTTCATGCCACCTAAGCAATTTTGATTTTAATGAAAATTACGTTTTTAAAAATTTAATTATAGTTGTCGTTTGCAAGATTTGAACCTTGGCCATTTGATCCACATTGGAATGCTTCAACCATTGGAACAAGCATTTTTTTGTTATTTAGAATATAAAATATTTAAGTCATGCTTAAAATTTTGATATTGTTAAGCTATAATTAAGGAATAGATAGCAGAAGAATCCCTACAACTTTGGTAACCCTAAATGCATATACCTAAAAAAATCTGCACTTCATTCATAATATATTTTTTCTCAAAAACCCTAATATCTTTTTTTTTCCTCTTCTCTTCTAATGTTCGGTTTAATTTTTGTGTTTTCTTCATCACAGGTTTGCAACCATGAACGCTTCACATGCAGTGTAATGTTTCTTTGATCTATTACTTAAAATTATGCATTCTTCTAATTAATAACAACTCTTATGTTTTTATAAAAGTTGTGTTGTGATTAACAAAAAAATGGTAAGAGGAGGGGATCAGCAGGTGTAGTGGAATCTATGATGCTCCATTCAGATAGGTTCACCTCACTCACTTTCTCTCTTTATACATTTATGTTTTTTTTTTACAAAACCCTAAATCAAATGTTTGTTTTACTAAGAAGGAATTCAGATTTTGATTATTAATCATAGTCTCTTAATATATCTCTTTTTCTTCCAAAATCTTTTTAGGGTTTTAAGAATGGCTGCCATGATTGAAGTGTTCATGATATATATGCTCCAGTGAGTATAAATGGAACATCTAATGAGGTAACCTTACGTTTTATATCATAATAAAAGTTGAGAAATCTCTTCTGATATAATCAAACCATATTACCAACACACTAAATTCAATTACAGATTGGTATGCTTTAGCATGGTTTTGAGTTCAAGCTCCATTGGTGAGTTATTTCAATTTTTTTTTTTATTTTTGCCAAATCTTCGATTGAATTGGTTACTTTTTTTTTTAACTTTGATGATTGGATGTAAATTGGTTTGTGGGTTTTGTTTATGTTTATGTTTGAATACGTTATATGATATCAAACGCCCCTTATTGTATGACATTATAATGTAGGTATGGCGGTGAAATAGCAGTCCATTGGTGAGTTATTCCACTTATTGATTTTGTCTGATTTGTATTATTGTTATTAATATGTTTATACGATGGTAATTTGTGTGCTGTTTGTTTGGTGGCTATAGATCGATAACAGAAACTCCTAAGCGGTCAAACATGCCAGAACCGATGGTATGTTTTGTTTTTAAATATATTATTATGGCAGTTACTCTCTCATATGCTGTTTGTTTAAGTATTAAGATGGTTTTAAATTGATTAATGAAAATTTAATGCATATGTATTATGGATTTGCTTGAAATTTGGTGTTTCGCTCTATGCGCTAATAATGATTTGCGGAAAAAACAACCACTTGATTTTTTTTGGTTTGATAATACGAGAATGATAGATTGGATCAGTGGATTTTATAAAACTATTGCAGTCGAATTGGTTGTGATAATATATAAATTACAAATCCTGTTTGTGTTATATAATTTGGGATGGTGATTAGAAGTATCAAGATTAGCAATTGATTTGAAGGTTACTCGGGTCAAACTTTGAACCATATTATCCCTAGTTTCAATTGCAAAACATGACTTAAAGTTCTACTTATAAGCCATTATATATTTATTCAGAAATTTTTTTGTGTTGCGAGTTTTGACAGGGGCCACACATCTAACTTGTGTGAGATGACATTTACTTTTTAGGCATGTTTTCCTGATCTTTTCTCTGACGTCACAATAATGATGGAATTGTATTGTCTGATATTTATTTGTTGTGCTTATGATATTAGGTGGTCGTAGAGAAGATGACTGGACCTGTCCTAGCTGTGGGAATGTCAACTTTTCTTTTCTGACAACTTGCAATATGCGCAACTGTACACAGCCAAGACCAGCTGATCATAACTCAGTAAGTTGCACAATCCTTTTATTACACATATTGTAGACATTTAACAGGGCCTGTAATGAAATGATTTCTCATCAATGCATATTGGTACTTTTGGTAACTAATAGCTGACTTATACTGGAGTGTAGTCCTACGATGAGTGTAAATCGAGTTTGAAATATTTGGTTTTGCTGTATCCGTTTGCTGATGTGTATTTTGTGCTATAGTCATATTTGCGGTAAATAGGCCCGGGGTGCAACAAGAGGGGATCTTTGTATTGCACACAAATAAAAGGCGGGGATGTTCAACAGGAGGTTTGTTTACTGCGATATACTATTTACCTTAACGATATAACTAACTAACATATGACATTTTTTAAATAGTACTTAATAAAAACGAATTGCCATTATATTGATGTTGCAATATTCGGTATGTTGGCTGATCTAAAAGAGGTAAGCTTATGTTTATGTATTTGATATAGATAATTTTGGTTAGGATTACAAGTAGCAGAAAGTGGAGAAGTAAGATGAGAAATTCAGAATTTGAATGTGAGACTTGAATCAGGTTAAATGCATGTTAAAAAGTGAGATGAGAAAAAGTTGGTTGAATATGATCAGGTTAAATCAGAATTTAATGAATATGAATCAGGTTAAATTCAAAATTTAATTGTTAAAAAGTTAGCTGCATTCTCATGTTAATGCTATATGCAATTTCCATTCAGGATTTAGCTAGGTCGGTGGGATTAAGGAATTGAGAAGCTTGCATCAGGTTTAATGAATATAACATCTACTGTCCATAATGCTTGGCCGCTTTAAGTATAGAGGAAATTTATAGACATACTTAACTACAGTTTTACATATGGTTAGGTACAAGTTTATTAAATGCATATCGTGTACGTTGAAAACATCAAATATATCAGTCATCTTATAATAAGGCCCTGTTTCATGAAAATGAAAAAGTGTGGAGTGTACTTTTCTTTGGATGGAGAGAGTATGGAAATGACAGATGCATAGGTAGAAATGAGGACCACATGCTTTTAACCATAGTAGCATCCCAAATACTTGCATATGCACACTATGGCCCGTGGATGGTGTCCTAAGTCTGATCTGTCATCTGACAGTCATGCAGCTGTAATGCATGTGGGAGGCCGAGGGTGTGAGCGCCGTGGTGCAAACCCATTGGGTTTTCAAGGTGCAGCGCCCTTTGATTGGTATTTGGTTGATATACTCATTTAAAAACAAGCTAACAGGGTTAATTGAGTCTCAAACCCGTATATGATCTAGCCTTAATAACTCTAACTGATGTTCAACTGAATGTTTAATGAGCTGTAGTAATGCATAAATTAATTTACTACAATTATGCTGTGCAGAACAAAGGAAATTACCTACGCAGCGTGCAACATATGAAGATATAATGGTATGAGTTATGCTTCAATTAGTCACCCCAATCTTTCATTTGTTTTACTATGACGTGTTTTCATTTTTTTGTAGGTTATTACCTGGACTCTGCCAAGTTTGCTGAGGTGTGACTTACAAATGGCTCATGTCTTTTTTTAAATTTAGGCAGCATCGTAACCACTTGGTTTTGGTCAATTTGAAACCAAAGGTAAACAAGATAATGTTCCATTCATTATTTCATTTTCCCAATGATTCGCATATATATAAATAGCATAAGTCATTTGATATACACTTTTCAATAGGGAATTGATGGTTCAAGGGTCGAAAAGGTGTTGGAAGTTGTTCACATTGCAGCCAATAAGAACACTGTTCCTGGTGATGTATCCGCCATGGTTCCTGGTGGTATCAGAATGGGTGAGGGTCATATCTTAGTATACAAACTTCTTAGGTAACATATTTCATCAATATTAACCGATAACATCTACATTTTGTATATTTTAGGTACCCCTGCACTTACTTCTAGGGGATTTGTCGAAGAGGACTTTGCTAAAGTTGCATACTTCTCTGACCTTGCTGTAAAATTGGCTTTGAAGATCAAGGGTGAAGCACAAGGTATACTTTCATACCTTTATATACTTCATTACATACACATCATTGTGTGTGGTCTGAAGTATCGGGTCTTTTTGGTGAATCAGGGTCAAAGTTGAAGGACTTTGTGGCTGCAATGGAGTCAAGCACCTTCCAATCAGGAATTTCAAAGCTCAAACACGACGTCGAGGAGTATGCAAAACAATTCCCAACAATCGGGTTTGAGAAGGAAACCATGAAATACAAAAACTAAGGAATCGTAAAAGCCAGGTATGGGTTTGAAAGGACTTGGTTTGCTAATAAAAGTTGAATAAATTCATCTAAATTTTGTTGCAATAGTCATGAGTTCCATATAACATGTTAGTTTACATCTTAATTTTTTGGCTTTTACATTATGAGTGAAATGAATTTTGGTTATACTATTCTAAAAGGTACTTATTTTGCAACAAAGCCTTATGTTTAGACTTTAGACCTACTGTAGGATCGAGTACTTCGAGCTTGATTGAGCTTGGTATAAATAAGAACCTCTGCAATACAAGTGTTTATGCGGAAACTAAACAGCAAGTATTATAAAGAAGAAAACTCTAAAGAACAATGATCTCTATGATCAAACTATTGAACTAGAATCGTTTGTTGAATATTAAAGATGTTCAAGGCGTTATAAACTCATAGACGGGTTTATCTTTTATACTAAAGATCACCTAACCCTAACCGTTCTACAAGAAACGTGTAAAGAGATTAACAACAATCTCTTCTAAAAATAAATCATAACAAACATTCTAATATACGGATAAACAAATAATACTATCCGCAGCAACAACACTATCGGCAGGAACAAGATAACACTGTCGGCAGCAATGAGCTTTCAGCAGGAACCAAGCTATCGGCAGGAACCAACTTTACACTATCGGCAGCAACAATGAACTCTTATTTCCAGAGATCTAACACCTACAATGCATCAGAACCCGTGTTATTGCCGTTACAAAAGTAACTTTTCGGTTTTGTCATGTTAAAAACATAGCAATTGGCAGCAGATCAGAATATGATAATTTATAATTATAAGATTTCGTATGTTTGCTTGATGGTCTAACTATTGTTACACGTGATGATTGGAACAGGCAAAGGGATTATGACAGATGATTTTGGCTTGAAAGGTGGGGGTATTTATAAGTTGAAGCTTCCATTGAAAGTACATTGTATCAAGAATGTGATTATAACGCTATTTCGTATGAAGCGTACTTGAATCTTGATTTCCTTTGTAACCATCTGTATATGTTAATCATCGAAGGTTTTCTATAAACCAATAAAACTTTCTATTTTGCTCGATCAATAAAATAATTTCTGTCACATGGTTCTCCTTATATAAGTCATAGAAGAGAATGACAAAGTATTCCAGGTTTATACAAGAAGAATTAGGCACGAGGTCAATGTATAAGTATTAATCGATGACGAGTTGGTGTTAGAAAATCTGATACTAATCGTATTCCATGTGTGAAAATCAAGTACATGGGTGACTGGGTGAGCAAGTGGGTAAGGATCAGGCATGGGGCGGGTATACTGGTGTGCGAAGATCATCACACAATTGCCTGAAGATAAATTAAGAAATATCATTTGAATCTCTAGCTATGTTAACACTTTCTGGTAAAACAAATTGACACTAACAAAATAAGTGTAAACACAAGATAAAATAGGTGTTTTTGTTAGCATTGTGGGCACAAAAATCCTTTTCAAAGGGACGGGAAAAGAATATATTGGTGATGACCTACAATCAGACATGTTGGCCTACTACAATCAGGTTATTTATCATTTTATGTTGCTAGATCAGTGTTATGCTTTTTAGTTTTTGCCATTAGATATTATATCTAACTGCTATCAAGTATGGGTTTTGTTTGTTGCATTTTTGGCTTCTGTAAGGTCTCTGATGTGAAATGCATAAGCACAGTAGCACTCTCTTTTCATGAAGAACATAAGTTTTTAGAGGTGATTTGGAATACTTCATGACTAAGGCATCCGAACATCATAACACTTCATGGGTACTGTGTAGGGCAGGGGCAACATATGGTGATGTCTGGCCGTTGTTCCTTCTAACTGTAACACACACCCTTTTTATGTTTTAGATTGCTTACATTAACAGTTTGTGAGTGACTCTAGAAAATATGTCGGTGATGTTGCAGGGCTTGGCTTGGTTGGAGGTTGAGGTGACGAATCTTTTCGCAAAAGCAATAAAAGGTAATATAAAATTGGTTAACAAGTACTTGGGTGTTTCAACTGTCTTTAAGATACATTAAATACTTCTAATGTATACCCGTTAGCTATTTTTGTTACTCCCTTTTCTGATCAAAAGAAATGGTGCCACCTTTACCTTACCTTCAAATGAACCAATGTGATTTTTACAGCATTGTAAATCGTCAAACGATTTATGCCGTAGTACCCTTTACTTACCACCGCATCTAATTCCTTCACGGTTTCTTCTTTAACCTCAGTATTATCAATCACCGCAGCAGAAGCATCTTCTTGAGGTTCAGCTTTCACCTCCTTAACCTTCTAATTATACTTTCTTTACAGATTTAGTAGGTTGACGAACGTGACTCAAACACTCAACATCATGTTCTTTCTCTGAAGAACAGAAGCATTGTGTTGATAATTTGTTGTTTGGATTATAAGCGTTCGTAATGCTGTGGTATTTGGTGCATGATGGTCTTGTGATGATATGATGAAGTTATGATATTGAATATCATAATCTGATGCAGATGTAGGTCAGGTGACGTTTGTGACTCAGGCGGTAATAATGAATCAAAGAATGGGAGTATTAATGGCTGAAAGGATCAGGGAGTGTTAATGGTTTACGGAAGTCGTGGTATAAAGTATAACATAAATTCTTCTTGAAACCATATAAGTGACAACATAAATTGACCCCGAACCATGGTTTCTCTGAACACCGAAAGTCCCTGAACCCAAGTTTGAAGACCTGATAACCAGAGTCTTGATGGTTATTGAAAGAATGAAAGTTAGTGGGTCTGATAGATTCAGGCATGGTGATTGTGAGAATATTGGGGAGGTATGTGATTATCAGGAAATGATATGATGATCAGAGGGTGAATCAGAATGGATATTAGAAGTTCAGAACAGATACTAATCGTAACTCTGAAAAGAAGACGATACCCTGAAATCTAAAGTGCATCAGGGAGCAAAATGAATCAGATATTTGTGACTCAGGGACATGTAAGAATCAGGTAGAGTAATGAATAAGGGAATGAAATATGTTTCAGTGTGTTATTGAGGTTTTGAGATACTTAAAAGTATCAGTGAAGTTGTGAATATCAGTGTTATCAAAGAACCCAAAACTGAACCCCAGGTCTGAACCCCACAGACTTAACCTCAAGTCAGGTCATTGAACCTGATCACTGAACCCTACTTTCTGAACCTCACGTACTGAACCTAAGGCTCAGGTCACTGACTATGAACCCATCATCTGAACCTCAGTACCTAAACCCCTGACCAGGTCACTCAAACCCATAACCTGAATCCATGATCAATCCCAACGTGAACCAAGGGAGTACCTGAGTATTCAGTGCCTGAAACCAAAATGATTGAATGTTGTTCAAGTTATTGGAATCAAGTCCCTGAACTTGTGGTGATTGTTAGTCCCTGAACAGTGATGTATGTAGTACATCAGGAAGTTAATGAAGATGTATGCATCAGGTAGTAAGTGGTTCAAGAGCTTTTGAATAAAGGCGCATCATAGAGTAGCCAATCACTGAAAAGAGACCCTGAACCCAAGGATCTCTGAAACCAAGCATGAGTTATGAGCCTGAAGAATACATGAACCTGAGTTCCTGAAATTGGTTGCGACTATGAATGTTATTCAAGGTCCTGAAACTCAAAGGCTAAGTATGCGCATGTACCTTCAAGATCCTTGGAAGAAAGGTGCATAAGGGAGAGCATAGTCTCTGAACATGGAGTCACTGAATCCAAATGAGACTGAAGCTAAGCATCTGAAAAAATATACGTATGTGTCATATATCAGGGGGCGAGTCTCCTGTTTGAGAGTGTGTTATCTAAAAGATCGGCCAATCTTATTTTTGTGGTATGAACACTTGTGCTGGAGTCAAATACAGAATGTTATCAATATCGCCTTCCTTATCTTTGTATAATTCTTTCCAGCACTCACGCAATCCAGTTTGTACCTAATCGAATAAACGATATATGTGTATTATTTTAGAATAATGAGATATATGTATACGTGACACCTGACTTGTATCGTTTTCTAAACGACTGTGGTCCAAATCCATAATTATCAGTATATATTGAAATTTCTATTAATAGATTTAAATTTGTTATAGCATGTGATATTAGAGTACTTAATAATGGGTGGTAATGATGTTTGGAAGCAATGTAGAGAAGGGCATGAGATGTTACCAGAGCAGGTAAAAGCAGTGCTTCTGGAGACTGCAGGTTACCATGGCGCCATTTAGTAGGTTGCGTTGCAGTTACATCCACGATGTTGTTTTTAGTTTGACCATTGAATAAAGTCCACTTTTTAGTTAGATTAAGCCTTATGTTTTTGTCATCATATGATATCCCTAAATGATAAATGTTATCTGTAGTTACAAAATTGCTATCAAGATAAAAGAAATTAGACAGTGAAGGTTAATATGACCAAAGTAGATAGTTTCATCGTAAAATTGAGTGTAATTCCATGTGCAGCTTAGATTAAAAAGTAAGCTTAGATTAAAAAGTAATGAATATGCCAATCGAGTCACTTTCAGAAGTTTGTCACATTAGACGTTCATTGGTTCAAGTTTGGTTTCATATGGAGAAGCTACGTCAACATGACATCATCAGTTCAAGATACAAATGCTCCCCGTGATGACAGGAGATGTACAGATTCAAGAGCGAAAGGTAACAAATCCCAAAGCAAAAGAGACGCGGGATTTTATAACGGCAGATAGTTTTAGTATGTATAGGTTCACTATAGACTTTGAGTAGTAATGATTAAGTTACACTATATTGATTATGAAATACATATTTTTAAACAAAAAAATAACATCAAAATTAAAAATGTATACATCAAACCATATTCAAATAATTATTATATTAAAATATACAATAAAACAAATGTCCTTAAAAATAATTTTAGAATAACTAAAACCATCCAAATTATAATTACAAGTCATGCTCGCCCATCGGGCGGGCTTATGTACCCGGGAGGGCTTACAAGTCTAGAAGATCTTAATTCAAGCCAGAATTAGCACTTGAAACAGCCGAGTAAGTTTCATAAATAATTCAGATATTTCTTTTTGCTTGATCTTTGGTAGGTTGATCAGTCATATCATAGTATTATACTATTGTCAAACTTGCAGTATTTGATTTATGCCACAACAGTATAACACATAGAAGCCGGTGAGGCGAGGCGCGGATGGATTCGAGTGAAAAGTATATGAAAAGTGAGGGAAATAAAAAGGTGAAAAGATGTTATAAATGGGAGTAAGATCATCGAAGGCGATTCAGGTGTTAAAAAGGATGTTAGGGCGTCTTGGGAGGTGTCGGCTGAGAAGTGATATGGCAACACAGAGGCTATAGCTGGTATATTGTGAAGGATAAGGTTAAAGTAGCTGACAATAGCCCGTAGCCGCAAGTTATTTTTAAATAAAAACAACATAGCGAATTTTAAAAATCATTTACCTTATGTTAAGAAAATTTAATGCTCGAAAAATACAACTTATAGTTTTTTTTTTTTTTTTTTTTTTTTTTTTTATTTTTTATGTGCACTTATTTTAATTATTAACAATGTATAGCAATGTATACAAATGATGATTATACAATCATTATATTGCTTTATACCATCTTTCATACAAATATAAGTAATAATGTATCAGATTTATCATTCTTGCAGTGCGTAACAATGCATCAGATTATCAGCATGCTATAACAAACACACTGTATGCGTAGAATTCTAATACTTCCTTTATACAAATGTAAGTAATAACACTTGCCATTATACAACTGTGGAGTTTGAATGACCAATGTGTCATGGTATCTGTACGTAGTCTACATATAATTGTTCATAACTATGGCCATTCGATTGTGTAACAATTTCTATTGTTGTGGGCATTCGTGAGGCGACAATAAATAACTATGCAGGCTCGCCCACAGGCAGTGAGCATGTACATTCTATGGGGCAAACTTCACAAACAACTACCAAAGGTATATTCAAGCGCCACTACGTTCGGGTTACTGTATTCACACATGGAATATGTCCACCTGTTGCTAACCGAAGAATATTAGTAAGGAATGAACTTTTGAGATTATTAGCGGATTTAAGTTTAGTTAGAGTATCTTCGCATGTGAAGAATGTTAGCAAGGAATGAACTTTTGAGATTATCAGCATATTTAAGTTTAGTTAGAGATCTTCACTCTACATTGAAGATTTTGATGTGAAATTGTTTCTTCTGCATTTGTGCATTACATTTAGAATTGTTATTAATGAGACTATGGTGTCTAACTTATAATATATTCTATTATTTTGGCTAACTAAAGTTATAAATGTCGGCCGTTAAGATTCTTGAATGAAGGTGTCAATCAGGCATCTTGGCCCATCTATGATTTAGAGAATGCATTATTCATGTAAATAAATTTGTAAACAAGAAGGTTGTCAATTTCATATTTTCTCTCATATTCGATAAACGTATATTTCTTTTTGTTCTTAATCCATTCAATATATAATTTAGAATGTTTATATCTTTATTTTGTGCCAACTTACTTTTTTCAACGATAATCACAAGTCATGCCCGCCCAGTGGGCGGGCTTATATGCCCGGGAGGGCTTACAAGTCATGCCCGCCCATCGGGCGGGCCATGAAAACTATAATTCCAAGTCATGCCCGCCCATCGGGCGGGCTTTGAAGTCTAGTATATATATATATATATATATATATATATATATATATATATATATATATATATATATATATATGTATATATATATATATAATACTAGTTGTCAAAGCCCGCCCAACGGGCGGGCATGACTTATAATTATCGTTGACAATATGTTTGTATAGCGTAAGAAGGGTTTTAAAGAATGGTTGCAAAAAGTTGACATAATAAGATATAAACGTACAAGTTTTTATATTGAATGCATAACAATGAAAATAAATGAACATCAAGATTTATAGAATAATTAAAATATAAAATTTTTTTTGTAACAACATAGTATATGAATTAAACTCAAGTGAACGTTAAAATTTATAGAACAATTAAAAAATACAAAGTAAATTTATGTAAATTTACATCAAAGTTTAATCTCAATGACACACCGTATGTAATACCTGAAATTCAGATAACGAGTAAAATTACCAAATTACCCCTGATAACATAAAACCTTATTAAACAACTTATAAAATTCTGAAACAATTCCAAAACTTCTGAAATCGAACTATATCTGAAATAAACAAATTTCTGAGACAATGTTACATCATTTTCAATGTTCAAAAATTATCATACACATATATATGTATTTAAAAATTCCGAATTTCACATATTAAATAAACATAATGTTTAAATCTTTATATTAAGGATTATATGTAAAAATAAAGTAAGGAAAGGTTACACAAAATCAAACCAAATAAATACTTGATACTAAGAACCGAATATACTGATTTTCTGCCCTCCCCAAAGTCGGTCTTATAAGATAAAATCAGATCTTTTATTTCTATCTACAAAACCTAATCGCAAATCATTCTAAAAACCCCTAGCGACACAAATAAATCGACCAAGGCAATTACACAAGTTTTGGACGTGAACAAGGATTTTTCTGGGGTTCTTGGAGGTGCAAGGAGGCTGAGAAAAATAGGATTGGGGTTGTAGAATCGCTGCTTTGGTCGTGAGTGTTTTTCTTGTCGGTTTATCTCATACGATAGGTATAATTCGTGATCCTTGATTCCATACGTTCTAAAATTAATCCAATATTTTTCTTATGATCTTTATAACATATAAGACTCAGGAAAATTATATGAATCGAATCATGCACAGTTTTTAAGTCGCTTTGAATTTTATGGGTTTAAACACACGTAAATTCCAAAATATGTGTTACGAATTTTCTGGGTGCTATGGCTATTTTATTTAGACCTCATATGATATAATAGACCTGGGAAAAATGATAGATCTAATTATAGTAGCCTAAATCAAGTCGTGTTAATTTTGATGTCTAAAATGTACGTAAATATGCAACTTGTGTGAAGTTTAGACCTTGTCATTCTAGTGTGACCATTTGGATATTATTTCTGTCATGCCATTGTTTGGGCATTTTGGATTCTGTTTTGTACTTCATTATTTCTGTCTTGCACTTGATATAAGTCGTGTTGACTTATTTTCCTTTGGATTTTAATGTTAAGACTTCCGCTGTTTTTTTATTGAATGTTATGTTTGTTCTGATATGAAGCCATATATTTGTGACATCTTTGCCCTTGTCGGGTTGGGGTGTTACAATTTGTGGTATCAGAGAACAGGCATCCGAAACCCGTAGGCTTAGGCCATTGACCTGTGAGGATTTGGGTAGACATTAGGTTTCCTTTCGCGTACTCTTTTTCCTTATTCTGCTCTGTCATACTTTGCTTGATCCTGCTAATCGTTTGATAATCCTGTAGATGGTTAACACTCCTGAAATCCCCGATCTGGAGGCTATGGTGGCTAATGCTATAGCCAATCTGCTACCCGGCCTTAACACTGATGCGGTGATCAACCGGCTTATCAGTGGTGGAGCTAGTTCATCTGGAGGTGCTGGTAGTTCTTCTGGTGGTGGGGGCCGACCCACTACCATTAATGGGTGGCTTGAGAGTTTCAATAAACTCAAGCCGTTGTCTTTCAGTTCTGCTGCTACTCCTCATGCTGCAGAGGACTGGATTACCCACATGGAGAAGCTGTTTGAGGTGCTAGGTTGTGAGGACGAGTTTAAGACTCGTCTGGCTGTGTTCAAGCTTGAAGGTGATGCACTTAGCTGGTGGAAGGCGCACAAGGCAGCTAAAGGAGGCGATCCGTATGTTCTTGGTTGTACTTGGGCTGATTTTCGCACTACATTCTATAATCGGTACTTCCCTGACTCTGAGCAGCAGAGGTTTATTCGGGAGTACAACACTATCTCCCAGCTAGATTCTGAGAATGCAGGGCAATACCTGGAGCGATTTCAGAGATTGGTTAGTTTCGTGGGTTCCGCTGCTGGAGATGCAAGGCGTCAAGCTAAGCAGTTCAAGTGGGGACTAAAAACGTGGGTGCTCGATCGTCTGCTTAATGATCAGTTCGAAGATCCGTCAGCATGTTGCGATGCAGCTCGCAACATTGAGATATTTCATGAGGGCGTTGGTTACAAGAGGAACCGCGACGGTGATAGGATTCAGCAGAGTCAGAGTCGGGACGTCAAGGAGTATTCGGGCAGGAGCTACGATCAGAAGAAATCAGATTCGAGGGGCCGGGATTCGAGGTCAGATCCTAGACAGGGAAATGAGCGTCCGGAAGGAAACAAAAACCAACGGCAGAAGAGATCATCTGAGTACTCTACTTCCTTACCTGTTTGTGGTTCTTGTGGGAAAAACCATACTGGAGCTTGTCGTACGACGTCTGGTGCTTGTTTCAGATGTGGTTCTTCTGAGCATCAAGTGAGAAATTGTCCTAAGCAATCTACGTCAGCACTTGAGAAATTTCTTGATCCTCCTCCTCCTGCTCCTCATACCGGTCGTGTCTTTATGCTTTCTGGAGACCGGACTGATCGCGCGTCTGGTATGTCCTTGTTTTGTTTCCGTTCTCTTTCATTTCTGATTCCTTGCAAATTTCGAGGACGAAATTTTTTTGTTAGTGGGGAAGAAGTTGTAATACCTGAAATTCAGATAACGAGTAAAATTACCAAATTACCCCTGATAACATAAAACCTTATTAAACAACTTATAAAATTCTGAAACAATTCCAAAACTTCTGAAATCGAACTATATCTGAAACAAACAAATTTCTGAGACAATGTTACATCATTTTCAATGTTCAAAAATTATCATACACATATATATGTATTTAAAAATTCCGAATTTCACATATTAAATAAACATAATGTTTAAATCTTTATATTAAGGATTATATGTAAAAATAAAGTAAGGAAAGGTTACACAAAATCAAACCAAATAAATACTTGATACTAAGAACCGAATATACTGATTTTATGCCCTCCCCAAAGTCGGTCTTATAAGATAAAATCAGATCTTTTATTTCTATCTACAAAACCTAATCGCAAATCATTCTAAAAACCCCTAGCGACACAAATAAATCGACCAAGGCAATTACACAAGTTTTGGACATGAACAAGGATTTTTCTGGGGTTCTTGGAGGTGCAAGGAGGCTGAGAAAAATAGGATTGGGGTTGTAGAATCGCTGCTTTGGTCGTGAGTGTTTTTTCTTGTCGGTTTATCTCATACGATAGGTATAATTCGTGATCCTTGATTCCATACGTTCTAAAATTAATCCAATATTTTTCTTATGATCTTTATAACATATAAGACTCAGGAAAATTATATGAATCGAATCATGCACAGTTTTTAAGTCGCTTTGAATTTTATGGGTTTAAACACACGTAAATTCCAAAATATGTGTTACGAATTTTCTGGGTGCTATGGCTATTTTATTTAGACCTCATATGATATAATAGACCTGGGAAAATGATAGATCTAATTATAGTAGCCTAAATCAAGTCGTGTTAATTTTGATGTCTAAAATGTACGTAAATATGCAACTTGTGTGAAGTTTAGACCTTGTCATTCTAGTGTGACCATTTGGATATTATTTCTGTCATGCCATTGTTTGGGCATTTTGGATTCTGTTTTGTACTTCATTATTTCTGTCTTGCACTTGATATAAGTCGTGTTGACTTATTTTCCTTTGGATTTTAATGTTAAGGCTTCCGCTGTTTATTTATTGAATGTTATGTTTGTTCTGATATGAAGCCATATATTTGTGACATCTTTGCCCTTGTCGGGTTGGGGTGTTACAATTTGTGGTATCAGAGAACAGGCATCCGAAACCCGTAGGCTTAGGCCATTGACCTGTGAGGATTTGGGTAGACATTAGGTTTCCTTTCGCGTACTCTTTTTCCTTATTCTGCTCTGTCATACTTTGCTTGATCCTGCTAATCGTTTGATAATCCTGTAGATGGTTAACACTCCTGAAATCCCCGATCTGGAGGCTATGGTGGCTAATGCTATAGCCAATCTGCTACCCGGCCTTAACACTGATGCGGTGATCAACCGGCTTATCAGTGGTGGAGCTAGTTCATCTGGAGGTGCTGGCAGTTCTTCTGGTGGTGGGGGCCGACCCACTACCATTAATGGGTGGCTTGAGAGTTTCAATAAACTCAAGCCGTTGTCTTTCAGTTCTGCTGCTACTCCTCATGCTGCAGAGGACTGGATTACCCACATGGAGAAGCTGTTTGAGGTGCTAGGTTGTGAGGACGGGTTTAAGACTCGTCTGGCTGTGTTCAAGCTTGAAGGTGATGCACTTAGCTGGTGGAAGGCGCACAAGGCAGCTAAAGGAGGCGATCCGTATGTTCTTGGTTGTACTTGGGCTGATTTTCGCACTACATTCTATAATCGGTACTTCCCTGACTCTGAGCAGCAGAGGTTTATTCGGGAGTACAACACTATCTCCCAGCTAGATTCTGAGAATGCAGGGCAATACCTGGAGCGATTTCAGAGATTGGTTAGTTTCGTGGGTTCCGCTGCTGGAGATGCAAGGCGTCAAGCTAAGCAGTTCAAGTGGGGACTAAAAACGTGGGTGCTCGATCGTCTGCTTAATGATCAGTTCGAAGATCCGTCAGCATGTTGCGATGCAGCTCGCAACATTGAGATATTTCATGAGGGCGTTGGTTACAAGAGGAACCGCGACGGTGATAGGATTCAGCAGAGTCAGAGTCGGGACGTCAAGGAGTATTCGGGCAGGAGCTACGATCAGAAGAAATCAGATTCGAGGGGCCGGGATTCGAGGTCAGATCCTAGACAGGGAAATGAGCGTCCGGAAGGAAACAAAAACCAACGGCAGAAGAGATCATCTGAGTACTCTACTTCCTTACCTGTTTGTGGTTCTTGTGGGAAAAACCATACTGGAGCTTGTCGTACGACGTCTGGTGCTTGTTTCAGATGTGGTTCTTCTGAGCATCAAGTGAGAAATTGTCCTAAGCAATCTACGTCAGCACTTGAGAAATTTCTTGATCCTCCTCCTCCTGCTCCTCATACCGGTCGTGTCTTTATGCTTTCTGGAGACCGGACTGATCGCGCGTCTGGTATGTCCTTGTTTTGTTTCCGTTCTCTTTCATTTCTGATTCCTTGCAAATTTCGAGGACGAAATTTTTTTGTTAGTGGGGAAGAAGTTGTAATACCTGAAATTCAGATAACGTGTAAAATTACCAAATTACCCCTGATAACATAAAACCTTATTAAACAACTTATAAAATTCTGAAACAATTCCAAAACTTCTGAAATCGAACTATATCTGAAACAAACTAATTTCTGGGACAATGTTACATCATTTTCAATGTTCAAAAATTATCATACACATATATATGTATTTAAAAATTCCGAATTTCACATATTAAATAAACATAATGTTTAAATCTTTATATTAAGGATTATATGTAAAAATAAAGTAAGGAAAGGTTACACAAAATCAAACCAAATAAATACTTGATACTAAGAACCGAATATACTGATTTTATGCCCTCCCCAAAGTCGGTCTTATAAGATAAAATCAGATCTTTTATTTCTATCTACAAAACCTAATCGCAAATCATTCTAAAAACCCCTAGCGACACAAATAAATCGACCAAGGCAATCACACAAGTTTTGGACATGAACAAGGATTTTTCTGGGGTTCTTGGAGGTGCAAGGAGGCTGAGAAAAATAGGATTGGGGTTGTAGAATCGCTGCTTTGGTCGTGAGTGTTTTTCTTGTCGGTTTATCTCATACGATAGGTATAATTCGTGATCCTTGATTCCATACGTTCTAAAATTAATCCAATATTTTTCTTATGATCTTTATAACATATAAGACTCAGGAAAATTATATGAATCGAATCATGCACAGTTTTTAAGTCGCTTTGAATTTTATGGGTTTAAACACACGTAAATTCCAAAATATGTGTTACGAATTTTCTGGGTGCTATGGCTATTTTATTTAGACCTCATATGATATAATAGACCTGGGAAAATGATAGATCTAATTATAGTAGCCTAAATCAAGTCGTGTTAATTTTGATGTCTAAAATGTACGTAAATATGCAACTTGTGTGAAGTTTAGACCTTGTCATTCTAGTGTGACCATTTGGATATTATTTCTGTCATGCCATTGTTTGGGCATTTTGGATTCTGTTTTGTACTTCATTATTTCTGTCTTGCACTTGATATAAGTCGTGTTGACTTATTTTCCTTTGGATTTTAATGTTAAGGCTTCCGCTGTTTTTTTATTGAATGTTATGTTTGTTCTGATATGAAGCCATATATTTGTGACATCTTTGCCCTTGTCGGGTTGGGGTGTTACAATTTGTGGTATCAGAGAATAAGCATCCGAAACCCGTAGGCTTAGGCCATTGACCTGTGAGGATTTGGGTAGACATTAGGTTTCCGTTCGCGTACTCTTTTTCCTTATTCTGCTCTGTCATACTTTGCTTGATCCTGCTAATCGTTTGATAATCCTGTAGATGGTTAACACTCCTGAAATCCCCGATCTGGAGGCTATGGTGGCTAATGCTATAGCCAATCTGCTACCCGGCCTTAACACTGATGCGGTGATCAACCGGCTTATCAGTGGTGGAGCTAGTTCATCTGGAGGTGCTGGCAGTTCTTCTGGTGGTGGGGGCCGACCCACTACCATTAATGGGTGGCTTGAGAGTTTCAATAAACTCAAGCCGTTGTCTTTCAGTTCTGCTGCTACTCCTCATGCTGCAGAGGACTGGATTACCCACATGGAGAAGCTGTTTGAGGTACTAGGTTGTGAGGACGGGTTTTAAGACTCGTCTGGCTGTGTTCAAGCTTGAAGGTGATGCACTTAGCTGGTGGAAGGCGCACAAGGCAGCTAAAGGAGGCGATCCGTATGTTCTTGGTTGTACTTGGGCTGATTTTCGCACTACATTCTATAATCGGTACTTCCCTGACTCTGAGCAGCAGAGGTTTATTCGGGAGTACAACACTATCTCCCAGCTAGATTCTGAGAATGCAGGGCAATACCTGGAGCGATTTCAAAGATTGGTTAGTTTCGTGGGTTCCGCTGCTGGAGATGCAAGGCGTCAAGCTAAGCAGTTCAAGTGGGGACTAAAAACGTGGGTGCTCGATCGTCTGCTTAATGATCAGTTCGAAGATCCGTCAGCATGTTGCGATGCAGCTCGCAACATTGAGATTTTTCATGAGGGCGTTGGTTACAAGAGGAACCGCGACGGTGATAGGATTCAGCAGAGTCAGAGTCGGGACGTCAAGGAGTATTCGGGCAGGAGCTACAATCAGAAGAAATCAGATTCGAGGGGCCGGGATTCGAGGTCAGATCCTAGACAGGGAAATGAGCGTCCGGAAGGAAACAAAAACCAACGGCAGAAGAGATCATCTGAGTACTCTACTTCCTTACCTGTTTGTGGTTCTTGTGGGAAAAACCATACTGGAGCTTGTCGTACGACGTCTGGTGCTTGTTTCAGATGTGGTTCTTCTGAGCATCAAGTGAGAAATTGTCCTAAGCAATCTACGTCAGCACTTGAGAAATTTCTTGATCCTCCTCCTCCTGCTCCTCATACCGGTCGTGTCTTTATGCTTTCTGGAGACCGGACTGATCGCGCGTCTGGTATGTCCTTGTTTTGTTTCCGTTCTCTTTCATTTCTGATTCCTTGCAAATTTCGAGGACGAAATTTTTTTTTTGTTAGTGGGGAAGAAGTTGTAATACCTGAAATTCAGATAACGAGTAAAATTACCAAATTACCCCTGATAACATAAAACCTTATTAAACAACTTATAAAATTCTGAAACAATTCCAAAACTTCTGAAATCGAACTATATCTGAAACAAACAAATTTCTGAGACAATGTTACATCATTTTCAATGTTCAAAAATTATCATACACATATATATGTATTTAAAAATTCCGAATTTCACATATTAAATAAACATAATGTTTAAATCTTTATATTAAGGATTATATGTAAAAATAAAGTAAGGAAAGGTTACACAAAATCAAACCAAATAAATACTTGATACTAAGAACCGAATATACTGATTTTATGCCCTCCCCAAAGTCGGTCTTATAAGATAAAATCAAATCTTTTATTTCTTTCTACAAAACCTAATCGCAAATCATTCTAAAAACCCCTAGCGACACAAATAAATCGACCAAGGCAATCACACAAGTTTTGGACATGAACAAGGATTTTTCTGGGGTTCTTGGAGGTGCAAGGAGGCTGAGAAAAATAGGATTGGGGTTGTAGAATCGCTGCTTTGGTCGTGAGTGTTTTTCTTGTCGGTTTATCTCATACGATAGGTATAATTCGTGATCCTTGATTCCATATGTTCTAAAATTAATCCAATATTTTTCTTATGATCTTTATAACATATAAGACTCAGGAAAATTATATGAATCGAATCATGCATAGTTTTTAAGTCGCTTTGAATTTTATGGGTTTAAACACACGTAAATTCCAAAATATGTGTTACGAATTTTCTGGGTGCTATGGCTATTTTATTTAGACCTCATATGATGTAATAGACCTGGGAAAAATGATAGATCGAATTATAGTAGCCTAAATCATGTCGTGTTAATTTTGATGTCTAAAATGTACATAAATATGCAACATATGTTAAACGATTTTTCTGAGCATGCTAATTATTTTTCATGGGTTCTTTATAAGTCTTATGATCTGGGAAAAATATGAGTTTGATTTTTGGAAGCCTAGATTTAACGTGGTGAATTATTGTTAAAACCGGATTTCATGAAAATAAAGAAAGCAAATAAAATAAAAATCAGGGTTACTAGGGTTTGGTTTCTTGGGCATGAATCTGATCATTTAATGTGTTTTAAGGATTAATTAATGATGGTTCAATGATTGGTGAATAGTAGGGTTTGTATTTGTTGTTAAAAAGTCTTACCGATTTGAAATAAAAAAGTGTAAGGACCTGTTTTGTCAACTTTGAAACTTCTGGGATATTTTTGTAAGATCATATACATCTTTAAGAATGTGTGAAAAATATAACTTTGGGGTCCTAAGTGTAAATATTGCAATATAATGAATTAATGGCATATTAGGGTTTCGATTTGGAATAAATTAAAAGTGAGGGACCAAAAGTGTAAATCTGAAATATTGAGGTTGTTTTGAGTTAATACTGATATAAAAAGGTTGTTGTGTAATTTTGAGGATTTACGGGCTAATTATGTAATTGTTATGAATTATGACTTAATATATATGTTTTGTAAACTTAAAGGACTAAATATGTAAATTCTGAATTCTGAGGGGTCTAATCTGTAAACTACTAAATTCTGATGGTATATTCTGTAAATTTGAAATATAATATGCTTGGTTGGTAATTATGGATATTGTAGGGTTTAATTTGTAAAATATGTAATTATAAGGTTGGTTTTGTAAATTATGTAACTAAAGGGGTATAATCTGTAAATTGTGAAACTTAAGGGAATAAAATGTAATTCTGAATAAAGTGAGCATATAATTCTGTAACTTAAAGTATTTTTCACTTAAGACCTTTGAATTAATGAATTTACATTTAAAACCCTAAACATTGTATAATTGTCATAATTAACCCTAAACTTCTGTAACTTGATAAATTGTACTGTATTCCATAATAATCTTTGAATAAAGGTTCAACCTAATCTGAAATGATAATATCTGTTAATTCTGGAAACCTGATAATTATGGAAACTTACTAAATTCTGGAAACCTACTAAAAATAGAAGTTACTTATAATGGGAAGATAACTGAAAACCCCTTTCGTATTTCTGTTTTCTACTCCTTAGGTTCGAGGAGGGAGTGATTTGATTTCCTGTCAGCCTTTTCTATTTTGTGTGCTTGCATTGAAATAAGGTACAGATATTCTGCCCTTTTTAGTAAGGTGCCTTCGTTCTCGTTTGATTATTGATCTTGATTCGTATTAGGATTTCCCGATGCCATTGCTATGTTTTCCCTGCTTGTGAACCTTGATCTGTTGTACTTGTTCTTGAACCTTTGTTTAAACCCTGTCTTGATCTTTGGTTTACACCTTGGTCTGAACCCTGCCATGAACCTTGATATGAACCCTGCCATAAAACCTTGACTTGAACCTTGATACTTGTGATATTATAACTGGATGAGAAAACCTTTCTAAATGATTTATGGAAATGTTTTAAGAAACTATTCGTAAGGCTATCTTTATAGAAACCATTTTTAAAAGACCTTCTTTATGAAACTGTTTTAAAGATCACTTTTATGAAAGTCATTATTAAAGGATTTCTTTTCAACACCTATGATATGGACTTGTAATATAAACTGTTAAAATGAACTTTTAAACAAACTGATATCGACCTTCCTGATATTGACCTCCCTGATATTGAACCTTTGGACTACCTGATATGGAACCCTCTGATATGAACCTTCTGATATCCTGTCTTGAACCCTGATATGGAACTTGATTCTGAACAACCTGATACTTGACACCTGACACCTGATACTTGACACCTGATACTTGACACTTGACACTTGATACTTGACACTTGACCCTGACCCACAGTTTGATATTATGAGCCACCCACCAGGCATGAGGTGTTCATGTCATTGTCATTGATGCACCGATGACTTGGCTCTAGGGTAGGAGAGAGATGTCCTATCCCGTCCCTGACTTGATTATATGGTGTGTATTGGTAGACTCTGGCCACCTGGGGCGTATGGATGCATCCTAGACTTGACCTGATCTGTTTATATTACTTGTTATATCTGGTGACTGATGGTGTGTGCGATGCACGTCTTTCACAACCTCTGGGAGCTCATGACTCCAACCCTATGAGGTAACCCCTCACCCTGGTGTATCTGATACATGAGGACACCCCTCATATTATCTGGTTACTTGAGAGGCATCCCTTCTGGATTTCTGATATGGCTACATGATTATGATATCTCTGATTTCTGGGCTCGTAGTGGATTTCTGTTACCCTTACACTTACCTGTACTACTTTCCTTAACCCTTGGCATATTTGCATGACCTTGACATCACTTATCTTTCATTACTGTTACATTATACTTGCACATTATTCCTGACCGGTTCGTATTTCTTTCTTATTCATTATTCTGTATTATTGCTTGTTTCTGTTATATCTGTTCACTGAGCTCTCGTAGCTCAGCCGCATTTCTTTTCCTGCGGCAGGTACATTTAAGATAGGAGCTGGGTTTTAGCTTGGGATGAGAGCAACTTGTGTGAAGTTTAGACCTTGTCATTCTAGTGTGACCATTTGGATATTATTTCTGTCATGCCATTGTTTGGGCATTTTGGATTCTGTTTTGTACTTCGTTATTTCTGTCTTGCACTTGATATAAGTCGTGTTGACTTATTTTCCTTTGGATTTTAATGTTAAGGCTTCCGCTATTTATTTATTGAATGTTATGTTTGTTCTGATATGAAGCCATGTATTTGTGACATCTTTGCCCTTGCCGGGTTGAGGTGTTACACCGTACAAGTCTATTTAGTACTCATATTACATGAAATTTAATATGAATAAATCTCCGTAACTTTATCTTGTGTCAAAACAGGACCATTCACAAACACAATTGGCTCGTATCCATCTTGACCGAACCATGCACGTCATTTGACTTTATTCCTCTCTAATATGCAAGTATATATAATACTGTGTTATAAATATTTTATTTTGTATAACACGTTGTGCCGATCTATATGATGAATGAATCATGTAAGTGTACGTATTTAAAGCAAAGTAAAAGAAGGTATATATACATTTAAGAACACATGCTTAGTTTAATTGTTATGAGCAATGACTAATTATAATGACATACAAATTAAGTTGCAGTCTGTGTAAAACATGAAACACTGGACTTAGATTTATTATAGCCTATGAAGAACTTGTTTGTAAACAATGTTCGTGGTGCAATTTGTGTAGTTAACGTCTTTGTCACCAAATGAGTGTTCGTCTACAACCACAATCTTTCAGGATTTGATCCCTTGTAAACTTCCTGTAACAATAAATTATCAAATCAGTGTTGGTCATCAAATGGTAAAGTCAGTCATGAAAAACTTGTCCTACATAGACAATCAAGTACTATTGTGATTGCATTAAGATTTCCTCTGGGTCACGATACTAACTTTATAGAAGCCTTTTTTGTAACATATGATGTATCATGCAACTCTTATTAGCAAACCGTGTTAATATTATTAGCATTAGTGAGTTCCTATGAAATTGTCATCAAATGAACCTTCCTTAAAGTTTGAAGCAAATGACTGCAAACATTGTTGGTCAAAAGAAAATCTGCTAGCTTCTAATCACATGTGTATCGCTTGAATGGAAACAAACAAACTGACCATATATAAAAGGATATTATAACATGTTTATTGTTGGTCATTAAGCTCTGCCTAGCTTCTAACTATTAGTACTGTTCAAACATCGTGTTAATCGGTCCCAGTAAACAACCTAAAATACCCGATTACCCCGAACAACTATGAATGGGAGTAAATCCTTTACACACACTTTATATTATTCAGGTGAATAGGTGATGCCTCGTCAAAAACTAAAATAATTTAATTCTGGTCTTCTGATGTAACTCACTCAGTCACTCCCGTCATAAAATATACAGAGATGTTCCTAAAGGCGGTCTATTTGATAGAAATAGACAAATAAATAAAAGTAGCTAGCTAGATACCTGGAGAAGAGGTGTATATAATTGATCGGGACAAATCGGACAATCGGACACTTCACTATTAGTAAGCACAGTATGAACAATTGCAGCCTCATTGTCAAATTCCTCCTCATCTTCAGACGAAAAAATAGTCATCTGATTTTGCACCTCTATTTCTCCACCATTATCCACCACCTCAACCTCGGCCTGAAACACGTCTTCATCCTCTAGTATTGAATCATTTTGTTGTAACGGAATAAACTCATTATCATCAACATCGTCTGATACAATCCATGATTGAATAGATGAAGCAACTTCTTTGGAGGATAATGTTTGGTTTTCATTTTAGTTGTATTCTTATTACACCTATCTAACAGGTTCACATAAGCTGACTCACCCTATTCATATGTAACTATACCAAATTATTACCTCTACTACATATATGCTCAGCATGCACCCAAATAGTGTTTCACAAGTAAAAGAAATTAGAAAGTTGAATAGATGTGTACTTGTGAGAATAATTGGCCGATTTTGTTTAGGCCGCTTCACCACATTCAATAGATTGTTTACATAGTTCAAGCTTCGACCCCTACACAAACATTTTACCATTAGTCTAAGTTTTGTATGTTGTGCATAGCTTTAAAAAAACATATTGTAATATAGATAATTGCAGATATATTTTATTTTTCATTGTCTTACCTCAGATACTCTTCTTTCTATGGCTGCTTCAATACATTAGACCATTCTTTGCCTCTCGGCTTCTGATTTCACATGTGAACCGTCTACATGTCTAATACAATATTCTTATAAACACAAAAGCACATCATGAGTGTTTTATCACGAATTGATATCAAATATACTAAAAATCCCTTGAAAAGTTAACGAACCTAGTAAGGTTCAAGTCCTTCGGCATTGACGTGCCCGTGAATCACAACATACTCCATATCAATCAATATGCAACTGATGTCAATTGGTATGATAAAGATTGTTCAGTGGTCACTATCAGATGCAAAGATAGGCCTAAACAATCACATAACGTTTTGGCATTTCCATGAAACTTGAACAACTATCCCTTTCAAAGCCACGGTCGTCAAGCATCACCTGGTGCATCCTACGCTTGGTGTGGGTCCCACCATTTGAGACAACAGACTTGGCTTCTCAAGCCTTGTTGTTTCCTTCAAGCACATTAAAAAGCATTTGCTTTATAATTGAGAGTCTCACAGGGTTGGAAACAGCAGACCCTGATTCGTCATCTGTCACTTAAACTACAAATGCGGCTCGTATGTTGTGGGTCCATAGCTCAGCATTTAACACATTACACTTTTAGTGTGTGAGAACTGCACAAACTTCAAATAGTAATCCATTAACACCTATAACTAAACACCTATAATTAAACAGGTCACTTACCTTGATTTGTAGTACCATCCCATCTGTCGCTAGCACATATCCTGATATTTGATTACTATCTGTGACAACATCATGTTGCAGAGAAATGGGTGACTCACTCGCTATTGAAGTAACTTGTATTTGTCACCACTATAAAAATAAAGGGATTTTTTTTGGTCAATGGGGATGTTCACATGGTCGTGTAATGAAATAGGTACAATAACTTACTCAAGATTCTGGATGTCGATGATTCGTCGTATTACGCGTTTTCTTATACGGTCGCCTGATAAAATTGGATCATTGATTCTCTGAATCATACCAATGCAGTCCATTGACAATGGTGATTGGCTTGAAGGAAGTTATAAATCTAGTAAAGAAAAAATGGATGATCTAGTCAAGCATCAACATTTAAAAGATCACATTTTACAAACAGTGGAGGTGGAATTATGAGTGGGTGAGGCAATGGACTGAATCAATTATTATTAGGTGCAAAATAGGCTCAACCAACCCGCAAACACATATGTTATCTATCTACTATGATATTTATAGATAAATTTAACATTTTTCATTAAAATAGATATAAAAGGTTTTTTGCTTTTATATACACTTAAAATGACGTTCATTGCTTTTGAATCATTTGACCCATTTGAAATGTGTCGTTTTTAGTTAAGTCATTAAATTAACCCATGTGGCCCGTTTAAAGAACCCCCAATCAACCATTGTTAAATATACAGGCGAAACTGCTACCTCTTCTAGTTAGACAACACTATAAGGTTTTATTTAAGATCGTTAGAGGTTACAATTTAGCTAGTTTATTGTTAATTGATAAAACCTAAATTATTTCATTTTTATAAAAGTAGATATTCGTTGTAATGAGACTCAGCCTAAAAAAATATTTTAAAAAAAAAGTGGATTAAAATTTTGAGGTGAAAATTACCTTGGTTGTAGAAATGAGTATGTGTTTGGACCTGCTACCATATCTTTACTTATCAGTTTCATAGTTTCATCTGAATAGAGTAATGTCCGATGTGATGGTGTGCTTACTAATTTGTTCCTTGCTACTTGGTCAACTTTTGTTTAGCGTTTTTGCTGTATCGCCTGACAAAAATGTTTTTTAGTACACAAAAGATTATTAGTATGTAAAATGAACAACTTCACTGATATTAAACAAAATACTTATTCGTATATTTTACTATGTATCACCATATTTCCAGTATCAGATAAGTGGTGTTGATGTTTGCAATTTTGATAATTGAACTTCTTAAAGGGCTGTTTGGGAATGGTTATTACCCGTGCATTTGTTATCTTTCTCAAACGTGAACCACCTCCAATGGAGGCATATGCTTCTTTAGTTTTCCGTGCCCGTAGTACAGATATAAGTTTTCCCAAAGGACGTTGTAGGAAATGAAACAACTGGAGAAAGATAATATCCTGCACCAAACAATAACTTGTAAGCATGATGAAACATTTAGATTTCAGTTTAAACTATTTAAGAAGTAAAACGCATAAACATGCCTATATATAGTTTTGATGACGCATAATTCGTCGTGCAAACACAATCCCAAACACCCCTATAATTTTAAATGAATCACTGTTAGCAAATGACTTAACAAAATTAATCCAATTCAAACATTTTTCTTAACAAATCACGTATCATCACCTAGATCTCAATAAGTATTACCGAATGAGCATATGAAAAAGCGATATCTCCAATAGCTTGAAGTGTCCTCCATATCTTCTCTTGTTACCAATTTTAACTAACTGTTTCAAATCGGTCATATTCCTAACAGTGTAGCAGAACCACCAATTCAGTTATTTGTACATGTACTTTTAATTTAGTAATTTACCATCTATAGGTTTCATTATCTGGTTTGGTGTGGTAGTAGTTCACTTCACCTTTCACAAATATTTAAACTAAAAATGAATAGGAACTAAAGTTAAGCATTCTAACTAAGCTTCTAAGATATCTTAATGAGCCAAATATTCAACCCTCTAATGGAAACAACATATATGTGAAGTTCAGCTTTCTACGGAGTAATAATGCTCTTCATGTATCCCTGTGTTTTTATATCAAAATAGTTGCAACAAAGGAATTCTCATTCACACTAACTTATTTCGCAACCCATCAATATAGGTAAGTTATAGGACATATATAATAACTAAATATCACCACAAGTCTCGATAAGACTATCCATACGACATAGAGATCTTTACTGTTGATACTTAAGATAAGCTTTTGAAATTATTTAACCAATTCTTTCCATAATTCCTATAGAGCTTAATGCAATAAGTATGTTGCGTAGCAGATCAGAATAAAACGCGAATACCTCACGTGAAACCATTGTAAAAGTGGCAATTGGAGAACCATCTAGCAGAAACTTTTTGACTTCCACAGACATACTTGCATTCTTTTGTGCTCGCTCAGCCGAGTCTACTACTTTTGGATAAATCTTTTAACATCTTTAAGTTAGTAAATGGTGAAGTCTGGTATGAAATTAGTTCCACAGAAGAAGAAAGAATCTGCATAATAATTACAAAACTCAAATGTACATATAAAAAATGAACAGATTAGTACATAAAGCATATCTCCACCAAACCGATTGGTGATAGAAAAAAGAAGAAACTACACACAGTTTGCAACATATCAGTAAAGGTGAAGTAACACTACACATGGAATTGCGATTGGTGATAGAGCTGTGATAATACATACTATATTTAGCTCATTTGTACAGCCTCTTTGAATACCTCTGACCCTCTACAATCTTGCAGACCTGACGATTTTAACACAAATAAAGTTACTTTACGAACAAAACAAATGACAACTAACAAATAAAGTTATTCAAATGACTAACCTCCATAGGCAAATAATTTGGTCTCTAAGTATTCCCAACTTGTAGGCATGGCCATTGTACATGTTGAATCGCAAATCCATATGTCTCACGGAAGTACTCAACCACAAATTTCATCGTTCCTCCTTCGTCCACCGGAAAGCTGATGTTTGAAAGGAAAACAATAATTATTGTTTATACTTGTTGTATGAAGGTAAAAATAGATCCATAAAATGAGCTATTATTACTTACTTAAGCTCTCTTGTTGCCTGAGATGTTAACCCAGATATGCGATACTTCCTGCGCATATTTCCACGATGTGTTACTTCAACCTTGACTCCTCTTAGTGATTTTTTAATCTGTTAAATAGCAAGAGGAAAAAAAGACACAAATTTCATTACGCAAAATAATCTTTCATCAAAATAGAAACTACATTATGATTTTAAACCTGCAACTCTGCAAGCATAATTCGGTATCATCTAAATTAGAAGCAAAAGACGCGCACACAACCAGTTGCATATTTATATCTTAAGAGTGTGCATAATAACAAATTTAGTCCTAACATCTTATAAACAAACTACAGTAAGGCATTAAGGGGGATGTTTATTATATAGTAAGTTTATAATAAATCTATGTGTTCTTTCAAAAAGCTTAGCCAAACACCCCTAAACATACAACCAGGTTCATAATAGTCTAGTATGTGCACTATGGTAACAACAAAAATCTTCTCCAACCTGGTGTTCAAATCTGTATCGTACCATGTTTGCAAACTTGTGTTGCATCAGATTTAGTGTAAATGGGGTACTATGGCAACTACAACTGTATCCTCATGCCCTGTCGATGTTAACTGGGTAAGTTATCTTCCAGTAATTGTTAGCACTAAAAAAAAAAAGATATGTACCTGCTCCCATTAGTCTAGATGTCATTTATACATTTATACCATATAAGTTTCTATGGTCCATCCTCACATCAAGTTAAAGAGGACCCAACAGATTAGATTGATGATAAGAGTTGTTAATATACAGGGAACACACTAAACCACAACCCGGCTATTGCCAAAACACATCCGGGGTCAGGGTGTCCCCGCCAATCTACACTTTTATGTGGATTATGGTCATCAAAAATGGATATCAAACTCCCTAAAAAGTACCGTACTAAACTACAGCTTATACTTCCACATTCATATATAACATAAAATTAAACATTACAGTCAACTCTTAACCCTTTAAGTCCTTTTACTACGATGTTAATTTTAACATCATAGTCGACTCTTAACTCTCAAGTCATTAAATATTATAGTGATAACTCCCCACAAATTAAATCATACACAAATCAATATGCAAAGTTTATAACTTTTCATAAGTAAAATGAAAAATATATAAAAAAAGAAAATATTTAAGAATAAAATTTTAAAATTAAGATTACCTGATTCAAGCTTCTATCTAAATTCATTTAATCTGCAAAACAAAAAACAAAAAAAAAAAAAAATAAAAAATAAAAAAAAAAAAAAAAAAAAAAAAAAAAAAAAAAATAAAAAAAAATAAGGAATTAGTAGAATCAGTTAGCTGAAAAAGAAAACAACAAACCCAATTAAGGTTTCCAATGATTCGATCCAAATGCTTGTTTTCAATCAGTTAGCTGAAAGAGATACGGCAAAGAGATTACAATGATTCAATTAGGGTTTGTATGATATGGTTTTTTTTCTGTATGCATCGTTTTCTTTCTTTTGGATCGTATATGTGGTTTGATTTAGTCAGATGTGAAGAATGTGATGTTATTATTTTTGTTGTGAATTGTTTATCATAACTTCTGCCTTGCTCCATTGGTTGAAGTGTTTGTTTGTGTACCAACAGACATAGAGTTCGAACCATGCCTCTCTCATTTTTTGAAATTTAGTTTCCGAGTTTTGATAGTATTAAATTGCTTAGGTGGACCAATTATGATGACATGGCTTTAAATGATAATTACATGGCATTGAGGTGGCATTTATGTGGCATTATCTACGTGTAACGCCTCCTGTTATATATAATGTAGAGATATATATATATATATATATATATATATATAATTAACCAGACACACATAATAATAATACTAATAACAATTAGGTTTTGATTAGTTTTGATATTATTAAATTGCTTAGGTGGACCAATTATGATGACATGGCTTTAAATGATAATTACATGGCATTGAGGTGGCATTTATGTGGCATTATCTACGTGTAACGCCTCCTGTTATATATAATGTAGAGATATATATATATATATATATATATATATATATATATATATATATATATATATATATAATTAACCAGACACACATAATAATAATACTAATAACAATTAGGTTTTGATTAGGAAGAAAAAGAATACCTGTATGTATCGATCGATTGATAATTGGCTAGGGTTTTCTTTCTTCGTTTGATAGAATGAAATTAAAAAGAGGGGAAAAAAATGTTATGCGCGTGTCTTCTATTTAAGGGTTGCTTGCTCCGGCCTTATCTGCTTAAATACATACATACATATGGACTCGTTAGGCCAGATCTTTCAAAATCTTGGTCCGGGCTTATCACAAAGGTTGCCTCACAACTTATCTAAGCCCACATCTTTGGTATAATAAAATAATGAGTAAGAATAAAATAGATCCATTATATCCTGGCCACAAGTTGGCACATTACCAACCATCCGTCAGTAAAGTCAGCCACCATACACCTCCGTGGACTTTCTCCGTTATCTTCTAACATGTATCTAACGCGAGAGAAAATATTTGCATCGTTAGTCCTTAAGAATGTATTTGGAATTTACTCTTCATTTTATTTATTTTTATTAATTTTTCTATTTGATTTATTTTCATTCTTATTTTATTTTTTTATATTTGTTTTTATTTATTTATTTTTATTATTTTATATATATATATATATATAATATATATATATATATATATATATATATATATATATATATATATATATATATATATATATATATATATATATATATATAGGGAGACTTTCTTGCGAGAACCATCTTATCTGCGAGAACTGACAGAACCACCAAAAACATACACGCACGCCTTTTAAAATAAAATAAAAATGCACGCAAATCATCAATAATCGTAAGTATCCACCTATGTTCTTTAATATCATCATGAACTCATCCTCTTTTTTCACAAAAAACTTACACACGGCCGCAATATTGTCGTTGCACGCCTTATAAGAACATACATGCACACCCTCAAAGAAACATTTTGTATTTCCAATTTCTTATCAAATTCTTTAGAACAACCATGTTTTTTTTTAAACATATGTGCAAAAATACAATTATTGAAGGCGTGCATGTATGTTTTTGGTGGTTCCGTCAGTTCTCGTAGATAAGATGGTTCTCGCAAGAAAGTCTGACTATATATATATATATATATTTTTTTTTGGTTATAACTCTTCGAACTTTTATTGCCTCGAATTATTAGACGTAGAGTTAAGATCAATATAGATATCATATTTGTCATATATCAAAAGAATCAATCTTAGCCATCAATTTTGTTTTAATGAAATAAATTGTTTGTTTTTATCTTTTATATATACATAATAAATAGTTCTACATTTAAATTTTATTATTTATAACATTATACATAAATAATAATAATAAAAAAAAAAAAAAATTGAGGCATGATTTCGAATCCTCCAGAATCCTCGCACTGCCAACAATTTTGGCTTCAGAATCCTCCTGGCACATGACACTCTGTGATTGGTCGGTGGAAATCCTTCCATGATTCCGAATCATGGGTTTCTAACACCCTAACAAACGGTTATATATATAAAAAAAAAGAAGCAATAACTGTTTGTTTTGTTTTATAAAAGCATTTAACAAAAAAAATCAAGAACACTTTAAATAATATAAAACGTTTTGTGCCAAACACAACGGTTTGTTTTATATTTAATATCCCTTTGTGCCAAACACCCCTGCCATATCCTGGTCATCAATAAAAAGAAAATCACTGCTTTCCAATTTTCCAGCTAAATTGCAAACACGGCAGCTGTAATGGCTGGCAGACCCACCTCCGTCGAGTACGATTCCCATCTCCTCTCAACTCTCAATCAATCATCTGACCCGTCGCACATCTACCAACTCTATACCGAGTACCTAAAACCCTTTACACAAGTCTCCGAGGGCAACGTCAGTTTGCTTAGCCTACATTATGGTTTCCTTCTTCAATCTTATGGAATCGAATAAAAAATTTAACTAGATCCCCTTTGTATCACAAAAGCAAGATTTTTATCAAGCATGGTATTTTTTTATATATTGCTATGTGCATTGTGGTAAACTTGATGACGCTGTGAGCGAAATATTTTCTTTTTTGACATCTATGGGTGAGTTGCTGGGTAAAAAAAGTGGAACTATTGTTCCGGAATGTCTAGACGCTGAACCCGACAAGATTTTTGCCAAGTTTATTACGGATGCCGTGTTGTGTCATTTAGAGTGTGCTGAGTTGAAGGGAGATGGCAACTACGACTTGATAGTTACACTTGTCGACAGGGCCGGTCCTGAGTTTTTGGATGCCCTAGGCGAGCCGATTGAAAAATGCCCCTTTATAGACAAACAATACACTATATTGCGGTGGTTTGGAACCTAGTAAATCTAGGCAACGTATCCCCAGACCGATTATTATCAATATTCTAATATACATGTAGTTAAATCTATTGAATAACTTGAAATTGGTTGAAAAGACTCCATGTCTCATAATAATTAGAGTAAATTGCAAAAATCGTCCTTGTGGTTTGGCCAAATTGCACGTTTCATCCTTGTGGTTCATTAAGTGCAAAGATCGTCCTTATTTTGCACAGTTACGTGCACTTTTGGTCCTTCATCATTGCAAAAATCGTCCGTGTGGTTTGGCAAAGTTCATTGTTGAAGGACCAAAACTGCACGTCAGTGCAAAATAAAGATGATCTTTGCACTTAGTGAACCACAAGGACGAAATGTGCAATTTGGCCAAACCACAAGGACGATTTTTGCAATTTACTCTAATAATTATAGATTTTTTTTAAACGGTCATAATTATAGATTTTACGGTCAATACTTAGATATCGTTTCAAAACTATAGTCCATATTTTCTTTTAAGACGTTCTACAATAATTGTCCACTTTTCATTTTAACCCGTAAAAAGAGACTTTAGTGAGGGAATTTGCGATTTCATTGGTTGAAAGATATAGTGGTCTTATTAGGTGACTTTTGTCTTATGACAATAATTTTGAGACATGTGTTAATTTTTTGGTGATTTTGTACAAAAATTTCAAAATATGCCTTGTATTAACAAAGAAAAGCGAAGTATATATAGATAAATAAAAGTTAACGTTATTTTTTAAACTATTGAACTAAAACCGCTATACCCGATAAACCACAAGGACCAAAAATGTAATTAACTCTAAAAGTTATTTGTTATCTGTTAGTGCAAATCTTGGACACACTCCCAGACCTAGGTTAGACTAGTTTTTGGCGGGTGCAGATCTTGTGCTAAGTGTCTTGTTGAGTTGTTAAGAAAAACAACACCGTTAGTCTTACCGCGGAAGGGGGCTTCCGCGGTTGGCCTCCGGTGTGATAATAAGTATATTATTTGAGAGAGATAGTTTAAGTGCGGATTAGGTGAAAGTAAATGCAGTTAGGTGGAGTAATAAATGAGGTGGGGGTATTTATACTACCCATATACTTACTGTAGCTGCCTCGGGAATGAGCGGGCTGACACATACCTTACCGAGTAGGTGGGTGTCAGAGCGGAAGTCAACTTGTGCCTTACCTTAGTTGGTAAGTGATGCGTGCGATGTGTCGTTGCGGTTTAGCAGTATTAATGCCTACTCAAGTTTTAAATTTATATTTAGCCGACTTATCAATAACACACACACTTAACGAGCAGTGTACCCGGTCAGTATGAATATAATGGTAAGTAGAGTGTCGATCACTAAGAGTGGAACGTATTATCTCGTTATTCTAATCAGTATTTTAATATTCTAACGCAAGGGGGTTCAGTCTGAGAGACTGGCACGATTTGGTTGCAATTAAATAATAAAATAAACCAATAGGCACGAATCAGCGAATAGCACACACGTACACAGATAAACACTCGAGACAATAAGAAGATCTGTCCTTATGATTAAGTAGTTTGTCACTTTTTTTATTGATAGCTTTATATGAAGTGTATGTAGTTAATCCTTTCTCGTTGGTCCTGTTCTTATCAGCGAGTAAACCCTTAATGATTACTTATGTCTAAAAGTTATTCCTAAGTGATCAATTTAGTAACAACCGTGGGAGCCACATTATTTTCCGCAGTCAAATGCGCAGGCCACTAATAAACACAGAGGTTATCAATGCACTAATAAGTAGTAACCAAAGACATCAACATATAAACTTTAATTAATGGGAAAGCAGTTTTAAGGGAGTGCAACCTTTCCGTTGTCACATTACACAAGCCATCAATCCTGATGAATTAAAGTTTACTAACACAATAAAACAAAACTACTTAATGAATTAAACACATGCAGCACCTTCTTACAGCTCTTGTATCTTCGTTCGGGTGTGTCTTGTGCTGCCTATTCGACTGAATTCGTCCTAGGTTTCTGTACTTCGGTCTTCTGTCTTTTTAAAACTAGCTACGGAATTCGTCTGGTCTTGGGGTATTTATAGTTTCCGTCTAAGGGTAAGATGCGGCGCATCTAGTAAGTAGATGCGGCGCATTGACTTAACTTCGCGTGGGGTCCAAGATTATAATATTCAGGAATATTCGTACACCGCCAGAAGATGCGGCGTAACTCCATTTATAGATGCGGCGCATGTCCTCTTGTATCTTGGATCGTATCTGGTGAAATATTGATAGTGATGCGCCGTATGTAATGAGTGAGATGCGGCGCATCTGGAGCAGATTCGTCTTGATCTTGTACATTTCAGTAGACTCTTAACTTCTTGCATGTTTTTGCTCCATAATTAGTCCAAAATCGCCAAGTTTCACCAAATGCTTGTTTTCAACTGAGAATTACAAAAGTAAACGATTAAGTATCAATCCTCATACATAATATAATAAAACAAGTCAAATTAATAGGATAAATGATAGTAATAAAATGTACTTATTTGAGTTCATCAAATATCCCCCCACTTGAACTTTACTTGTCCCCAAGTAAACCTTAGAATTAATCTTATGAAAATGTATCCTAAAAGATATTAGGATTTATTTTTATATTTAAGCATGTATTCATTTTTGTCATAATCACACAACTAAACACTTAACGAATTAGAAATAAAATAAAATAATTTGATAAAAGCAAATCTAATCGTTTAAACTATCCAGTCGCGACGAATATTCTATCATAAGCTTGGCAAGTATACACATCTCCCCCACTAAAGCCAAGGAATAACAAGTCTAAAGCGGTAAAAAGGGTTTTTAGGCTTAAGGGTTAATTATTCTTCTTAATCTCTATCGATCTCAAATTCCAGAAAAGGCGACAAAATCACAAATACATGATCGAATCCACGAACACGATACTTGCAATTGCTCAAATCCTTAACTCGAATAGGCTAAAGATAGGTCCAAACTTCACCAATAATAATATATCAAAAAGGGCGACAAAATCATAAATACATAGCCGAATCCACGACTACGATACTTAAGATTGCTCAAATCCCTAATCTCAATAAATCAAAGGTTTGGTTGGATAAAGAATAATAGGGTATGGATAATATTTGGGATATAAATTGGTGTAAAAAATGAAAAATAAACAAAACAAATAAATTAAAATCCTAAGTGTGGTTAATCACTATCCCAACCATCCCATGAATAAGACTCATATCATTGAATAACTCACGCTTTAACACTTGAAACACACGCTTTAGGTAGACACGAATTACACTCAACAAGATCTTAATCAAAGAATAAACCTTAGTTGGCGTTCCCATAACTGCCAACTCCCATTCAATCCATAGATATAGTACAACAATTAGTGGTGATATCGACCACTTACATAACTTTACATTGTTGGTTTAACAAACTTCCAACTTTTCCTTTTTCTTTTTCTTTTCTATTTTATTGATTTTTTTTTTTTTTTTTTTTTTTTTTTTTTTTTTTTTTTTTTAAATAACATAAACATAGATGTGTAAAATTTCACCACATCACTATAATGATAATTCTGGATAATTTTTCCATACTTTTCATAACTTCATAAATAACGGTAATAGTGAAAGTAGTAAACACACGAAAAATAAACTCAAAGATATACAATATTTACTTTCACTCCAATTGCATTGTGCAATTTCCCGACCTAACCATAGATAATGAATTACGCACGCGAACACAGGCAATGTAAGGAAACACACTTTGCCTAAAGCAATTAACCAACCACGGATTTTAATCTACAGGGTAGGCTAAGGTGTAAGGGTGTAACGAAACATTAACAAAGGGTGTATGAAACGAAAGGAATGGCTCTGAGTGTTTTTCTAGGGGTATCTTACTCTAAAAGTGAGAGTAACAAAAGGGTTTATACGGGGGTTAACTAACCAGTGTAGTTAGCTAATAACACATAACATATAAAGGCTATTTGGGTGTAATCCTAGAAATTTACCAATTTAGACAAGTCATTCCAATTATATAAATAATACTTATTATGGTGGTCTCGAATAGTATACAAGCCAAGTTCTAAAGTTTACAAGTCACCGGCACACTCATAGATTTGTAAATTTTGAAAAATCACAATTTTTGAAAATAACGTCATGTGTGCAGCTATGCAACTTAGACTTTAAACAAAAACATGCTAAAAATTTTAAGTTTGATATATTAAGCACATTTTAAGCATATTTTGAAAAGTTTAGGACAAGTAAGTGTTAAGTGTTCTAATTCTCCAATCCCCCCACTTAAGTTAAACAACGTCCTCGTTGTTTGTATGAAAGGTTAAAAACTGGAAAATAAAAGAATTAGAACAGAAAAACTCCCCTGAGATTTGCTCGGTATGATCCTCCATTTGTATAAGAGCAAAAATCATCTTTCTTGTGGATTAGAACGTTTAAGCTTCATAATCAATGTATTCACAGGAAATACAGGAATCTATAATACCACCAAGGCTTCAAAACACACCTAAGGTAAGAAAGGTTCAAACTTGCATAATACATTAGTAGTTAGATAAAAATAAAACTTAAAAATTAAAATTAAAATCATCAGGTCAGTCGATGCGCCGTATCTTATGGAAGAAGATACGCCGTATCGAGCCTGGAATAAATACGGATCAGAATAAAAGATGCGCCGCATCCTTAACCAGGGATGCGCAGCATTAAAATAAACTGATAAAAAGTTTTAAAAGTCGAAAATAAAAATATGCGGAAAAAAGTAAGATATGACCATTGCAGGAGATGCGTCGCATCTCAGAATTGAGATGCGCCGTATCCTCTGCGGCCTGACTGACTCGACACAGAACAGAAAATTAAAAGATAAGCATGGGTTGCCTCCCACGAAGCGCTTGTTTTTGTTCGAGTCACGAGCCTGACTCCACCCTTATTTACTGTGTAATAGGGTGTTGTTCCCTCCACTTGGGATCAAGTGTGGATGATAGTAGCAATAAACACGAAAAGAGTGTAAATTTGCTAGTAAAGATGGAAGAAATAAATAAAGATCATACCTTGGCAATTTATGTACATCATTCCTATTCATACCCGGTTTGGTTGATAAATTGGATGACTTGACCACTTCATCTGAAAGAGTAGTATGTTGAGGAAAAATGAGTCTCCTTTCTTCTTGGTTAGTCTCTTTGGTAGTAAGGCGTCCCTTGACTTCCGTAGAAGATGAGAAAGGGTCTTTGGCAAGTAAAAGTTCAAGTTCCTCAATAACCTTCATAGGTTCGAAATCATCATCTTCATCGATCATAGCAATGTTTAAGAGCTCATCACCAAATTCTTCTTCGAGCTCCACCAAATACGGGTTGATCACAGGTGCTTCAATAGGTAGTGTAATAAATTTCACCTCATCATCTTTTTGTTTTGCAACCTGTTTAGGAAAACTAGCAAGATTATTAGTAACGGGATTAATAATATTAAATAAATTTGTACCACTTTGTGTTGTAAGTGACTCCAATTCATCTTGTGAATCTTCATCTTCAACTAGTGGTCTTGCAATTTCAGCATCGTCCCGAATTTCATCCTTAAATAAGTAATCCCAGATTTCTTCAAAATCCCTTGTTGTGTCAAAATCTGGTTGAGGCATGTCATCATAAACTATGGCGTCAAATGATTCAAAATCAGAATACTTTTCATCTTCATCCGTTGGATTGACTAATGGTGGTAATACGATTGCAGAATATTCTTCAACGTAAGGTTCCGTATACACATCATCTTGTGCAATCTCCGGAGAAAAAGTACTATCAAGAACAATTGCCGGAATTGGTTTCAAGGTATATGAATCTTCTTCATCATCATTTGACATACACCAAGTGTGTTGAAATGGCAATTTGTTTCTTTCTTTCCTTGACTTTTCATGCCCTAAAATCAAGTATTCTTCCATAGTGATTTCTTTCGTCTCAATGACTTGTGCACCATATCTTGCTCTTTTCCAATCATACATCTGATTATTGCTCAAGGCTCTTTCCTTTATAAGCTTGATATATTCTTCCATTGTAATATCCGGATCGTCCATCTTCCTGAAATAAAACTTACTCGTGCAAAAGAAGGGTGAAACGATCAAAGTAAAATAAAAGCTTCTGATATCTGCTGTTGATGCGCCGTATCCTATAAATGGGATACGCCGTATCTTATAATCGTTAAAATTAAATCAGACTTTATTCAGAAAATAGATACGCCGCTTAGAAATTAGAATGCGCCGTATCAATTTTAATTATCAAAAATCGATATTTATTTAAAATTAAATGCGTCGTATTAACAAAAGTTAATGCGCCGTATTTTCGTTACGTTTCAAAATATAAGATTTTTGATTCAGAAGATGCGCCGTATCGATAAAAATCGATACGCCGTATCTGTTTAATAATTCGAAAACTGTTTTTAATTAAAATAATAGATACGCCGTATCTGCTAAAGCAGATGCGTCGTATATCGTTAACGTTTAGAAAAATTTTTTTTATCAAAAACAGATACGCCGTATCCTGGGGAAAAGATGCGTCGTATCGAATTAATTAAACGCATTGTATTTTATAAAAATTAAACGCAATACGCCGTATCTGAGAAATTAGATGCGCCGTATCGTTCGATTTAGCTCAGTACAACGATAGCAGTATGCAGAAAATACGAAAAATAAAAACAAATAAAAACACACGAACGAAAATAAACACAAATAAAAGCACACAAAAACAAGAAAATATGCAAAATAATACAATGAATACAAATTAATCTAATACACAACACAATTAGCAATTAGATAATAAAAAAAAATTAAAACCTAATTAAAATACTAATCAAATTAACAGATAATAACAATTCACTCCCCGGAAACGGCGCCAAAAACTTGATGCGTGCGATGTGTCGTTGCGGTTTAGCAGTATTAATGCCTACTCAAGTTTTAAATTTATATTTAGCCGACTTATCAATAACACACACACTTAACGAGCAGTGTACCCGGTCAGTATGAATATAATGGTAAGTAGAGTGTCGATCACTAAGAGTGGAACGTATTATCTCGTTATTCTAATCAGTATTTTAATATTCTAACGCAAGGGGGTTCAGTCTGAGAGACTGGCACGATTTGGTTGCAATTAAATAATAAAATAAACCAATAGGCACGAATCAGCGAATAGCACACACGTACACAGATAAACACTCGAGACAATAAGAAGATCTGTCCTTATGATTAAGTAGTTTGTCACTTGTTTTATTGATAGCTTTATATGAAGTGTATGTAGTTAATCCTTTCTCGTTGGTCCTGTTCTTATCGGCGAGTAAACCCTTAATGATTACTTATGTCTAAAAGTTATTCCTAAGTGATCAATTTAGTAACAACCGTGGGAGCCACATTATTTTCCGCAGTCAAATGCGCAGGCCACTAATAAACACAGAGGTTATCAATGCACTAATAAGTAGTAACCAAAGACATCAACATATAAACTTTAATTGATGGGAAAGCAGTTTTAAGGGAGTGCAACCTTTCCGTTGTCACATTACACAAGCCATCAATCCTGATGAATTAAAGTTTACTAACACAATAAAACAAAACTACTTAATGAATTAAACACATGCAGCACCTTCTTACAGCTCTTGTATCTTCGTTCGGGTGTGTCTTGTGCTGCCTATTCGACTGAATTCGTCCTAGGTTTCTGTACTTCGGTCTTCTGTCTTTTTAAAACTAGCTACGGAATTCGTCTGGTCTTGGGGTATTTATAGTTTCCGTCTGAGGGTAAGATGCGGCGCATCTAGTAAGTAGATGCGGCGCATTGACTTAACTACGCGTGGGGTCCAAGATTATAATATTCAGGAATATTCGTACACCACCAGAAGATGCGGCGTAACTCCATTTATAGATGCGGCGCATGTCCTCTTGTATCTTGGATCGTATCTGGTGAAATATTGATAGTGATGCGCCGTATGTAATGAGTGAGATGCGGCGCATCTGGAGCAGATTCGTCTTGATCTTGTACATTTCAGTAGACTCTTAACTTCTTGCATGTTTTGCTCCATAATTAGTCCAAAATCGCCAAGTTTCACCAAATGCTTGTTTTCAACTGAGAATTACAAAAGTAAACGATTAAGTATCAATCCTCATACATAATATAATAAAACAAGTCAAATTAATAGGATAAATGATAGTAATAAAATGTACTTATTTGAGTTCATCAGTAAGTGTCAGATCAAGTGGGAGACACAATCCCACAAGATCTGGCTTTCGGTGGCATGACCGCGGCTGAGAATGTAATTTGTCCCGATCTGGAGAGACCGGGGTATGTTCTCTTCTTGGCTTGGCAAGACTGGAATCTATGTATAATGGCTCTGCCGCGGTACGAGTTATGAGGATGCCCGGCCCAGTAAGCTGGGTTCGGGGATACTATACACGATCAAGTCCCCCCAGTCTAGTATACTTGTTTTGTTAAAGAGCAAGTGTTCTAGACTTATTTTGCTGTTCCGCGACTTTAAGAAGCCGCGTCTTGTTTGAAGAATTTTTAGCCTCCGTTGTTGTTATTGCTATGTGTCCCATGTTGCTGACTAGACATTCAACTTTCCGCGTGTGGTGGTTGGTGATAGCCTGTCATCGGTTGTCGCGAAACATTTTTCATCCACTTATTTACTGACTGATGTGACGTTTCTGCGGCTGACCGTTCATTTTCTGCGACCATCGTGACGGTTCATCTGGATAGATCTGCGACCGTCCAATAAGTATCCGGGGACGTGGCAGCTTTGTGGTCGTTCGATTAGTTTGATGGAGCTCGTGTGTGTGTGGCTATAAATACCAAGTTTTACACTACTGTTAATCTTTTTCACACACAGTAATAACTTTTCCTCCCCTCTAAAAAACAAGAAACCCCCTCCGCCTTTATCCTTCTTGCTTCTTTTATTACCGGACCTAGATTCGCAGGTTAGGTTTCTTTTTCCCTTCATATTTTGATTTTTTAGGATGGCTCCCGATCATATAAGTAGTGTGACCTCTAAACTTTCCCAGGCGGATGTAGATAGTTTTTGTGAAAAGTTTAAAATTACTTCCCATTTATTGCCTCAAGCGCCGGGACCCCCTGATACCATTAGAGATGCCCCGGAGGGGAAAATAGGTGTATATACTAGGTTTTTTGAGTTAGGAAATTTTAGAATTCCCCTTTGCTCTTTCTGCTTCGTGTTCTAGATTACTTCCAGATTCACCTTTCGCAGTTGTCGGTTTTAGCGGCATGCAGGATTAGTCATTTTGAAATTCTTTGCCGTGTACACGGTGGTAGCCCTAGTGTTAACTTGTTTAGGAAATTCTATTATGCCGGTGTTAACAATGGTTGGATGACCCTAGAGAAGAGGAAGGGTCCTAAATCTTTAGTTGTCCCCGTTTGTTACACTGCCGCATTATATTCGGTCAAGAACTGGAAGGACCGTTTCTTTTTTGTAAAGAAGACCATTTTTCCCTTGTCCGTTCCATGGTATGAGAAGACGTCCATAGACCGCGACCCTCCCCCTTCTGATGAGGGTTTGGATCTAGAGTTGCTGCGGCTTCTTGATACTCACCGGGCCCCTTTTAAGAAATATCCGGAGGTTTTTTTGAATGCCATAGGACTGAGTCGGACTTGGGATGATGATAGTTGCCGCCCGACCTTTTTACGGCCGAATGGAACGGGTGGGTTGTTAGATTCGTTTTGTGTTTATCTTCTTTTTTGTACTTATCCGCGTCTAACTTGGTTTTATTGATCTTTGCAGAGATGGACTTGTTTTCATTCATTTCCAGCCGGACGTGTTCAAGGTGAAGACCGGGGAACGTACCTTGGATAAGGACGAGCCTTCTTTGAATGCGGAAACGGCCTCGTGTATGGTTGAGCTGCGTGAGGGTACCTTGAAGTTGATAGAGCAAAATGTTGCTGATGTAATAGAGGTGTCGAAAGCTGAGAAGAAAACTAGGAAGAGAAAGGTGGTGATTAATGCGCCTGAGAAGAACAAGAAGAAGAAGAAGAAACTTGTCCGCAAGGAGACCGCGGCAGGGTCAGGTATGAGTTGTCTATATATATATATATATATATATATATATATATATATATATATATATATTTGTATGTTGTTTGTATTAACACATGTTTTGTTTTTGTCTTTCAGGTGATCCTCCCGCGGAAGACCCGCCTATGTATGAGCTCCGTGATGAGTCGGGGTCTGATTTGGAGTGTTCTGGGCCGCACACAAAGGTGAACATCATGAATAATGCTACTGTTCTCACTTCCTCCTCCACTACCCTTGCTCATGGAAACTCTGAGGTTGGGGGTTCTGAGGTTGGAGGTTGCCTGACACAGACCGGACTGAGTCCATGAATTTGGAATCTTTGGGTCATCAGGAGGGTACGTCCGGGCATGTTGAGGCCGGAGAAGAGTAGTTGAGTGATTCTGGGGATTTCTACCATTCTGTCTCGGTCGACACCGTCGAGGCTTCATCCACCTATGTCCCCAAATGGTTACCCACTAATGGGTTTAAGATGGATGACCCTTGGGTCTTCCGCAGCATTGTTGACATTGTGGCGCCCCCGGGGTATGCATCCGTGATGAGGGACCTGTCGGATGAAGACTTGTTGAATGAGCATAATCTGATTTCTGCCCGTCAGGTGTGTATCAATTCTGAAGTCCGCTTATGGTTGGAGAATGAGTTGTATAGGAATGCTAGGCTGGTTAAGCGGTTGGAGGGTAAGGAGAAGATGATTGTTGATTTGAGGGCTAAATTGGCTAAGTTGGAGGGTGAATGTGTCGGGACATCTGAGCTCCGCGGTCGGGTATCCACCCTGGAAGCGGCCGTGAAGACTAAGGATGAGGAGTTGGGTAAGCTTCGGGCTGAGCTTGAGAAGTTGTCTCCGTCTGTAGCCTTGGTTGGAGAATATGGTAAGAAGAATGCAGAGCTGGCCGAGCAAAATGTGAACTTGCTTGCGGAGGTTGAGGAACTGCGTCAGAAGGTGTCGGGTTTGGAAGTTATTTGTGGTACCTTGGAGCAGCAGGTAAACATTTCGGTGGAGGAGAGTGTAAAAACTGCCCGTGCGGTTTTTGAAGAGCATCTGGCAGAGATGGATAAGAGGCTGATCGCTATTAACGAAGAATTTGACACGGAACTCTTCCCGAAGTGTTTGAGGGCTATTGAGGGCAGACGTTGGGTTATTGGTCACGGCTTCCGGTATGCCTTCCACAAGTTTAAAGAGTCCTTCGAATTAAAAACCAGACTTGGAGCCTGTATAACAGCGGCGATATTGGATGGAGTGCGCCAGGGGTTGGAGGCCGTAGTTGTTTATGGATCAAAGGGTGTTAAGCTTGAAGATATTGAGGCTTACAACCCTAAGGCAAAGGAGTGTTATGAGGCCGCGTTGCACAGGTTGGCAAATGTGCCTTTCCCCCTATTGGAGTCGCTTGAGGCTTGTAAGGATGCGCCTCTGGAATATCTAATGTCGCAGCTGGTGCTGGAAGAGGACCGTCATCCTGGAACCAGAGAGTACACTTTTAAACCTCCAGTCGCAGAAGAGACCGTTCTTCTGGAGTCCGTGCTCCGACTCGTTACTCACCGCCCTAGGGCTATTGCTGCGTATAAAGAGTACAAGAACAAGAAATATGGGGTTGAGTTCGATTACAGCGACAGGGGTCTTGCAGTTGTTCTTCCCACTCCTTCTGTTTCCCAGCCATCTTCCAGCGAGGTACCCGCGGCGGTTGAGACCATGAGTACTGCTACTCCGTCCGTGCCAGTGGTTGACCCAACCGGGGAGGAAGACGTCCAACATGATGACATGTTTGACACTTCCGTACTTCCGTCCTCGAGACCAAAAGTTAGTTGGTTTGTTTCAGCGGCTGTTCTTTGGGGGATATTTTGACTATATCTGCCATGCCGTCCATCTTGTGAAGCTTTTAATCTTTATCTTCTTTTGATGTAATCCGGATGGGTGTATCCGCGTATGTTGTAATGTGACTATTGATGCGTGGTTTTGCAACCTTACAACAGGTTTTACCTCTCGAGGGATCTCAAGAGGCTTACAACCCCACCAGGCAGTGTACCTGACCGATGTAGTATAGTGTAGTGGTAAGTACGGGGGATTGATCGTTCTCCACAGGGAATAGTGTTCGTTAGGTATGAAAGACTACTCTAATAGGTCTAAGGGTTGAGGAAGATTCTTTTTGTGTTTTTATAATTTTATGAAAGCAAGTAAAATCTCGGGTTTGAAGGAGTGGGCGGAATTAGTTGCTAGTCAACTAACCCAAATAACTACAAATGCAAATAAAATAAATAACTGAAAATAAAAAGTTGGTGAAAACTTATGTGTAGAGAAATGTGTTTACTTAGATTTCCTTACTCCCTAACTATCTTTTACCGGTTGATTAGTGTGTATTAGTTGCGTGGATGACGGGTGTATTCCCTAATACCAATCGTGGGGTGGCGTACGTACTTCCCCAACTCTACAAGCTCCTACTTCACTCCTATGTCGAGCCGGCTAGGAAGCTCCTAACATGGGATCACTAGAATTCGCTTGTGCATTAAATACAACCATAAAAACCTTTAGTACGCATTTGGTTCATGTTTCTTAAGACGTTCAAGCAAGTTACCGAATAGGAAGTTAGCCAGTTTTCTTAAGCCTAACATAGATAAACAATCATCCAATACAACTAATAACACACTAATAACCAATAATCAATAGCTAGGTTTCATTAGATCTAAGCAAACACAAGATAAATCTAGCCTAACATGTTAAACAAAAGACAAGAACAAGATAGAATCAAACAACACATAGACATATTGAATGATTAATTGATAACTTATCTTTCAATGTAACATGGAAGATCTCAAGGCAAAAAGCCTTGAAAAAGATGCTAAAATCGTCTTAGGGTTTTCTCCCAAAAATTCCACACTAAGCTCTCTCTTATGACAAAAAATTAGAAAACTATATATAGACTTTTGGATCTGACGGCGTCACCTTATGGAGTGTGACGCCGTCACCTCGCCGCTTCTAGGGTTCTCGGGTGACCTTCTTGACGCCGTCCCTCTTTAGCTCTCCAAAATCCGTTCTGGCTTATCAAGGCTTGACGCCGTCAGACCTTGAACGTGACGCCGTCCCTCTTTGAATTAAGCCGTGACGCCCTTGATCAGGTTAAAGCGTGACGCCGTCAGAATTTACATGCAATTTTCACTGGCTTATCATGAGTAAATTTCACATCCACCTTTTCTTGCCAAGCCATGACGCCGTCCAGAGTAAAATCTGACGCCGTCAAAGGTAACTTTTAGCCGATTTTTGAGACTTTGTCGTTTTCTTCACTTTTATGCTCCAAAAACGTCCAAAATGCCTCCTTTTCCAGATTTCTCCTCAAAAGTACCTAAAATGACAAAAGGAACGATTTAGGGCAATATTTGATCAAATAAATACGATTTAGGGCTTAAATGACCCCTTAAAAGCGGTACACTTTTCGCTTCATCATGTGACTATGAATATAACTTAACCATTTTGGTGTGTTTATTTCACGTATTTGTTTTTTGCCGGGGCTCATGTAGCCGGACTTAATATACTATCTCTGTGTGTCCATACTTAGGATTTTCGGGGATAGTTTGGTAGGTCAATGGGTTTGCAATACCACTTATATGCCTTAGACAATTGGGAGGTGCAATGTCCTCATGCCGGGCTTGCAATGCCTCTTACGCATTTTTAGAACTGCGGTGTTGTTATTCGGCTTACGTATGTATATGTTAGGTCCATCAGTACCCAAGAGTCATTAAAACGTGATTTGGACACAAATTATCTAAGTGTTATTAAACCGAGAACAATTCAAGTCACTGAGAGAACAGCCTCTCAGTGAGTCATCTTCAAGATGCATAAGAAGAATTCAAGAAGAAGGATTCACCTCTTAGGAAGGCGGTACTTCCTGAGAAGGCTTATGCCAAAGAAGAAGATGATGGTTCAGTGAGCGTTAGACAAGAGCTCACTGAACCCCAGTCTCCTCAAACAACAAACTAAAGACTGAAGACGGAAGACAAAGACTGAAGAACCAAGTGCCTGAGAAGAAAGGCCTGAATAGGAAGAAAGGGTCCTGATAAGATAAGGTGAAATATCTTATCAGGTACAGTCCTTCCTTAAAACACAGCTTAAAGTCAAGGAGTGTCAGACCAACCACTCCTAAAGATTTTAGCCCATTCCTATTGGTTCTTGGAAATGACAAATACCTTTGTAATTGTCAGACACGCTTTGCTTGTACCTTAGTCTTCCGTACCCACTTGTGTTTGCCTATAAATAGCAAACACATGGAGAAAGAGTTCGTAAGTTTTGCATACTGAAAGCTTAGACTTTTGCAAAACCCCTTTCTCCTACAAAGAGTAACTGGTCCCTGAGATAGCTCAGTGAGTCTTGTTTGTTACCACTTAAGCAAAGCTTAAGTTTAGATAGGAGACACCATACCTTGTCTATTCAATCCCAAAGTGTTTATTCCGCAAAACACTTTGGGTAATAGATTCTTTGATTCATTTCTAATAAGAATTTAAAACGTTGAAAAATACTTGTGTTTTATATTTACGTTTTTACAAATTAGATTTAATCAATACATTTGTATCAGTCATAACACAGATAATAGATTAACTTTTTAGTTAACTCTAAGTGTGTAACGGGGAACAACAAGTGGTATCAGAGCCTCTGGTTTATAAATCTTTCAAAATTAACCAAGAGTGCTCAAGGTTTTAAAACCAAGATCCTACTATGACTGATATAAATGTGCCCCAGCTAGTTGACAAAAAGGGTGGAAGCTTTTCAGCTGTTGCCCCACGACTTGAAGCTGGAAAATTCAGCAAGTGGAAAAAGCGTATGCTTTGCTACTTGACCGGTATGGAACCATACTACATCACATGTGTCAAAGAAGGTCCCTATGTCCCTAAGACTGTTGCAGGTCTTAACAAGCCTGAAGCTCAATGGACCTCTGATGAGAGGAGGGTGGTAAATCAAGACCAACGTCTGAAAAGCATCATTATATCATGTCTTCCTGACGATATAATGAAATCAGTCATCAACTGTTCAACAGCCAAGCAAACTTGGGATGACTTGGTCAATAGCTTTGAGGGTCCCTCAGATACCAAGGAAAACAGGGTAATGGACCTAAAACTTGAGTACAACACTTTCAGGGCAAAGGACTCTGAAAGTCTCTCTCAGACTTATACCAGATATAAGACTTTGATAAACGAACTATCTAATGATGGTGTAGTATTATCTAAGCATGAGACAAATGTTGGCTTTGTCAACAGTCTCCCTGAGAAGTGGCTAAACTTCTCACAAGGGCTGAGGAATGCTAACCACACTCAGACTCTTGAGCTTCCTGAGATCTATGGAAAGTTTGTCTATGAAGACAACTTGATCTCAAGAAGATATCCTGACTCAAAAGCTCTTGAGTCCAAAAAGACCTTGACCTCTACACCTATATCAACTGCTTTTTATACTAATGGTGTTGTGCAGGATCATCAAGAGGATTCTGAGGATGAAATTGATGAAAGAACTGGTGATGAGTACCTAAATGATTTAAACTTGGAATTCCAAGAAAGGGCACTCCTTGCTAACTCAAAACGTTTCATCAAAAGGAATCAGTCTAACTTTCCAAAAACAAAAGCAAATGAGACCACTGAGTGTTTCAAATGTGGCAAAAAGGGTCATTTTGCTAGGGACTGTTATTCCAAAACCATCTCAGAACCCTCCTACAAATTTTTAGGAAACAGTTCCTCTGGAACTAGCAAGTTTCAACCTAAAATGTTTCAGTCAACCCAACAATTTCAAAACAAGGGTCAAAAGGACTTTGAAACTAAATATAGGATAACTAAGGCTAAACTTGCAATTCTTGAATCTAACCCCTTAATGTCTCAGGCTGCTCAAACATCCAAACCTGTTCAAACAAAGAACAAGGTTTTAGTAGCTGAAGCATATGATTGGGATGATGAAGAGGTCTCCTCAGATGAGGAAATAAGAGTTAGTGCTCTGATGGCACTCTCTGAAGGTGATCAGGTGGCTGTTGGGAAGAGCCATGCTAGGAATGGAGAGTGGGTAAATATCACCATGAAGAAGGTAAACACTTTACTTTCTATGGATGATAATTCTGATTGGCAGTCTTACATGGATTATATTTGTGTAGATCTTAAGTTTGTTAAAGAACAAAGGCTTAACATGTTTTCAAAATACAATAATATAGTGTCTGAACTGAATGAATGTAGAGATGAATTGCTTACAATGAAGTAAACCAAACTAGAATCAATGTCTCTACAAATTCAGAACACTGAAATCTTGAAACATAACCAAGCCCTACAACAAGAACTTAACAAAGAAAAAGCTGTCATCCAAGGCTGGACCAAAAAGAACCTCAAGGTCTTTGATACTGTGGGCTTAATTCCTAAGACAACAATAGGAATTGACCATCTCATTGATAACCCTTATATGAGTCACAGTGAAACAACCTTTGTTCCAGCTGGCATATCATTTGAGCAAGAAATGCTACCCAAGTCAAATGACTGGATAGTCAGGGATAACCCAGCCAGTAAGTTGCCAAACTTTGAGACTGGAAATATCTTGCTTCCTGAAAGTCAGGCCCTGAAAAATATGCTTGGACTCACTGAACAACTCAGTAAGCTTGAACTTACTGAACAACTCAGTAATACTGAGTCAGTGAATGAGTCTGAATCAGAATCAATACCACCACTACCTCCACTAAACACTCTTCAGGGAGCTGCACCTAACTCAGGTCTCCCACCTATGGTCTATTCCCCACATTCTCCAAAGGAGAGGTCAGGAAAAGGAAGAATCATCCTGAATAGACCAATCCATGAAGTCTCAGTAAATACTGATGACTCATCTACTTCAGTCCCTTCTGAAGTATCAACCCAAAGTACTGATCCAAGATTTGATAAGTTGGCTGAAATGGTCAGGAAGCTAGGAGAAAAGATTGCATCTTCTGAGAAATCATCTCAGTCTAAAAAGGAACAAAAACCAGCTTCCTCGGGAACCAAAGCCAAACCATCAAAACCCCTGAGCTAGATTGATGTGATCCAATAACTACATAGTCGAACGAACTAAATAGTCGAACGACTAAATAGTCGAACGATCTAAATAGTCGAACGATCTAGATAGTCGAACGACTAAATAGTCGAACGATCTAGATAGTCGAACGACTAAATAGTCGAACGATCTAAATAGTCGAACGAAGCATGTCTCAATGTGATCGAAGGAGCTAGTTGATCGAACAAGGGTGTAGTCGAAGGAACTTCTATTATCGAAGGAACTTCTGTCATCGAACAAGCAAGGTTATCGAAGGAGCATTCCAGTCGAACGAGCAAGGTGATCGAAGGAGCAACTTCATCGAACAAGCAAGGTTATCGAAGGAGCTTAGGTGATCGAAGGAGCAACTTTATCGAACAAGCAAGGTTATCGAAGGAGCTTATGTGATCGAACGAGAAACTCTTGTCGAAGGACCAACATGTTGTCGAACGAGCAACTCTTGTCGAAGCACCTTCTATAGTCGAACGACTAATTAGTCGAACGACTATTTTAGTCGAACCATGGAGTATCTAGTCGAAGGAAGCTTGGATATGATCAAAGGAAGTAAGGTGTGATCGAAGGAATATCTTGTCGAGTTAGACTTCATCAAACCACTTCATCATCGAACCATCTTTATCATCTTCATTCTCGAATTTGGTTTCGTTGTGGTCTTCTCGAGCTCCCTTATGATTTAGTAAGGTGTGATTGATGAAGTTGATATTAGGTGTCATCAAGCTACTGAGTATCTTCTATAAGCCATTGAGTTGGTTTATTTGTGATATTGAAAGTAAGAATCGTAGCAAGTTTACTGAGTATCTTCGATGAACATTGAAGTAATAGTGATATCACGTGAATTTGTGGATTGCATGATACTATGTAATAGTTATTACATCCTACGTGTGCTTTAAATGAGTTGCATGTAAGATACGTAGCATGATATGTTGTCAACATGACAAAGGCTTATGAACATTTCACATGGGACATAGTATTATCAAAGATACGTGTGCATTGGTGAAAAATTCGATCAAGTTTATCTTTAAATATTATCAACTTTTCATGTGGGACAAGAATGGGATTATTTTTTTAAAAGCCTTTGAAGTGGGACATATAAAATGGTTTGACATAAGGTGCTAGTATAAGTGGTTTGACGTGTTGACAAGAGTTTGCATGTGACGAGTCAAAATATTATTGGCCAACATCCTCAAAACACCACGTATCGCTTAAACGATCCTGATCAAGATTCACTATCAAAAGACAATGGCTAAAGTTTGCAATGAAATGTGACTACGGGGATGATTCGTTCTTATTTATTTGGGTTTGAAGTAAGGTTTTATGGACGCGTGTACTTATTTCATCTTCTTTCTTTCTACCATCCAGCGAAGATGACTTGTTTGGGCATATATTAATGGTGACGAAGACTTGGATATCTAGTTACTTTTGTGATTCTTTCTCTCAATACTCACAAAGTAGTTAGGATATGTCAAGAGGTTTTGTACTAATACTTTTGTTAAGGGTATAGGGTACACCGTTCTTAGTCACAAGGATCGTACAAGATTAAGTCACAAATCTGGGTGATTTTACTTCATTCTCAAATTCGTCATATTGGGTTATCTTCTCATGTGGTTACTACAAAAAGCCGTTGTTTTTTATAGAGGAGGTTGATAAAGAGTTAGACATCTTAAATGGTATTGTTAGTAGATTGGGTTTATCGACATCTTCTCATAGGCTGATTGGGTTAATGATAAAGTGCTTCCAGTTAATACTTCACGTACACATCACTATGCTGATTCCGATAAATCGTAACCAGCAGGGGAGAGAAATGTGTACATCGAGGACGCACAACAAGTTCACGTGATCGGGCTTAATGATTTATGAAATGATTTGTGTCAGAGATTGGTTGATTCTATGTCTTATCTTCTACTCATCTTATTCTACGCACTTCTACCTTATCCACCCTCACCAATTTCGGGCAACAAGATCAAGATGATCAGTGGTTCAACTTGTTACTTTGGTGTTATCATTTCATGTGTACGTTATGGGCTGATTTATCATATGAAAGATAACTGGGATGCATTTGGTGAGATGAAGATGTTGATACTCGATTTCCCCCGAATGGATAATCTTGAAGAAGGTCGAGTCTACAGTCTGTTCTACATTTTCCGCTGCGTGTTAGAAGACAAAAGACGGGATGCAGTTAACTATCAAAAGACTTCTTCAGAATCACGGTAGTAATCAGAAAGGTTGTTAGTTTGGGGGAGAGCACTAATTAGGGGAGAGCACTCAGGGCACCCAGAATTAAACCCTAATTAGATTTTCTCACGTTCTTCTGCAAGTAAAGAAATGAAAGCTGAGAAGATTCTGCAAGCTGAACGAAGTGATGAAGTTTGAAGACCATTCTCTGCGCTTAATGGTTATATTTTACTTGTAGGGAACTTTGTAAGCAATTCCCGTATAACATCACTTTGGGGAGAGATTGTTAGCCTTAAAAGTAATTTTATATTCGGGAATTGCATTGTTATTATGTACAGGGACTAGTTTAGCAAATAGCGGATAGTTAAGCTAGGGTCTTTGTATAAATACCCTCCTAGTTGAGACTAGGAGGTTAGGGAATTCATTTGTAATCTTTGAAGGTGTGTGTGGTTTCACTTTCTCTCTCTAGAAAACACACACACCTTCCCCCATTCTTATCTAATAATACCATGTTTAATCTTTATTTTGAGTTCCCCCGACCTCCTGAACACGTATCTTGATCGTTACACATAACTTGAGCATACCGGTAGTGATGTTGTGTTGTGAGTGCAGAGACCTAGGTTCGAGTCCCAGGTCTGTCACTTTTTGTTCTTATTTTTTTTTTTGATTTTCTTTATGGAAACTGAACAAGGACTAAGCAATAACAACAAAACCAACTTTAAAAAAAAAACTAGCAACAAGCACAGATTTACTATATTCTAAATAGGAACTTAGATCAGATCAGTGAAAGGGTAAAGTCCAAAAGAGCAAATGGTAAAAAGCAACAAGCTACTAAGCTATCTTTAAGCAAAAAAAAGAACCAAACTTAAGTAATCATAGACTAAGGCTAATCTAAACTAACTAAAGGGAAAGTCAGATTAAGCAATCAAATTAAGAACTTAAGAACTGAGTAGGCAAAATAAGCTATCAAAACTGATGATATGCAGGTCTCAAAACAGCCTAAAGGGGCTACTACAAGCTGCCTAAAAAGCTATCTATCAAACAAGCTAACCCATAAATTCAGAAAACTGATGAAGTACTACCACTAATTAACATATAGAAACAAAAATTAAGCATTTTGAACAAAGAATAAGCTGAGAAATCAAGCTGAGAAAACCTATGATGAGTGATATTTTTAGAAACTGAAAATGACCCACTTTGACTTAAACTGATTCAAACCTTAAAACACAAATCCAGAAGTTGTATTATGCATTTTAAGACTACTTGGACACAAAAACAACAACACTAAATAACTTTTGATGAAATTTAAAACAAATGGCTGATGAAACAGTTTTGACACATGACAATTTGAAAACTAATAAAAAAACTTTAAATCAAGTTAGAAAAGCTTTAAGCAGCCAACATATAACTTAAAAAACTAATTTGAAGCTAAAACAAACTTGGTTAATGACTGAAAACATTGAACACTAATAAAAATAACCTTAAGCCAAACACCCCTTTGAAAGACAGTTTAGCTTTTTAAAACAGATTTAAACACTTGAACTACTACCATAAGCACTACTAAGCATACTTAAACTATAATAAAGCTCATTTAACAAATGATAAGCATAAATAAGCAGTTGACTAAAAACTATGTTTTTGGATTTTCTGAATAACACAAACTGAATTAATATTAAAACAAGAATCAAAATTACAATACTTAAATTAAAATAAGCTTAAACATTACAATACCTTAAAATAAGCTAAAATAAAACCTATCGACTACTGTAGCACTACAAAACTAATTATACTAAAAAAATAACTAGGGTTTCTTCTAGGTTGAGCTTCTTCTGTGAGGGGATTCCACTTGAGCTTTTTGTGCTTTCTTCTTGGCCCTTGGATTTTCTTGCTCCCCACAACACTAAATATGAGCCGTAGATGATAATCCTTGTCCTTGGATTGCTGAGGTGGATGGGGGGGACCAAGGATGATGGGTTGTTTGGCTGGTATTAGTGATGGAAGTGATGGGTTGGGATTATTAGGCTAATGGCGGGAAATGGGATTTAGAAGGTGATGAACAGTGGATTAAAACGGGGTGTGTGATTATTCTTTTGTGTTTGACCTAAGTTTTAGTATAAAAGGGTGGATGGGCTTTAGTTGGGCTGAGAAAGGTTTTAGGTTGGTGGATTGGGTTTAGTTTTAAATGGGATGGGTTAACAAAATATATTGGATCTGGATGTTGTTATTAGGTATGGATAAATTAGGTTGTTTAGGGACTAAGGTTGTAAATGATGAAGATTGTAGGGACCAAAACTGCCATTCTTCAAAGTTAAACCAAGGGACTAATATTGCCAAACAAGAATAATCCAAGGGTCGTTTTGGGATTTTCGAGCTCGAATTAAATCCATATGAGAATTGTTTTTTCCGGCTTCGGTTTTCGGCTCTTTTCCATTTCACGCTCGGTTTTGTCAATATTTGCCTCGTTTTCAATCCTTTTGTACCTGAAACACATAAAACACAATCCAAGGATATTTGTAACAATATATGGTCCATTTGGGTGTTTTTGGTCATTTTTGTGGGGTTTTTCGGGTATAAAATGATGAGTAAAAGGCCACTCATCAATCCCCCACACTAAGCAATTGCTAGTCCCTAGCAATCCGATCATATGAAGTAATGAAAGGATCAAAAATGTCAAGGTTACCAAAAATATTACCCCTTTTTGACTTATTTATAAAATGCAAGTAAATTAAACGAGAATAAACGTAAATATCATGCTTGATTTTCAAAAATGGCATCATGGAACGGGAATCACACAAATTGGGTGATTCCGGGGAATTGTAATCGTCATCCTCTTTTTAATACTTCCCAACTAAGTTCAAAACCCTTGTGCAAACGTTTTTGTAAAATGCTAACACTACTTATATTAGCAATCTATGTAAGCCGAGACTTAACTTTTCGCTCCCACAATTATTCATAAGTGATGAACTCAAATAAGTACATTTTATTACTATCATTTATCCTATTAATTTGACTTGTTTTACTATATTATGTATGAGGATTGATACTTAATCGTTTACTTTTGTAATTCTCAGGTAAAAACAAGCATTTGGTGAAACTTAGCGATTTTAGACTAATAATGGAGCAAAACGTGCATAAAGTTGAAGGTCTACTGACATGGACAAGATCAAGTCAATTCTGCTCCAGATGCGCCGCATCTCACTCATGACATGCGCCGCATCTCTATCAAGATATCACCAGATACGATCCAAGATACAAGAGGACATGCGCCGCATCTAATCATGGAGTTACGCCGCATCTTCTGGCGGTGTACGAATATTCCTGAATATTATAATCTTGGACCCCACGCGAAGTTAAGTACATGCGCCGCATCTACTTAGTAGATGCGCCGCATCTTCCCTCAGACAGAAACTATAAATACCCCGTAGACCAGACGAATTACAAGTTCCGGAAAAACCTAAAACCGAAGTTCGAACAGGAGAAACAAAGGACGAATTCAGTCAAGGAGGCAGCACAAGACACACCCAAATCAAAGATACAAGAGCTGTAAGAAGGTGCTGCATGTGTTTAATTCATTAAGTAGTTTTGTTTTATTGTGTTAGCAAACTTTAATTCATCAGGATTGGTGGCTTGTGTAATGTGACAACGAAAGATTGCACTCCCTTTAATACTTGCTTTCCCATCAATTAAAGTTTATATGTTGATGTCTTTGGTTACTACTTATTAGTGCATTGATAACCTCTGTGTTTATTAGTGGCTTGCGGGCATTTGACTGCGGGACATAATGTGGCTCCCACGGTTATTACTAAATTGATCACTTAGGAATAACTTTTAGACATAAGTAATCATTAAGGGTTTACTCGCCGATAAGATTAGGACCAACGAGAAAGGGTTAACTACATACACTTCATATAAAGCTATCAATAAAACAAGTGACAATCTACTTAATCATAAGGACAGCCCTCTTATTGTCTCAAGTATTTATCTGTGTACGTGTGTGCTACTTGCTGATTCGTGCCTATTGGTTTATTTTATTATTTAATTGCAAACAAACCGTGCCAGTCTCTCAGGCTGAAACCCCTTGCGTTAGGATATTAAAATACTGATTAGAATAACGAGATAATACGTTCCACTCTTAGTGATCGACACTCTACTTACCATTATCTTCATACTGACCGGGTACACTGCTCGTTAAGTGTGTGTGTTATTGATAAGTCGGCTAAATATAAATTTAAAACTTGAGTAGGCATTAAAACTGCTAAACCGCAACGACACATCACGCGCATCAATAAGTTAGGTGTATGTGCTTGTTTTCAAAATTTTGACCGTAAAAATTGACATTTATTAGGGTTGTTATTTATCTAAGTTAATATTAATTCACCGGAAACCACGAAATCTAAGGATCGAAAGGGCCTTTTCCATGTAGCGGCTTTCTTCTCGGCACATTCCAAAGATTTACGAGGCTACCGCTAAGGTAATTGATGAACTCAAATAAGTACATTTTATTACCATCATTTATCCTATTTATTTGACTTGTTTTATTATATTATCTGTGAGAATTCATACGTTAATGTTTACTTTTGTAATTCTCAGGTAAAAACAAGTACTATGTGAAACTTGGCGATTTTGGACTAATTATGGAGCAAAACAAGCAAGAAGTTAAGAGTCTATTGAAATGTACAAGATCAAGATCATTCTGCTCCAGATACGCCGCATCCTACTTCTTACATACGGCGCATCACTATCAAGATTTCACAAGTTATAATCCAAGACGGCAAAGGACATGCGCCGCATAGAGAAATGAAATTACGCCGCATCTTCTGGCGGTGTACGAATATTCCTGAATATATTAATCTTGGACCCCACGCGAAGTTAAGTCAATGCGCCGCATCTACTTATTCAATGCACCGCATCTTACCCTCAGACAGAAACTATAAATACCCCAAAGTCAGACGAATTTCGGGGTGCAATATACGGAGTACGAGACTAGCGAAAGACAGAACCCTAGGACGAGGTCAGACGTGTTAGCTGCACAAGACACACCCTAAACGAATATACAAGAGCTGTAAGAAGGTCCTGCATGTATTCAATTCATTAAGTAGTTTTGTTTTATTGTATTAGTACACTTTAATTCATCAGGATTGATGGGCCGATTCCATGTGACTACGGAAAACCATGGGCACCCCTTAAAATTGCTTTCCCATTAATTAAAGTTTATATGTTGATGTCTTTGGTGACTTTTATTAGTGCATTGATAACCTCTGTGTCTAGCTGAACATTGCTTGGGTCGCCATGCCCCTTCCTCGCCTATTTATTCTATTTTCTAGGATAGTGGGATAGACATAAGTGATCATTAAGGGTTTACTCGCCGATAAGATAAGAGCCAACGAGAAAGGTTTAACTCTCGGTGCGTCGCATCGAACTATACACTTCATATAAAACTAGCAATAAAACAAGTGACAAGCTACTTAACTATCAGGACAGGTCTTCTTATTTGTCTCAAGTATTTATCTGTGTACGTGTGTGCTAATCGCTGATTCGTGCCTATTAGTTTAGTTTATATTTAATCATAACCAAACCGTGCCAGTCTCTCAGGCTGAAACCCCCTTTGTGTTAGATTAGGTTGTATAGCTAACTTAAGATATTAAAATACTGATTAGAATAACTAGATAATACGTTCCACTCTTAGTGATCGACACTCTACTTACCATTATATTCATACTGATCGGGTACACTGCTCATTAAAGTGTGTGTTATATTGATAAGTCGGCTAAATATAAATTTAAAACTTGAACACTGCTAAAACCACAACGACACGGTTTGGTTATGATTAAATAATAAAATAAACTAATAGGCACGAATCAGCGATTAGCACACACGTACACAGATAAATACTTGAGACAAATAAGAAGACCTGTTCTGATAGTTAAGTAGCTTGTCACTTGTTTTATTGCTAGTTTTATATGAAGTGTATAGTTCGATGTGACGCACCGAGAGTTAAACCTTTCTCGTTGGCTCTAATCTTATCGGCGAGTAAACCCTTAATAATCACTTATGTCTATCCCACTATCCTAGAAAATAGAATAAATAGGCGAGGAAGGGGCATGGCGACCCAAGCAATGCTCAGCTAGACACAGAGGTTATCAATGCACTAATAAAAGTCACCAAAGACATCAACATATAAACTTTAATTAATGGGAAAGCAATTTTAAGGGGTGCCCATGGTTTTCCGTAGTCACATGGAATCGGCCCATCAATCCTGATGAATTAAAGTGTACTAATACAATAAAACAAAACTACTTAATGAATTGAATACATGCAGGACCTTCTTACAGCTCTTGTATATTCGTTCAAGGTGTGTCTTGTGCAGCTAACACGTCTGACTTCGTCCTAGGGTTTCTGTCTTTCGCTAAGTCTCGTACTCCGTATCTTGCACTGCTCTCTAAATTCGTCTGACTTTGGGGTATTTATAGTTTATGTCTGAGGGTAAGATGCGGCGTATTGAATAAGTAGATGTGGCGCATTGACTTAACTTCGCGTGGGGTCCAAGATTAATATATTCAGGAATATTCGTACACCGCCAGAAGATGCGGCGTAACTCCATTTCTTTATGCGGCGCATGTCCTTTGCCGTCTTGGATTATAACTTGTGAAATCTTGATAATGATGCGCCGTATGTAAGAAGTAGGATGCGGCGTATCTGGAGCAGAATGGTCTTGATCTTGTACATTTCAGTACACTCTTAACTTCTTGCTTGTTTTGCTCCATAATTAGTCCAAAATCGCCAAGTTTCACATAATACTTGTTTTTACCTGAGAATTACAAAAGTAAACATTAACGTATCGATTCTCACAGATAATATAATAAAACAAGTCAAATAAATATGATAAATGATGGTAATAAAATGTACTTATTTGAGTTCATCAAATATCCCCCCACTTGAACTTTACTTGTCCCCAAGTAAACCTTAGAATTAATCTTATGAAAATGTATCCTAAAAGATATTAGGATTTATTTTTATATTTAAGCATGTATTCATTTTGTCATAATCACACAACCAAACACTTAACGAATTAGAAATAAAATAAAATATTTTGATAAAAGCAAATCTAATCGTTTAACTATCCAGTCGTGATGAATATTCTATCATAAGCTTGGCAAGTATACGCATCTCCTCCACTAAAGCCAAGGAATAACAAGTCTAAAGCGGTAAAAAGGGTTTGTAGGTTAAGGGTTAATCATTCTTCTTAATCTCTATCGATCTCAAATTCCAGAAAAGGCGACAAAATCACAAATACATGATCGAATCCACGAACACGATACTTGCAATTGCTCAAATCCTTAACTCGAATAGGCTAAAGATAGGACCAAGTAATCTTTACCAATAATATTATATCAAAAAGGGCGACAAAATCATAAATACATAGCCGAATCCACGACTACGATACTTAAAATTGCTCAAATCCCTAATCTCAATAAATCAAAGGTTTGGATAAGGAATAATATAGGGTATGGATAATATTTGGGATACAAATTGGTGTAAAATGAAAAATAAACAAAACAGATAAATTAAAATCCTAAGTGTGGTTAATCACTATCCCAACCATCCCATGAATAAGACTCATATCATTGAATAACTCACGCTTTAACACTTGAAACACACGCTTTAGGTAGACACGAATTATACTCAACAAGATCTCAATCAAAGAATAACCTTAGTTGGCGTTCCATAACGTCCAACTCCCATTCAATCCATAGATATAATATACAACAACTAGTGGTGATATCGACCACTTAATACAAAAATTTACATAAGTTGATTAAAACAAACATCCAACTTTTCCTTTTTCTCTTTTTCTTTTCTCATTTTTCCTTTTTTTTTTTTTTTTTTTTTTTTGACATCAACATATACATAGATGTGTAAAATTTCACCACATCACTATAACGATAACTCTGGATAATTTTTCTATACTTTTCATGACTTCAGAAATAACGGTAATAGTGAAAGTAGTAAACACACGAAAAATAAACTCAAAGATATACAATATTTACTTTCACTCCAATTGCATTGTGCAATTTCCTGACTCAACCAAAGATAATGAATTACGCACGCGAACACAGGTAATGTAAGGAAACACACTTTGCCTAAAGCAATTAACCACGGATTTTAATCTACAGGGTAGGCTAAGGTGTAAGGGTGTAACGAAACATTATAACAAAGGTGTAAGAAACGAAATGAATGGCTCTGAGTGTTTTTCTAGGGGTATCTTACTCTAAAAGTGAGAGTAACAAAAGGTTTATACGGAGGTTAACTAACCAGTGTAGTTAGTTAATATCACATAACATATAAAGGCTATTTGGGTGTAATCCTAGAAATTTACCAATTTAGACAAGTCATTCCAATTATATAGATAATACTTATTATGGTGGTCTCGAATAGTATACAAGCCAAGTTCTAAAGTTTACAAGTCACCGGCACACTCATAGATTTGTGAATTTTGAAAAGTTCACAATTTTTGAAAATAATGTTATGTGTGCAGCTATGTAATTTAGACTTTAAACAAAAACATGCTAAAAAATTTAAATTTTGATATATTAAGCGCATTTTAAGCATATTTTGAAAAAGTTTAGGACAAGTAAGTGTTCTAATTCTCCAATCCCCCCACTTAAGTTAAACAACGTCCTCGTTGTTTGTATCAAAGGTTAAAAACTGGAAAATAAAAGAATTAGAACAGAAAAACTCCCCTGAGATTTGCTCGGTATGATCCTCCATTATTTGTATAAGAGCAAAAATCAACTTTCTTGTGGATGAGAACGTTTAAGCTTCATATTTGATGTATCCACAGAAAATGCAGGAATCTATAATACCATTCAGACTTTAACACACCTGAGTTAAGAAGGTTCAAACTTGCATAATACATTAGTAGTTAGTAAAAATTAAAATTGAAAATCATCAGGTCAGTCGATACGCCGTATCTTATGGAAGAAGATACGCCGTATCGAGCCTGGAATAAATACGAATCAGAATAAAAGATGCGTCGCATCCTTAACCAGGGATGCGCCGCATTAAAATACTGACAGAAAGTTTTAAAGTCAAAAATAAAAATGCAGAAAATTAAATAAGATATGACCAGTGCAGGAGATGCGTCGCATCTTAGGATTGAGATGCGCCGTATCTTCTGCGGGCCTGACTGACTCGACACAGAACAGAAAAGTAAAAAAAATTTCTCCGGGTTGTCTCCCGGTCAGCACTTGTCTTTATTCCAGAGTCTTCAAGTTAGACTCACGTTCAGCTCCTTAATACCGATCATTGAAAGAGTCGGAAGCATCGCGCTCCCTCATCGCCAGTCCAGTAATATTAACAATATCGCGCCTAAGTTCGGTAGGTACATTAAGGTCAATAAATTCCTCGAAGTTCTCATGATTAGGATTAGTTGAGTTGTTTTGAATCAATGTTTCTCCCATAAGCCTAGCTTCTAGATCGAGGTCCATACGTTCTCTTAATCCTAGCACATAGACGCCTCTAATTATGCTTTTAGCAGGATTTTGGCACTTATAGACTAGTTTATTATTCCCTACCCTTAATGAGATTTTTCTTTTAAACACATCAATCTTAGCATGGGCGGTAGACAAGAAAGGTCTTCCAAGGATTAAAGGAATCTTAACATCCTCGGGCATATCTAATATAACAAAGTCTACAGGGAAAACAAACTTCTCAATCTTAACTAGCACATTATTAGCAATCCCTTCAGGTCGTTTTACCGTTTTATCAGCCAATTCAATAAGCAACTTAGTTGGTGCTAATTTTCCTAGTCCTAGGGTAGTGAATGTCTTAAGGGGCATTACACTAACGCTAGCTCCTAAGTCAGCTAACACATTATTGAAAGATATATCATTAATTGAACAAGGTAAAGTAAAACTTCCTGGGTCCTTTTCTTTATAAGGCAAGGCATGTAAGTCGGTTGCAGAGCTCTCTTCTTTCATTGTAGCCTTGATCTCCTCTTCAATCTTCGCCTTCTCTTTGAGTAATCTTCTTAAACTGATTGAAGAATTAAAGAAAAATTCGGGCTTTGCACCTTCATTACCATTCATCAATCTTCTAGGAATGTTAGGCGTGACTTCCTCAGTGGTGCTTATGGCCTTGACATGATCTCTTGGGTTGGTTTCAGTTGAGCTCGGTAAACTTCCGTATCCCCTTTCTTGAAGAACCTTGCTCATTTGTCCAATTTGTTGTTCCAATGCTTTGATCGAAGCTCCTTGATTTCTTGTAATAGTATCCGTTGAAGCTCGGATTTCTTTGATCATAGCAGTGTTCTCTTCATGTCTTTTAGTAGCATCGGCCATAATTTGCTTTAGAGTGTCATCTAAAGTCTGCCTCCTTTCTTGATATGTGGGATTAAAGTTGTTCTTTTGGTAGTATCCCGGAGTAGCTTCCCTAAATCTTCCTGAAGGTCGGAATGGTTGTCCAAATTGTGTGTAGTATGCTTCTTCAAACGTCTCACTTTCATTCTTATTAGGGCAATCTTTAGTGTAGTGAGGTCCTTCGCATTTTTCACATCCAACTTGGGCAGCATAAACTTTCTCATCACGCTTCTTCATCTCTCTACTAATTTTATCCAATTGAGCTTGAATGGCAGCAAACCCGTCAAAATTAGTGCTGCTCTTAGATCTAGTAGAGGTCCCATCGTGCCATTTTTGAGAATGATCAGCAACTTCTTGGATAGCTTTTCTAGCTTTTGTTGCACTCATCTGAGGCACAGCTCCCTTAGCATCCAAGATTTGTCTAGTAGGCACGTCCAATCCTTGATAGAACAATATTATCTCCTGCATTGGACTTAGATAATGTTGAGGGCATTTCATCAATAGGTCTTTAAATCGTTCCCAAGCTTGATAAAGAGTTTCATCAGACTCTTGCTTGAAACTGTTGATAGCCTCCATCTTTTTAGCAGTTTTAGCAGGTGGACAATATCTTTGCAGGAATTTGCTCTTCAAATCTTCCCATGTTGTGATTGAACTAGCAGGTTCATTCCTTAGCCACTTATTAGCAGCTCCTTTAAGTGAAATTGGAAAGATTCTTAGCATGAGTTGATCGTCAGTGACTCCTTCTGTAGTAAACAAATCTGCAATCTCGAGGACCTTTTCAACATGTTCATTAGCATCTTCATGTTCCGATCCACTGAAAGCATTTTCTCTTAGCTCCTTGAGAAACTGACCCTTCAACTCAAATTTTGAATTTTCATCAAACTTTGGTCTAGCAACTCCTGAAGTGTAATCAGCACGGGTTTTGTTCATGTACTCCTCCATAGTAGTGTTTTCCGCCATTGTTTCTGTTTCTTCTTCCTCTTTTTCTTCAGAAAAGTAATCAAGCTCGAACGAACTTGAGATATCAAAGCTTTTTGTGTTGAAAAGCCTTTTAAGCGAATGAAAGGCTCGTTCAGGATCTTCGAAAGGTTTAATCAAGTTCTTAGTTGAACTCCTGGTCATGCACTTCCTGAAACTATCACAAAAGCATCAGTAGGGTATGTTCAAGAAAGTAATATATCAGAAAATTAACAACGAAAACGGAATACGAAAAATAAAAGTTACTGATATCAGCAGACGATGCGCCGTATCAAAAAAGTTGGATACGCCGTATCTTATAATCGTTAAAATTTAATCAGACTTTTATTCAGAAAGCAGATACGCCGCTTAGAATTAGAATGCGCCGTGTCAGTTTTAATTATCAAAAATCGATTATATTTATTAAAATTAAATGCGTCGTATTAACAAAAGCTAATGCGCCGTATTTTCGTTACGTTTCAAAATACAAGATTTTTGATTCAGAAGATGCGCCGTATCGATAAAAATCGATGCGTCGTATCTGTTTAATAATTCGAAAACTGTTTTTAATTTAAATAGACAATACGCCGTATCTGTAAAAACAGATGCGTCGTATGGCGTTATCGTTTAGAAAAATTTCTTATTAAAATAGAATACGACGTATCTTGGGGAAAGATGCGTCGTATCGAATTTATTAAACGCGTTGTATTTTGTAAAAATTAAACGCAATACGCCGTATCTATGAAAATAGATGCGCCGTATCGTTTGAATCAGCTCAGTACAACGATAGCAGAATACAAGAAAATAGAAAAATAAAAACAAAAATAAAAACAAACGAAAAGAAACAAAAATTAAAGAAAATAAAAACACACAAAAAACAGAAAATATGCAAATAATACAATGAATGCAATTTAACTAATATACAACGGGGTTAGCAGTTAGAAATTAAAAAATTAAAAAGAAAATCTAATTAAAATACTAATCAAATTAACAGATAATAACAATTCACTCCCCGGCAGCGGCGCCAAAAACTTGATGCGTGCGTATCTGGAGCAAAATGGTCTTGATCTTGTACATTTCAGTAGACTCTTAACTTCTTGCTTGTTTTGCTCCATAATTAGTCCAAAATCGCCAAGTTTCACATAATACTTGTTTTTACCTGAGAATTACAAAAGTAAACATTAACGTATCGATTCTCACAGATAATATAATAAAACAAGTCAAATAAATAGGATAAATGATGGTAATAAAATGTACTTATTTGATTAAGTCGAACGGAAGAAAATGTTGCGGAGCTATACGGGAACATCTTTCGGATGAAAGAAGAAGGATGACACGTAACAAGAACAAAATAAGGAGTTGAACGTGAGTCTAACTTGAAGACTCTGGAATAAAGACAAGTGCTGACCGGGAGACAACCCGGAGAGAAAAAATTTTACTATTATGTTCTGTGTCGAGTCAGTCAGGCCTGCAGAAGATACGGCGCATCTCAATCTTGAGATGCGATGCATCGCTTGCACTGGTCATATCTTACTTTATTTTCTGCATTTTTATTTTTTACTTTAAAACTTTCTGTCAGTTTATTTTAATGTGGCGTATCCCTGGTTAAGGATGCGACGCATCTTCTATTCTGATTCGTATTTATTCCAGGCTCGATACGGCGTATCTTCTTCCATAAGATACGGCGTATCGACTGACCTGATGATTTTCATTTTAATTTTTTATGTTTCATTTTTACTAACTACTAATGTATTATGCAAATTTGAACCTTCCTAACTCAGGTGTGTTAAAGTCTGAATGGTATTATAGATTCCTGCATTTCCTGTGGATACATCATCTATGAAACTTAAACGTTCTCATCCACAAGAAAGTTGATTTTTGCTCTTAAACAAATAATGGAGGATCATACCGAGCAAATCTCAGGGGAGTTTTTTCTGTTCTAATTCTTTTATTTTCCAGTTTTTAACCTTTGACACAAACAACGAGGACGTTGCTTAACTTAAGTGGGGGATTGGAGAATTAGAACACTTACTTGTCCTAAACTTTTTCAAAATGTGCTTAAAATGTGCTTAATATATCAAAATTTAAAATTTTTAGCATGTTTTTGTTTAAAGTCTAAATTACATAGCTGCACACATAACATTATTTTCAAAAATTGTGAACTTTTCAAAATTCACAAATCTATGAGTGTGCCGGTGACTTGTAAACTTTAGAAGTTGGCTTGTATACTATTCGAGACCACCATAATAAGTATTATCTATATAATTGGAATGACTTGTCTAAATTGGTAAATTTCTAGGATTACACCCAAATAGCCTTTATATGTTATGTGATATTAGCTAACTACACTGGTTAGTTAACCCCCGTATAAACCTTTTGTTACTCTCACTTTTAGAGTAAGATACCCCTAGAAAAACACTCAGAGCCATTCCTTTCGTTTCTTACACCTTTGTTATAATGTTTCGTTACACCCTTACACCTTAGCCTACCCTGTAGATTAAAATCCGTGGTTAATTGCTTTAGGCAAAGTGTGTTTCCTTACATTACCTGTGTTCGCGTGCGTAATTCATTATCTTTGGTTAGGTCAGGAAATTGCACAATGCAATTGGAGTGAAAGTAAATATTGTATATCTTTGAGTTTATTTTTCGTGTGTTTACTACTTTCACTATTACCGTTATTTCTGAAGTCATGAAAAGTATGAAAAAATTATCCAGAGTTATCGTTATAGTGATGTGGTGAAATTTTACACATCTATGTATATGTTGATGTCAAAAAAAAAAAAAAAAAAAAAAAAAAAAAAAAAAAAAAAAGGAAAAATGATAAAAGAAAAAGAAAAAAAAGGAAAAGTTGGAAGTTTGTTTTAACCAACTTATGTAAAGTTTTGTATTAAGTGGTCGATATCACCACTAGTTGTTGTATATTATATCTATGGATTGAATGGGAGTTTGACGTTATGGGAACGCCAACTAAGGTTATTCTTTGATTGAGATCTTGTTGAGTATAATTCGTGTCTACCTAAAGCGTGTGTTTCAAGTGTTAAAGCGTGAGATATTCAATGATATGAGTCTTATTCATGGGATGGTTGAGAAAGTAATTTACCACACTTAGGATTTTAATTAATCTGTTTTGTTTATTTTTCATTTTACACCAATTTATATCCCAAATATTATTCATACCCTATATTATACCTTATCCAAACCTTTGATTTATTGAGATTAGGGATTTGAGCAATCTTAAGTATCGTAGTCGTGGATTCAGCTATGTATTTATGATTTTGTCTCCCTTTTTATATAATATTATTGGTAAAGATTACTTGGTCCTATCTTTAGCCTATTCGAGTTAAGGATTTGAGCAATTGCAAGTATCGTGTTCGTGGATTCGATCATGTATTTTTGATTTTGTCGCCTTTTCTGGAATTTGAGATCGATAGAGATTAAGAAGAATGATTAACCCTTAACCAACAAACCCTTTTTACCGCTTTAGACTTGTTTATTCCTTGGCTTTAGTGGAGGAGATGCGTATACTTGCCAAGCTTATGATAGAATATTCGTCACGACTGGACAGTTAAACGATTAGATTTGCTTTTATCAAAATATTTTATTTTATTTCTAATTCGTTAAGTGTTTGGTTGTGTGATTATGACAAAATGAATACATGCTTAAATATAAAAATAAATCCTAATATCTTTTAGGATACATTTTCATAAGATTAATTCTAAGGTTTACTTGGGGACAAGTAAAGTTCAAGTGGGGGGATATTTGATGAACTCAAATAAGTACATTTTATTACCATCATTTATCCTATTTATTTGACTTGTTTTATTATATTATCTGTGAGAATTGATACGTTAATGTTTACTTTTGTAATTCTCAGGTAAAAACAAGTACTATGTGAAACTTGGCGATTTTGGACTAATTATGGAGCAAAACAAGCAAGAAGTTAAGAGTCTATTGAAATGTACAAGATCAAGATCATTCTGCTCCAGATACGCCACATCCTACTTCTTACATACGGCGCATCACTATCAAGATTTCACAAGTTATAATCCAAGACGGCAAAGGACATGCGCCGCATAGAGAAATGAAGTTACGCCGCATCTTCTGGCGGTGTACGAATATTCCTGAATATATTAATCTTGGACCCCACGCGAAGTTAAGTCAATGCGCCGCATCTACTTATTCAATGCGCCGCATCTTACCCTCAGACAGAAACTATAAATACCCTAAAGTCAGACGAATTTCGGGGTGCAATATACGGAGTACGAGACTTAGCGAAAGACAGAAACCCTAGGACGAATTCAGACGTGTTAGCTGCACAAGACACACCCTAAACGAAGATACAAGAGCTGTAAGAAGGTCCTGCATGTATTCAATTCATTAAGTAGTTTTGTTTTATTGTATTAGTACACTTTAATTCATCAGGATTGATGGGCCGATTCCATGTGACTACGGAAAACCATGGGCACCCCTTAAAATTGCTTTCCCATTAATTAAAGTTTATATGTTGATGTCTTTGGTGACTTTTATTAGTGCATTGATAACCTCTGTGTCTAGCTGAGCATTGCTTGGGTCGCCATGCCCCTTCCTCGCCTATTTATTCTATTTTCTAGGATAGTGGGATAGACATAAGTGATCATTAAGGGTTTACTCGCCGATAAGATTAGAGCCAACGAGAAAGGTTTAACTCTCGGTGTGTCGCATCGAACTATACACTTCATATAAAACTAGCAATAAAACAAGTGACAAGCTACTTAACTATCAGGACAGGTCTTCTTATTTGTCTCAAGTATTTATCTATGTACGTGTGTGCTAATCGCTGATTCGTGCCTATTAGTTTAGTTTATATTTAATCATAACCAAACCGTGCCAGTCTCTCAGGCTGAACCCCCCTTTGCGTTAGATTAGGTTGTATAGCTAACTTAAGATATTAAAATACTTATTAGAATAACTAGATAATACATTCCACTATTAGTGATCGACACTCTACTTACCATTATATTCATACTGATCGGGTACATTGCTCGTTAAAGTGTGTGTTATATTGATAAGTCGGCTAAATATAAATTTAAAACTTGAATACTGCTAAAACCACAACGACACACCGTGGATATAAAATTAGAGCATAACAAGCACACGCATCAGTAATATTAGGCTTAAATAGATAACAATCGAAAATGATTTAGAGATTAGAGATTCAAAGGTGAGATCACTCCATGTAGCGACTTTCTTCTCAGCTTGTCCTTAGTAAACTTAGGAGGCTAGGTTTTTACACCCTCGAGAATAGTATCGGAGCTCACGGGATCTTTGAAGTCAAAAATTTCTAAATCACCGTCCAACTTTTAGTCAATTTTGACGAATACTAGTTCAACTTTCGATTTAAATTTAAGAAAAAGCAAGTTTCGCACATTTATTCATAAGCAACATAAACAAACATTTTCCATACATTTTTTTTCATTTTTCATCACTTTTTCACTTTTTTTTTCACTAACTTTTCACTTGCGTACCCTAAACGATGGACCTTCACGGTTTAATTCCAAGACCTTACACTTTTCGGAATAAAGGATCCAAGGGCCGTTACAACGGAGTGTTCCAAGACTCTAGACATTCCTGAAATGAGGATCCAAGGTGGTTAGACCAAGACCTCACACTTCCTGAACTAGAGGTCCAAGGGCCGGTGCAAGAGGGTAGCCAAGACCTAAACGCCTTCCAGAAATAAGGATCCAAGGCTCAATCTCGAATCCATAGCTTAGAGCACCTAACTTATTATTATTAAACTTTAATTTTTGCAACTTTCAAGCAACGTCTCACTTTCATTTTGCATTCTTATTATGTTTTTAAGAAAGTATGCTTGTTCCAAAATTTAAATAAAACTTTGAACTAGTATCCTAAATTAAGATTGTATAAAAATTTATTTGCTTAACAAAAACGGTTTTTGCGTTCAAAAGTTTGAAAATAGCACTTATTAAGTCAGATTAGGAGCTTCTGGGAGGAAAAGCCATAGATTACTTATATAAGCTCTAAAGAGAACCAACTACTCCACGCTTAGCATTTTCATTTGCACAATTCGTAAAAATTTAGCCTAAACGTTAAGGGTAGCAGCTAGATCAACACTCTAGCAGAGTCGGGATTCCCCTTGTTCTAGCCTAATCAAGTCAAAACTTTCACTAATACCGAAGTATTAATGTATAGCAAATTATTATTTATTGTGCAAAGCACTTCTTTTTCATGCAAAAATTAACTAAAAGATGATAAATTTTTTCTAATTTTGGTCAAAACGGGGGTGCTAGGGGACTAGAAGGTACAAATTGTGAAAAATTTTAAAACTTGGGTCAAATTCGAATGAACTCCCCCCCCCCCCCCCCACACTTAGAATTGAATATTGCCCTCAATATTCAAAGTACCGGCCTAAGCCGACACTATAGAACGTAAAAAGGTAATGTTACTATCTAAGTGTGGAAACGAAATCTTGCTTTTACAAAAAGGATTAATAAGATATCCCTGGATAAACATAAACATAAAGATCGGATATTGGGCGGCTGGATTGAAAACAGGCGCATCAATCATCACGATCTACGGGATCCTGAAAACAGAGGCAAACATACAACAACAAAGCACAAGTAGAGGAACTCCCCCACACTTAGTGTTAGAAATAAGAAAGAAGATAGAAACATGGGTTGTCACCCATGATATGCTAATGTTTTTGTTAACCGAGTCACTAGCTTGACTCGACCCTGAATTCATTGGTCCATGGGGGAGCATGTGGAAGAGAAAATCTCCATCGGACTTTCATTCAATATGTTTGGAAAAACATTGAAGTGCTTGAAAGTTCCACTCCGATGAGATACACCCGGCTTAAAAGAATGATAAATGGAGATGTCGAGGTCAAAATTTTTGTCCTCACTCCCGAACGAATGACTGAAAGGACAATCTACCTTATAGGAGAAGAAAGGTAGAAAAACTCGAATGACATATGTGAAGTCAATATAAGGGCGACCCTCAAAAGGAAATGTCACATATGTCGGAGCAAGAATATTCTTTTGAATCTCGGGATTGATAATTGAGGTCATATTATCAAAAATAATAGAGTCTTTGACCTCATCGTTCTCTAACACTTCAATAAAAAGAGGATTTACGTTGCTAGAAAAGCACTCGTCATCAAATTCAAAAAGAGTGTTAGAGAAAATCCCGGAAGTAATCTCAGAAACGTCAAGAGATTCTCCAAAAATTTGAGAATCACATTCACTGTCGAATATTTCCTTAGACTCACTTGGGGTTGGGACAAGGTTCTCAGCACTAGACTTTATGAATTCGTCCGATTCCTTTTCAGGAATAGTGCTAAGATGCTCATCCCCCATAATGAGAGAGTCCTCGGAGTCCATAGTTGGTAAGATGTTTGCACTAGACTGAGAGGGTTGAGAAATGGTATCATTCAAAGGAATAGCACTCTCCTCGTCGTCCTCCTCATCATCGTCATCATCATCGAGAATGGCCGCGTTGAGAAATATGGAACACCTTTGTGCTGCTCGTTCTTCGGCTAGTAATTCTGCGATAGATTTTTCATGACGATCTTCTTGGGTATGATTAATAGCCAAATCATTAGATGTATTCCTCAAATCTTGTAATTGTTGGAATACATCTTTGAAAACCAAATCCAAAGGATTATTCCTTGCATTATGAATGTCTTGGAATAATTCTTGATGAGATGGCGGAGGCTGAGTTTGAATCGTTTGATACTGTGGAGGTTGGTCATGATAAGAATAGTCATAATTGTTACAAGGGCCGTGCTCATAGACAAGCGGATTCCTCGTTTGACAATCATAGTTATAGTGAGGACCTCCACAGTACTCACAACAATAATATTGTTGTGATTGATTCAGTGATGTATATGGATATTGGTCACAACCAAAATTTTCATCGTTACACGAAACATGCTCATAGACAAGCATATTACTTGTTTGACAATCAAAACTTTGGTGAGGACCTCCACAATACTCACTAAGATCATTTGGCACATTTTGAAATGATGTATCATTGAAGTTTTGATAGCACAGTTCTTGCCAAAATGAATTTCGAGGAGGGATGAAATCGTTTTGAGAATCTGGATAAGTAAGTGTATTTTCGATTTCAGAAGTGCAACATATGCAAAGTCCATGAGAAAACCCACATCCTTTGCAAAAACATCGTTCACAAAGTGAATCATCTCCCAACGGATCTCCACATTTAAAGCAATTATGCTGAAATGAAGATGGCTGGGATTGTGGAGGGTAGTCGGAAAAACTTTGAGAATTATTGACGGAATTAAGTTTTGATTTAAAGGCTAATTCACACCAATAACAAGATCCTTTTGGTGCATGATTTCCACACCGCTCACACGAACACTTTGAACAACGAAGATCGTCAACCAACGGGCTTTTACAATCAAAATAGTGATAGCTGAGTGACGACATAAGAATTAAACATAAAAGAGGGTTAAGAAGATAGAATTAAACAGATAGAGGGTGAGAGATAAAGAATTAAACGAATAAGATGAATAAGAAGAATATTTTTGGGTTTTTTTTTTGTTTTTCAATTTTTTTGGATTTTTTCACAAAAAAATATTCACAGAGAAAAATATGTAACTTCACGAGGAAGGATCTTCAAGTCACTAATCGTCAAACCGTAAAGATATTGTCGCAACACACCTCCCCGGCAGCGGCGCCATTTGATACATTCGTAGTATACCGGGATAAGTGGATACCCGGGTCGTTTCCCAGCGAGGCGTGAAATTGAGGATATCGTTTGAGGTTCGTTATTAAAATGCTTGAAATACGATTTGTTTTTGGTTTCTAAATCTAATTAAGGTAAATAACGCGAAAATCTAATTAATTAAAAACGTTAACAAAAATCTAAAAACGAGCCTAAAAGTGAAAATCTTTAAAAAATTAACCTACGGATGCAAATTTAATTTTCCTAAATCCTAAATGTCAAAAGAAAATTTTGAAAAAAAAAGAATTATATTTTTTTTGACTTTTAAATAATTTTTTATGAATTAAAAACTATTTTAAAGAAAATAAATGATTAAAAATACTAAACTAAAAGAGAAAAATCTGAAATTTTTTCTTAAAATACTTTAACCTAATATAATCCTAGGAAAAATAAGAAACCAGAAAAATAAGTTGTAAATAAGCTACAATAAGCAAACAGTTATACTAAGCAAGTAAAAAAAAAAGAAAGGCTAAGTATTAATTTTTGCAAGTATAACTCAAGCATAACTTGAGCATACCGGTAGTGATGTTGTGTTGTGAGTGCAGAGACCTGGGTTCGAGTCCCAGGTCTGTCACTTTTTGTTCTTATTTTATTTTTTGATTTTCTTTATGGAAACTGAACAAGGACTAAGCAATAACAACAAAACCAACGTTAAAAAAAACTAGCAACAAGCAAAGATTTACTATATTCTAAATAGGAACTTAGATCAGATCAGTGAAAGGGTAAAGTCCAAAAGAGCAAATGGTAAAAAGCAATAAGCTACTAAGCTATCTTTAAGCAAAAAAAAGAACCAACTTAAGTAATCATAGACTAAGGCTAATCTAAACTAACTAAATGGAAAGTCAGATTAAGCAATCAAATTAAGAACTTAAGAACTGAGTAGGCAAAATAAGCTATCAAAACTGATGATATGCAGGTCTCAAAACAGCCTAAAGGGGCTACTACAAGCTGCCTAAAAAGCTATCTATCAAACAAGCTAACCCATAAATTCAGAAAACTGATGAAGTACTACCACTAATTAACATATAGAAACAAAAATTAAGCATTTTGAACAAAGAATAAGCTGAGAAATCAAGCTGAGAAAACCTATGATGAGTGATATTTTTAGAAACTGAAAATGACCCACTTTGACTTAAACTGATTCAAACCTTAAAACACAAATCCAGAAGTTGTATTATGCATTTTAAGACTACTTGGACACAAAAACAACAACACTAAATCACTTTTGATGAAATTTAAAACAAATGGCTGATGAAACAGTTTTGACACATGACAATTTGAAAACTAATAAAAAAACTTTAAATCAAGTTAGAAAAGCTTTAAACAGCCAACATATAACTTAAAAAACTAATTTGAAGCTAAAACAAACTTGGTTAATGACTGAAAACATTGAACACTAATAAAAATAACCTTAAGCCAAACACCCCTTTAAAAGACAGTTTAGCTTTTTAAAACAGATTTAAACACTTGAACTACTACCATAAGCACTACTAAGCATATTTAAACTATAATAAAGCTAATTTAACAAATGATAAGCATAAATAAGCAGTTAAAAGCACATGACTAAAAAATATGTTTATGGAGTTTCTGAATAACACAAACTGAATTAATATTAAAACAAGAATCAAAATTACAATACTGAAATTAAAATAAGCTTAAACATTACAATACCTTAAAATAAGCTAAAATAAAACCTATCGACTACTGTAGCACTACAAAACTATTTATACTAAAAAAATAACTAGGGTTTCTTCTGGGTTGTGCTTCTTCTGTGAGGGGATTCCACTTGAGCTTTTTGTGCTTTCTTCTTGGCCCTTGGATTTTCTTGCTCCCCACAACACTAAATATGAGCCGTAGATGATAATCCTTGTCCTTGGATTGCTGAGGTGGATGGGGGGACCAAGGGTGATGGGTTGTTTGGCTGGTATTGGTGATGAAAGTGATGGGTTAGGATTATCAGGCTAATGGCGGGAAATGGGATTAAGAAGGTGATGAACAGTGGATTAAAACGGGGTGTGTGATTATTCTTTTGTGTTTGACCTAAGTTTTAGTATAAAAGGGTGGATGGGCTTTAGTTGGGCTGAGAAAGGTTTTAGGTTGGTGGATTGGGTTTAGTTTTAAATGGGATGGGTTAACAAAATATATTGGATCCGGATGTTGTTATTAGGTATGGATAAATTGGGTTGTTTAGGGACTATGGTTGTAAATGTTGAAGATTGTAGGGACCAAAATTGCCATTCTTCAAAGTTAAACCAAGGGACTAATATTGCCAAACAAGAATAATCCAAGGGTCGTTTTGGGATTTTCGAGCTCGAATTAAATCCATATGAGAATTGTCATTTCCGGCTTTGGTTTTCGGCTCTTTTCCATTTCACGCTCGGTTTTGTCCATATTTGCCTCATTTTCAATCATTTTGTACCTGAAACACATAAAACACAATCCAAGGATATTTGTAACAATATATGGTCCATTTGGGTGTTTTTGGTCATTTTTGTGGGGTTTTTCGGGTATAAAATGATGAGTAAAAGGCCACTCATCAACCGCCTTATAACTTATATGATACAGATGATTTGCTAACTTTTTTGTAATAGGAACACAAACAAAGCAACACCTCTTAAAACCCTAATCATAAACGTATTACTTTAAATATCAATAACAAAAAAGAAACAAAAATCTCACCTCGGTGTTTCATAAAAGTAGAACCATAGAGATTGCATGAGATCTGGAAGAGAAAAAAAATGATCGTTCGGGTTTTTAGCTAAAAAAGAAATAACCATAATGGGAGGATTATTGTTCTTGATGAGTCCCCATAACATGAGTCATCGGATACAATGACTGTATTGCTACCACGTGTCCAACAAAAACCGCTTCACCCAAAATATATTATGCCTTTGTTACTGTGCATTGGTTTTATTGTTTTTTTTTTGGCAAACCGGAGTAGATATAGATAATAGATGAAAGTTAGGCTTTGCATGGGCTGTGTTAACGGGCCAAAACTTTAAAGGTTTTTTATTTGCACCAACAATTGGGGTGGGAATATTAAAATGTTCACCGACCATGGGAATGAGTATATAGTGATAATGGCAGTTTCAGTGGATTATATTCATCGACAATACCACAGGGAGAATGTTGCTGACTTTGACCTTGATGGTATTATATGTTTCCCTTTTGTTTTATTTTTTAGACTCAATCATTTTTCCTTATGTATTCTTTCGTTAATAGTAATTTGTTTGCGATTATCATGTACAGAAGAGGAATCAAAGGACTTTGTTGACTTTGACGTTGTTGGTATGTTTGTTTTATTTTTTAGAGTCGATCATTTGTCATTATGTATTGTTTCATTAATTACTTGTTTATTATTTTATGTACAGAGGAGGAATCTAAGGAGTTCCAAAAGCTGTCGTTGAATGATGTGCCTCAAGTCCCCAACAGTATGTTTTGCCTCATTCTTTTCGATATGCTTTTCCGTCAACTTATCATATAAAATGTTTATTTTTGTTTTACCAAAGGCGGGAAACCATTGGAGCAGAAACCAGCTGGTGACTTTTTATATCAGGATATCACCAAATGTCTTGCACCATATGATAATTTTAGTCCGTGCTTGGATTACTATAATTCACTTCCAAAGGTTTAAAAATCAATTCATGTTTGTGGGATTTTTTTTCCTAAAGGAAGAATCGGAAATAAACTTGTTCTACTTCTTGTACGTGCAGGGTGTATTGATTCATGACGAAAAACCAGACAAAAGCTCACCCAGCACCTACTCACCTTTGAATCCTCCTGACTTTCCTGATAAATGGGACTACAAAGTCCCGACTGTTGAAGAATATGCTCGCTTAAACATGTTCTTTGCAGATAGGGCCATGTTTTCACTTCCTCCTCAAAAATAAACTATGTAATATCGTAACAGATCTTGTCTTTTCCAGAAACAAAACTCTTGTATCTCATCGTCCTCTAGTATGTTGTTATTGATTCTAATATCTGCTTTTGTTCAACTATCAACTCTTGTAACGTTTTATGTATTTAATGCTGGTGTCCGAGTGACCAAGGATGATGATACTATAATATTAGTTGTGAGCTGCTTTTAATTTGTCCTTTGTTTAGTTTGTGGTTGTCTCCATTTTGTTGTGTTATCATCTTTAAATGCAACAAAATTCAAAAACAGCAGCATTGAAAAAATTGAAGTTTGCTTCTTTCTGAAGTTTAGGTTAATATTCACCGGGTATAATCCTTTACCCAAAAAACAGTTTAGATTAAAACTGTTTGTGATTGTGTTTTAGCTACTTGGATTCAGTTTTGTTGGGAATGCTTGAAGTGATGATCATTGTCGAGTCAATGTGTCAATATGGTCATGTAATAGCTCGGTGGAATGGTAAAAATATAATCTACGTAATAGTAGAAGTGTGCCATCTAGTTTAGTCTTAGTATTTACATTAATGTCGAATGAGTGAGATAGGTAAACACGACACACTTCCTTATTCTCCCTGCAGGTCGTTCGGAACTGGGGTCAGATCTTCCGGGCGAGTTCTTGTCAATATTCCGAAGTACCTACACACAAGAAACACGCACGTTAGACTCGTCCCGGGTGTTATCCCAAGACCAAGCTCCGGCGTGAGAGTAAGTATTGGATAGTCTAAAAGGTTAGATAATGATTGGGAGTAAATACGAATGGTAAAGTTTGTTGAGAGCTGTAAATGAGTTGGGTATTTATACTACCCAGCTTTGATACCTGTAATGATGGCGTCGGATTTTCTGGAGATGCGCCGCAAACACGATCCCGTGAATTCTGGGGTGGTGGCGGTCAGGCTGTTGTTGCCATCTTTCCAAAGGGTAATGCCACTTGTCCTATTACTAAGGGTTGTACTGGACGAAGAGGTTATGTGCTCTCGGACCTTTCTTCCGAAGGGCGTCATGTCGTTCAGACTCCCGGACAAGATGGGTCATCCGGACACATACACCAACATGTCCCCTCCAGTATCATAGTATTGGTTATGCCGATGGTGTGATACTTTGTGAAAATCTCAAACTTCTACTTTAATATTTTCGGAGGGCTGAATTTGTTAGGTTTAGGTACGTTGGAAGTTATGCATAACCCGCCAAAAATCATTATTGCTTTATTTTAAGGATCGCCGTCATCTTTACCGTAGCCCTAGGATTTGGGCATGTATATGCGTGTCTATCATGTGGATGAGAGAGTGCCACGTCGACGTTTGACACGACGCGATGTTTCGCACTCCTCAGCTTTGCCTATAAATACCTTCATTTGTACTATTTTTACCACCGTAATTCTCTGCTTTCTTCTGACACGCTTTCCGCAGTGTTTTTCAGATCGAGTTTTTCCAATCAATCCGAGGGGTTTCTTTGTAAGTCATTCGTCGCAAGAGATACGCTTCGCCTTACCCCTATTTTGTGTTTTTTGGCTGTTCGGCTATATCCTTTCTTGCCTCGGTTAAGCTATGTCGAATTCACCCGTTACGGTTCATGAGGAGGATGCTTCGGGAGTCGGGGAGTTTTTGCCCAAGTTTGATATTCAAAGGTATACCTCTCGTATGGGCGAAAGGGCGGTGACCTTGGTGGAACTGGAGTTCGGCATACCGGAGGACCTACATCCGAGGCCACCTCCGGAGAATATGACCATGGATGAACTGCCGGATGACGCGATAGGCTTGTATCTGGAGTACTTTTATGAAGGCGGTCTTAGCGTGCCTTTTTCCACTTTTTTGTTAGATGTGATTAAGTATTATAAGGTCCATATTTCTCAATTAGTTCTACTAGGCTTGCATCGTGCCACTCTTTTTGAATTGTATAGTCGGAGTTTGCACATCACCCCTACTACTCCTCTTTTCCGAGCGTTCTATAAACTGAGTAAGCAAGGCCATTGGTTTTCCTTCGAGAAGAGAGGTGGTAGGGATAGGAGAGTTTGTTTCAGGGAGATCCTGACTTACCTTAAGGGCTGGAAGCATAATTTTTCCTGATAGATAGGAGGGCCATCCCTTTTGCGATGCCTTGGAGGCACCACGACTCTGACATCTTGGATCCATTTCGGAAGGGGGAGTTTAATGTTGAAGATGCTGAGCGGTTGTCTGAGAATGTGATTGACCTCATTCAAATTCCTCCAGGATTCCTTTATGCCTTTGGCTTGACCTCTCATTGGGAGCATCCCGGGTATCGGGCGTCGCTTAAGGATGCCGAGGGAAAGGGTATAGCCTAGCCTTTGCTATGATTTTCTTGCATGTTGATGTGTATATGTATACTTGTTTCCTACTGACTTGTGTTTTTCACTTATTTATTTGCAGCTTTAACAATGTCTGACTACCTAATTAAACCTAAGTTCCGGAAGGGGGCCACCATGACCAACGGAGACAAATACCAGGAGTGTAGGATCGAGAACTTCGAGCTTGATTGAGCTTGGTTAAACGAGAACCTCTAGGTGTAAGACTTGTGTTTATGCGGAAACTAAACAACAAGAATATTAAAGAAGAAAAGACAATGATCCTCTATGGATCAGACTATGAACTAAGAAATTGTTTTATTGAATGTTGTAATCGATACCAAAGATATCTTAAACTCATGGACGGGATGTTTCTTTTATAATGATAAGAAACCCTAACCCTAACCCGTCTTACAAGAAAACGTGTGAAGAGATAAACATGATCTCTTCTAAAAATAAATCTAACAACCTTACTAAACATACGGATAACAAACAATAATATCCGCAGCAATAAACACTATCGGCAGAAACAAACTTAAACTATCGGCAGGAACCAACCGCAGCAGCAATGAATAACTATCGGCAGGAACCAGCTTCACTATCGGCAGCAATGAGAAATTCCTTATTTCTCAGAGATCCTAACAATCCTCCTCTAATCTTGAGGTTGACTAGGTTAACCTGCAAGATTCCAACGTGATAGAGCTTTAACTTCTCAGGCTTGAGGATTGCGATTTAGCAGCAGCAATAATTAGTAACCAGAAGCAACATCTAGAACCTGCAAGATTCCAACATCTATAACATGCAGCAGCAACTTCGATAGTTCAGCAGCAATAGGAAATCTTCTTCAAAACATGTAAACTGGTCACCATGACATTCACTTGAGCTTGGCTGCTACTATGACAATATGTACATCAAATCACTTAAGTTTCATACTATTCTCATCACATCCAGGCGTGTTAACTCCTGTGAGAGGTGAATCATTGAAAATTAATGGATTTGATGTCTCTTTACCAATAGCCATCACTACTGGAGTAGCCAATGTTTAGGTGTGTTAGACCATGGTACATTGATAACCATCTGATTTATTAGCAAATCAGCAACTATAAACGGATTTGACTTGTCTTTACCTGTAGCCATTTGCTCAAGACTAGTCAATTCTTAGGTTACAACAAACCTTGGTGAATTGAATACCAAATATGGATACCAAGTGTCTTTACTACAAACCATACTTTTGTGGACTAGCCAATTCTTTGGATCCCATAAAGGGTTACATCCATGGTGAATTGAGAACCATTTTCAACTCTCAGAACTGAATCATGGGTGAGTTGAAGTACCCTATAGCTTTGAGCAAGCTATTACAGCTATCAACGGATTTGATTATCACACCAGAGCCGTACCCTCATGGTGAGTCAACTCTTTCTTGTCTGCAAGACATGGTGAGTTGAACACCATTTATTGTGCAGGTGTAAACACCAACACTGTACCTGCAAGGTGTTGCTCAAAACCACTTATTAGCACACAAAATATACAATTTTTTTTTTTTTTTTTTTAACTAAGAAAAAAAAAATCAGAAACAAACCAAAAGAAAAGAAACCAAAAGAAAAATAGAAAGATATACAACAACAACAAGAAACCTCCCCTCAAACTCAGTATCTAGGGATTTACCATCCCAATATGGACCACCAAATGTTTAAACCTTGGTCCATCAAAAGCCTTGGTCAGCAGATCAGCCACATTATCATCAGTATGAATCTTAACCACCTGAATAAGATGCTTCTCATAAGCATCTCTTATGAAATGGTGTCGAATCTCAATATGCTTTGTCCTTTGATGATAAACAGGATTCTTAACAATGCACATAGTGCTTTGATTATCAATAAAGATCTTAGTGTTCATGAAGTTAAACCCATAATCCAACAGTTGATTCTGCATCCAAAGCACCTATCCACAGCAACTAGCAACAGCAACATATTCTGCCTCAGTAGAAGATGTAGCCACTATAGTCTGTTTCTTGCATTTCCAAGAAACCAACCTCCTACCCAGAAACTGACAACCTCCAGTAGTTGACTTTCTATCAAAGTTAGCCCCAGCATAATCACTGTCACTATAGGCTTCCAACATAAAAGGAGAATCTTTTGGGTACCAAAGTCCCAACTTAGGCTGTCCTTTTAAATATTTGAAGATTCTCTTGACTGCATTGAGGTTAGATGTCAAGGGTGTAACCTGACGTCTAGAACATGCACTGACAGCAAACATGATATCAGGTCTAGAAGCTGTCAAATACATGAGTGATCCAATCATGGACCTGTATAGATGAACATTAACAGCAACATCAGGTTCATTATTGGATTTAGCTTTGGAGGTTCAAATTGAGTTGTGGCAGTTTTCACATTTTCCATATCAAACTTCTTAAGTATGTCATAAACATACTTTTCCTGGCAGATAAAGATCCCATCTGATTTCTGCTTAACCTGAAGGCCCAAGAAGAAAGTCATTTCACCCATAGCACTCATCTCAAATTCACTCTTCATCAATTCTTCAAACTCCCTGCACCAGGCTTCATTAGTGGAACCAAAGATGATATCATCTACATAAACTTGTACCAGAATGATATCTTTGAAGTTCTTTCTGATAAAAAGAGTTTTATCAATAGCCCCTCTTCTGTAACCATGTTTTAGCAAAAAGGCTGAAAGCCTTGCATACCAAGCCCTTGGTGCTTGATGAAGACCATAAAGTGCTTTAACCACTTTGTAAACCAAATCAGGATTCTGAGGATCTACAAATCCCTGTGGTTGAGTAACATAAACCTCTTCTTCAATCCTTCCATACAAAAATGCACTCTTCACATCCATCTGATATACTACAAACCCCATGAATGAGGCAAAAGCTAAGAACAGTCTGATAGCTTCAACTCTTGCCACAGGTGCAAACACCTCATCATAATCAATCCCCTCTTCTTGTCTATGACCTTGAGCCACCAACCTAGCTTTATTTCGAACCACAATTCCCCTAGCATCCCTTTTATTCTTTAGAATCCATTTAGTTCCAATAGCATGCTTTCCTGCAGGCAAAGGTACCAACATCCATACTTTCTGATTTTGGAACTGCTGCATTTCCTCTTGCATAGCCTCAACCCAATCATCATTAGCAAGAGCTTGAGCTATACTACTTGGTTCAACTTGAGATAAGAAACAAGCATAGAGACAATGTAAGTAGTCAGTATGATTGCTCCTTAACTGATCCTGTATATAACTGAGAAAAGCAGATTCTCCAAACTTAGGTTGGTGTAATTTACTTCTTGTCTGAACAGGGGAATTTAGATCTCCAAGGATCAAGGACTGAGGATGAATTGTATTGATCCTCTTGGTAACAATGGGATTGACATCAATGGAGGATGCCTGATTAGTAATTGAGGGGTTGAAATCATCATCATATGAGGAAGAAGTGAAAATGCCTGTTCTGGATTGATGATGAGGATCTTCCAGCTTATCTCTTGAAGAGACTGAATTTCCAAGATTAGAAGGGATTGGAAATCTTTCAAGGGAGTTATCAATACCCAAAGAGTCAACAGATGGAGAAGACACAGGAACATCAGCAGGAATGGAGACATCAACAGAAGCTTTAGAAGAATCGGCAGGAACAGATCCACTACCAGCAGAAATGGTAGCAGCAGGAACAGGAATACCACCAGTCGAATTCAGTTGCCTTCTAACTTCAGCTTCAGCATTTCTCAGAATCTCCTCTGTCTCTTTAGAAAACCCAGAACCAAACATTTCAGCAGCTCTCTTGGCATTATACTCTTGTCTTTGAAGCCTAGCAAGATCTTCTGCAAAACTAGAATCACCTCCAGCCATATCAGAAGAATCTTTGAGCTTTGAACCTAAAATGTTGTTAGAGGGAAAAGAAGGAACAACTATAGGTCGTTTATCACTCTCTGCATCAGAATCATCATCTGAGGTACCTGCATGGTTAGATTGAGAAACATGTGTACCAAAAGATTGATTTGCTTTGAATCTATTATAACCTAAGGTGTCAGTCAGATAATCCAGGTCAAAGAACCATTCAGGACCTGCACCCTGTGAATTAGGTTTATCCTCAAGATATCTTAAGTTGAGAGTCTCTTCTATTCTCTTAGAATACAGATTATAAACCCTATAGGCTTTACTATGAGCAGAATACCCAACAATAAACCCTTCATCAGCCTTCCCATCAAACTTGCCTAGGTAATCACTAGTGTTCAAAATAGTGACATGACATCCAAAAGGCTTAAGGTAACTAATGTTTGGAACCTTCCCAGACAAAAGTTCATAAGGTGTTTTATTATGAGGACTAGTAATAGATACCCTATTCAACACATAACAAGCAGTGCATACTGCTTCAGTCCAAAACATAGTGGGCATCTTAGATTCAGCTAACATAGTCCTAGCTGCTTCTATTAGGGTCCTATTTTTCCTTTCTGCAACCCCATTTTGTTGTGGAGTTCTAGCATTACTATAGTCCCTTTTTATCCCCTTACTCCCACAGAGTTCTATAAGATTAGAATTCTTAAACTCTGTGCCATTATCACACCTTATAGACTTAACCTTTTTACTTAGCTGATTTTCTATTAAAGCAATAAAATCCCTAATAACTGGATAAGTTACATCTTTAGTACCCAAAAATAAAGTCCAAGAAAACCTGCTAAAATCATCTGTAATCACCAGGCAGTAGTACTTATGGTCAATACTTCTGATAGAAGTAGGACCAAAGAGATCCATATGTAGAAGCTGCAGAGGCTCAATGATGGTGCTCACAGCTGTGATTGCCTTGTATGAAGCTTTGTGTTGCTTTCCTTTATTGCAGGCAACACAATTGTGTTCATTAGAGAAGATCTTGAAAGGAAGCCCTTGAACCAAACCATTCTTAGCCAGCTTGTTAATGGTCTTGAAATTCACATGAGCCATTCTTCTGTGCCATTTATTAGATTCATCCACAGAAGCTTTTGCCACCAGACAAGTAAGAGAACCCTCAAGCTGAACATCACTTAGATTGAAACTGTAAAGGTTGTAAGTCCTTGGAACTTTGAGTTCAACCTGACTTTCATCAGGCAACTTGAAGTCTTTGGACAACACAAAGCAATCAGTCTCAGTGAAGAGAACACTGTTCTTCTTGTCACAAATTTGAGAGACAGAGAACAAATTGAAGTTTTGGAGTTCCTTCACATAAAGCACATCTTCAAAGTCCAGCTTGGCAGTTTTGATAGTTCCCTTCCCAGTAATTATGCCATCTCCTCCTCCAAATGTCACAATACCTCCATTCAAAGGCACAAAGTCATGCAGTCTTTCTAAATTTCCTGTCATACTCCTGGAACATCCACTGTCAACAATGCCAACATCTTTACTTCTAAAAGGAAAATCTTGATACAAAGAATACATTTACAACATTAGATACAAGAGAGACCCAAGCCATTGCTGACTTGAGCCTGCCTAGTGGATCAATAAGAATTAAACCCTGGAGATTGATGAGATCCACCATTGATCTTGGACCTCATTTTCATATGTTGGTTATTGATTCTCCAAGAACAACCTGCTGAGGACTTAACAGCAGTTTTCCATCGTGCCCCTCCCATGTGCATGGTGTCAAAATAAACAGGTCTCATATCATTTTGAAAGTAAGTGCTAGTAGGTCTGCTGAAAGGTCTAATAGTATTGCTTCTCCAACCAGCAGGATTGATCCTACCGGCTGGAACTGGATAAGCAGCAGCAACAGGCTTATCAGCAGGAATGAACTTATCAGCAGCAACAGGTTTACCAGCAGAAACTGGCTTGCCAGCAGCAACTGAAGTTCTCCTTGCTGCTTGAGGAATATAAAGGGGAATATCATTGACATTTTTCCATACAGACCTATTTTGACAAGCATATTTACCCATCTGTTTTTCATAATAGTCACAATCTTTAATAAGATGATCATAACTACGACACACAAAGCAAGATTTCTTTTTAGGGGACTTTTTCTTAACATTATTTTTCTCATTGCAAACAGAATAATTCAAACCAACACATGAAACAAAACTATCCTTAACAGAATTAAAACCACAACCAACATTGTTTGAAACAAAACCACAACTAGAAACATTATTGTTTTTAACACTATCAAAAGAAATATCTTCAAATGCAACTGTCTTTGAGTGAGATTCATCAGTAGCTACTTCTGAGGAGAGATCTTCTGACTTTATTGAAGCTGACTTGTCACTTGATCCACATGTGGCATAGTCATTAGTCTTGATTTCTGAAGATTTGTCACTGTAAGAACAAGAGACAAATTCATTAGAGTCACAATCAAGATCAGGCAAGTTCTTTGCCTTTTTGCCATAGATCATTTGTGAATCATCAAAGTCAACAAAAGGATCAGCAGGTTTAAATGTTCCAGTTATGGGTGGAGGAACAGCATTCATTCCTCCTTCCTTTACATACTTTACAGGTTTTCTATAATCTACAGGTTCAGGGTCAAAAACACTATACTCATTAGGGTCATAAAATTGATTTGGCCCTATCAGGTCACCGTACCCTAAACCTCTTTTAGTTTTTGTAGACATAGAACTATCAATAAGCTTGTGAAGGTTTTTGGATGAGTCTTTCCATTTATCAAATCTAGCCAAGGAATTATCTAACTTAGACTGCAAATCCTGATTTTCTAACACCACCTTAGCTTTTTCTCTTTCAGAATGTTTAAACTCATTAGTGGCATTTTTTAAATCTCTTTCCAAAACCTTTATTTTCACTTCATAAGCTGACTGTTGTTTTTGATACCAGACCTTTTGTTGTTCTAATGTTTTAACAGCCTTTTTATGAGCCTTAAGTTGTATAAAATTATCCTTATATTCACTTTCTTTATCATCAAATTCCTGTTTAAGTTTAGCATATATAGGTTCACAACCAAATGGGCAGTTTTGTACCTGAGATGGATGACCCATCATTCCAAATTGACCAGCCACTTGTTTCTTCTCACCATATCCAGCTATCATCCCATAGACCTTTTCTGCTCCACTTGCAACAGCTTTCTCATGATGCTCCCAGTCCACCATCGAATCCACAGATACCAAAGCCTTGGGGTCCTCTGATTCCAACTCTTGAATTTTGAAAGCAGAATACCGTGCTTTATCATCCACCTTCTTATCTGTACATTCCCTGGCAAAATGTCCTGTTTGAGAACACTTATAGCACCTCACCTTCCTTCTGTCAAACCTGGCAGGCTCCTGTCCATCAAAATTGACCCTTCTTCCTGCCTTCTTTTCAAACCTATCCATTTTCAAAGATATCATAGCCACCTGCCATCTAATATCCATCTCTTCCAGATCCAATTCATCAACCTGATTGAAATCTTCATAAACAATCTTCTGCTGTGGAGTACTCTCAGCAACAAATGAATGAAGCACCTCCTCTAGAATATTATCAGATCTTGTCTGAGCTTTTGGTGTGGCAGGTGAGTAGGAAAGTGATGAAGATGATGGTGTCAGACTTTTTCCATATGATGCTTTATTAGCACCAGAAGTACTAACAAAAGCAGTATGGGTGGGAGTTTGAGGTGAATAGGTGGAATACCCTTTGATATCAATTTCAAGGGTTTTCAGCTTGTTGTACAGATCATCAAAACTCATATAGTCCAGTCCACCTTTGGCCTTGACTGTTATGGAAACCTGAGACCAGGATAGAGGCAAGGACCTCAGAAACTTGGTGTTGCAGTCCTCATCGGCTGGCCTAGCTTTCAACTGGTTGAGTTAGCTCAGGATCTTGTGAAACCTGTCATACCCTTTGTGAATCCCCTCAGCCTCAGAGATCTTAAATTCCTGGAACTCTTGCTTGAGCATAGACTTCCTCGTTTTTCTTGATTCATCATTCCCTCCAAATCTGGCTTTTACAGCATGCCAAATCTTTCTAGCATCATCCAGGTGATGGAAATCACTCATATGATCCTCTGGAATAGCTTGAAGTAAAAGGGTTCTCGCCTTGGTTTCCCTTTGTACAGCAAGGTGTTCTTCTGCTGTAACAGGTGGCTCTATATAGATGTTGCCATCATTATCCCTTCCTGTATTCTTCTTGCTGTTTCCCTTAAGAATCACATTCCACAGATTGTAATCACTGTTCGTGATCCAATATTCCATTCTCATGGCCCAGACTTCATACTCATCTTTCTTTAGGTATGGGAATTTAGCATTGTTGTTGGACATAGTGGTGACAATTTGTGTTTGGACTTGTGAGGTTTCAGGTTTGGGTTGGTGATCTTCCTGGTTAATGACATTGTTTTGAGGAATTTCGTCTTCCATTGAAAAAGGGTTAAGAGATTAGAAACAGAACTTTTTCTTCTTTATCAGAGATCCTCACCAGGCTCTGATACCACTTGTAGGATCGAGAACTTCGAGCTTGATTGGGCTTGGTTAAACGAGAACCTCTAGGTGTAAGACTTGTGTTTATGCGGAAACTAAACAACAAGAATATTAAAGAAGAAAAGACAATGATCCTCTATGGATCAGACTATGAACTAAGAAATTGTTTTATTGAATGTTGTAATCGATACCAAAGATATCTTAAACTCATGGACGGGATGTTTCTTTTATAATGATAAGAAACCCTAACCCTAACCCGTCTTACAAGAAAACGTGTGAAGAGATAAACATGATCTCTTCTAAAAATAAATCTAACAACCTTACTAAACATACGGATAACAAACAATAATATCCGCAGCAATAAACACTATCGGCAGAAACAAACTTAAACTATCAGCAGGAACCAACCGCAGCAGCAATGAATAACTATCGGCAGGAACCAGCTTCACTATCGGCAGCAATGAGAAATTCCTTATTTCTCAGAGATCCTAACAGGGAGTGTCAGTCTCATGAGTTGCATGTGACCACACCAGCCCCATCGAATACTGACATCCCTGAGAAGACCGACGAGCTGAGAATGGACAAGGTGGCGGATGAGAGAGTGTTGGAGGCCAGGAATAAAAAGCATGAACAAGCTGTTACACGGTTAGCTCTCAAGTCTAAAGAGGGAGGGACGGGGGCTAGAAAGTCAACCAAAGTTCGGGTTAATCGTGTCATTTTGGAAGGAGGTTCCGACCGTCCATCCAAGCGAGGTAAGTCCATGGGTCATGTTCCCATAGTAGACTTGAACTCTTCGGAGCATATTCCTGCTCCTACCCATATCTGTTCGATGCATCCGGGTGAGACAAGAAAACAGCCGGAGGTTGAGGAGGGTGGGAGCCACCAATTTGGAGTTGCCGACACTGGTAAGCTATTCAGGTGTGTTTATATACGTATTTCTTCCTTTCCCCTTCTTTATATATATATATATATATATATATATATATATATATATATATATATATATATATATATATATATATAACAGGATGCGCATGACGTCATCAAATGCAGGATTGATGAATAAGCGCTGGATTGATGACTAATCATGCTCTTATTCCACCTAAGCATGCCATGTAAGCAATGTTTGAACAAATAAAATTCGTCAGTTGACTTTTAATACCAAAATTTTAAAAAAGACTCTAAAGATTCGAACTTGGGCTGTTTAAATAGCTTATGTATATGTCAATGTTACCATTAGATCAAATTATTTTTTGTGATATAACTCACACAAAAAATAACTATAATCTTCTTCTTGGATGACCAGGCGGAATTTTTGGAATGATATATATATTTTCTAAACATATATCCCGGATTTTTTTCAAAATATGTTTGATTTGCAGAAGATATGATTTGAAAGATAAGTTTATAATGTATTTTGTATAAATATTTTATTCCTATATTTAAGAAACGTTTCTTCTAAAGCCAAAAACACTTTGCAAGTCTTGCAGGAGGATCCCATAAGAATAATACGGGTACTCCTTCAGAAGGTATGTTTTTTTCATATAATTTAACGAATGGGTTGATGTAATTTTATTGTTGTTGTTATATAATTAATCTAATGTTTACATGGACAATCATATATATAGCAAACGTCCATTTGTTTGGTTGCTATATTCTTACTAATGTTGTTGTTGAAGCTATCCAGTGCAAGAGGGTCTCATAAGAAATTGTGTTGTTGTTCGAAAGGTATGTTTTTTTACATATATTGTATGATTAACCTAATGTTTACATGGACAATTGACATATCACGTTGTTGTATTTTTATTGTTGTTGTATGATTAATCTAATGTTTACATGGACAATTGACATATCAATCGAATGTTTTATTGCAAAATGTTCTTTCAATTGACTCTTTCCGAAGGTATGTTTTTTACATATAATTTAACTATTACGTTGTTGTATTTTTGTTGTTGTTGTTGTATAATTAATCCAATGTCTACATGGACAATCATTTTATACTGTTAAATAGACGTCAATTAAAAGTTTAAAAAGTTCAAGCTCCTTGCTGCTATTGCAAAAAAAATTCAAAAGGGTAGTACTGTCACTTGAAAGCTTAGTAAATGCACAATCGATCGAATGTTTTATTGCAAAATGTCCTTATTGATGTTGTTGTACTGTTAAGTAGACGTCAATTAAAAGTTTAAAAAGTTCAAACTCCTTACTGCTATTGAAAAAAAAGAATTCAAAAAGGTAGTACTGTCACTTGAAAGTTTAGTAAATGCACAATCATTCGAATGTTTTATTGCAAAATGTCCTTATTGATGTTGTTGTTGAAGCAGTCCAATACAAGAGGGTCTCATAAGAATAATACCAGTACTCCTTCAGAAGGTAACATTGTGCTGTTGTATTTTTATTGTTGTTCGAAAGGCATGTTTTTTATATATAATTTAACCACTACGTTGTTGTATTTTTATTGCTGTTGTTGTTGTATAATTAATCTAATGTTTACATGGACAGTTGTCATATCAATCGAACGTTTTATTGCAAAATGTTCTTTCAATCGACTATAGTTGTTGAAGCACAAAAGATTTTTTGAAAAATCGATCTCATAAGAATAATAAGGGTACTCTTTCCGAAGGTATGTTTTTTACATATAATTTTTGTTGTATTTTTATTGTTGTTGTTGTATAATTAATCCAATGTCTACATGCACAATCATTTTGTACTGTTGGATAGACGCCACCTAAAAGTCTAAAAAGTTCATATACCTTGCTGATACTGCAAAAAAAATTCAAAATGGTGGTACTGTCACTTAAGAATTTAGTACTGGTATGCATATATTTGTACTGTTAGATAGACGTTGGTACTGGGTCGAAATTTACGGCTCCATTCAAATATCCGTTGAGGACTTATGTTGATGTTATTATTAATATTAATTTGTAGCGGGCTATTTTTTGTACATTTTGACTTTTAATATATTTTGTTCACTTTTGTTGAATGAAAAGCTATCTTTTATTTGAAGGTGCTCTAACATAAACCCTAATAATTATTTCATAATATTTCAATTCACTTTCTTCATCTTACTTTCTAATCCAAGTTACTTTAATCCCAGCAGTCAAATCACTAATTTACCAGCAGTCATGGTTACTTTAACCTTTGCCGACAAGCACAACATGGTAGCTTATTTGGAAAAGGCAGAGGATGACACTACATACCATCAGATAGTCGACTTTTTAAATGCTTCTCACATAAGGTATTCTCTAACATTAAATCCTACTATATATGTTTCCCAAATCAAAGAGTTTTGGCAGAGTGCAACTGTCAAAACATATGAAGATGGTGACACCGAATTAGTTGCAACAGTTGATGGTAAATCTATCACTCTTACTGAATCATCAATCAGGCGGCATCTCCGATTGGGTGATTCAAACGGTATTAGTTCTATGCCGAATACCGAAATTTTTGAACTTTTAACCAGAATGGGTTACAATATACAGTCAGAAGCTTTAACTTTCCAAAAAGGGGCTTTTGCCCCACAATGGAGGTTTTTAATTCACACCATCCTTCACTGTCTCAGCTCTAAGAAAACCTCATGGGAACAGTTCAGTAGCAATATCGCGACCGCTCTCATCTGCTTGGCCACTAACAGAACTTTCAATTTTTCTAAACTTATCTTTCAAGCCATGCTTAGAAATGTTGGTGTCAAATCAAAATTTTTGATGTATCCCAGGTTCATACAAATAATTTTGAACAAATCTAAACATCAACTTCCTCCTCATAAAGATGTTTATCTCGCTCACAAGCTTTCCCAAAAAGTTTTCAGTAATATGAAAATGTCCTCAAAATTGTATAATGGGGAAGAGGTCCCTTTATTTGATTCTATGCTACAAGTACAAGGTGAAAGGTCAGCATGTCAAGTTGTTCCCCATCACACACCAGATAGGTCTGTATCCAGAGAGGGTTCTGTTGTTCCTCAGCACCGAGACCCTGCGACTCCCCATGTAGCAGATGATGCTGGCTTTGTCATTAGAGAAAGGGCTGCTTCTACTGTCTCAGGTTTAGAAAATGGGCAGGACATAACTAATGTACATAATAAAGAATCTGTGTCAACACCTCCAGTACCAAGTTCATGTGAACCCAGTACTATTGGTGGAATCGCAACCCAACACGGGATATTTGTTGGCTCAGAAACTCACCACATGGTGGATCATGAATCTGTGCCCCACGATGCACCTGTCCATGAAGGTAATACATCAGGAAGTGTTGAGGGCAGTCAGACACTTAAGGTATTGATGGAAACATGTGAAAAATTGTCTCAGAAGGTTACTGCATTGGAGTCTGATCTCAATTCTCAGAATTCAAAAACGGAAAAAGTGGAAGCTGAACTCACTTCTCACAAGAGGTTGTTCGCCAATGTTTATAAAAAACTGGTGCGTAAAATAAAAAATTTGGAACAACAGGTCAAGACGCTTAAAAGAAAAAGGTCGGCTTACACGGTAGCATCTTTTGAATCATCTTCTTCATCGAGTTCATCGGATGGTGAGAGTGCACATAAAGATGTGGGATCTTCCAAACATGGAGGGAAGATTGATGAGATTGACCAAGATCCAAGTGTTTTTATTGTTCGAGAGCAGTATGAGACTCAGGAGAGGCAAGAACAACAGATGGATTATGATGCTGCACAGTTTGATGGAGGAACTGGTGGATTTGGTGAAGGTAATTATGAGACAGAACATGATACTGGCATTGTTGAGGGTGCTGCTATCCTGCAGAGTTTAATGGATGCTGGGTATAAAGGTACTGCCATGTATTTTATACAAGGACCCACGAAAATCAAATGCATACAAGGGAAAAATAATAATGACTGAGCAAGAACCATCAAGGAAATTGTCAACGAAAGAAAGAGCACGAAAAGCATTGGATGATGATTTGGTTCAGAATGGGAAGCAAATAGATGTTGATGAAGAGTGTATTGGTTGTGGAAATGGTGGTGACAGTACAAAGGTAACATTACAAGATGTTTGCATGGAAAAACGTGCTGTTAATGTTTATGAGCTAAAAAGGGTAAAAAAAGGAAAGGCACCCATGACAGTAGATGAATCTGATCAAGAAGCCGAGAAAAAAAATGAAGGTAACCCAAAAACACAAGTCCAAATTGACTTGGATGCACAATTAGCAAGAAAAGCCCGTGAAAATGAAGTTGCAAACTTTGCGGAAAATCCGAAATTGCAAATGAAGAAAGTAGCTTCGGATGCTATTGTGACAGAACAAGATGAAATACAACAACTAATTGCTTCTGATACAGTAGTGAGAAAGAAGAGTATAGAACTGTTAGCAGATGAAAGCATAGCTGATGAAGAAAAGACAGACTTGCTTGGTGATTTCATTAACTTAAAGAGGTATGCAGAATCCTATAATCAGATAACACAGTCTATCAGTAAGAGTAAAGGACAGAAGAGAAATAAAAACCCAACAAAGGCACAAGTCATCAGGGAGATGAAGACGTATCTTATGAATGAAACTGGGTTGACTGCAGTTCAGTTGAAGGCAAAATCAGATTTAGAAATTGAATCTCTGTATTACAACGCATACAAAACTGCTCGAATGAAAATTCCTGCGGACCAACATGAAAGATCACCAAAAAGGCTCAAGGCTGCTAAGAAAGCACAACCTGCGAATGTGGACGCACGTACGGAGAAAGTAAAATTATCACAAGAGAAAATGAGCAAAATGTTAGTTAAGGTGCCAGAAATTCTACATGTTGAACCACTTCAATCTAGACATCCAATAATTGACTGGGAGATTTACATGGAAAAATTTGGGAAAGCTTGGAAGGTTACTAGATTTGGTGGAGAGACAGCGGTGTACAAGAATTTTGATAGTTTGCTGAGAGCTTTTGATAGGGAAGATCTCGATACTTTATGGAGGTTAGTTAAAAATAAGCTTAAAACAAAGAAGTTTGATGCGAAAGAGCAAGAGCTTTGGGTTGAATTAAAGAGGTTATATGAACCAGATCCTACTGATGTTCGTTGGGATTTTCCTTTGTTTGAGCTACGTACTGTATGGGAGTTCTATGGTACCTGCAATGTTCATCGTCTGTCGGCGCAAGGTGGAATTGATATATATATGTTAGCTGAACTAGAATACCCGTTAAGTTATCAAATACTTGCAATGATGATTTCTTTAAAGCTCAAGTATGAAGAAAATTCCGAGGTGGTTCAAAATCTAATACAGAGGATATATCATCAGTTTGAAAGTAAGAGACACGAAGCAGAACTGTTTGGAAATATCCCCTGATCATCAAAACTTGAGTTTAATTCCAATCATGTGGATAATGGGTGTGATTAATTGCACCAATTTGGAACAGTTTGTAGCAAAACCCTGTTTCCGTTACTTAACCCCTTAATTTTGCATTATGTGACGTGTGAGCAACCCCTTTGGCTACATGTATTTATTGTGTACGAAACCATATCTAATTTGTTGTTGTGTTAGGGGCTTTTGTTATTGTTCAATTGGTAATCACGTATTATATGATGGATCTATATATATATATATATATATATATAGTGTAACTTTCTTACGAGAACCACTTTTATCTGCAAGAACTGCGAGAACCACCCTTTTTACTCCTGATAATACATAAGGTACATCATGTCAATGCATAATGGCAGTTTTGAAAATATATGTAACTTAATTTGAGAGAAAAAATTAAATTAAGGGCAAAATGGGAATATAATTCTTCCATAAAAAAAGGATTATATACCAAATACTGTTCCAAGTTTTAATCGATTTGGTTAAACCTAAAAAAAACTACCGCCTCCTTCCCAAAAACTTCTCCTGCTAACTCTCCACAAACCGGATCTCTCTCCCTATTTCGAGATCGGCCCTTTTTTTTTCTTCACAAGGTCGCCGGAATTAATTTTTAAAAACTAATTTTTAAAGAAAAAGAAAGATAAGGAGAGTTTTTGGCGTTAAGAAAGACGTCGATTCATTGTTACTGATCCATGATGATTGGAGAGATCTGTTCATACCAAGAATACACCTAGCCTTTCTACTATGAATATTTTAATTTGATGATTCAACGTTCAATATGGTGGCTTTGAAAACCAGGTACAAAGTATCTTAATACTTTCTCTTGATTGGTTTAGAAATAATTGAACTTTTGGATTATTGTTGGGTTTAAAAATTCATATGTTATTGGAACCAATCAATTATAAAGTTACGAATGGTGGAGATCAGGTACAAATATGGCTTCTATAATCAGATTCGATTTACTTCTTTTTTTTTTTTTACTCTCGATCTGATTTCTTTTTTTGACTTTCGATCTGAGTATATTTTGGCTTCGGATCTAACTTTTTTTTTCGATGGTAATCAATGACTTAATTTTTATTTTATTCGATGTGTTGTTGTTATTTTATTTAATTGATCTAATAATTTGTGAATTGAACAACAACATATGTGTTTTGATGTACCTGTTTTTTAGTATGTTGGTAAATATTGTTGATTTTGTGTTAATGTTTTAGATGTTGTTGGTTTAAGATTAAGTTTGACTAGTTATTGATGATGCTGATTATGTTAGTTAGTGTTGTTGGTTTTATGATAATTGAAGTAAATATTGTTTAAACAGGTTAAATTTGATTAGTTATAGATTGTGTGATTTGACTGATTGTGTGTGGTTGTGTATATGATGGTAATTGCAGATGATATTGCTTCTTAGGCTAACCTTGACTAGTTGTTGATGATGATATGTGGTTAAAGTAGTTAAAGTGATTTGTTGTTTATGTTTATATGGTTTGCAGATTGAGATTATGCTTACATTTTATGGTTTTAGGTCAAATTTGATTAGTTTGTGGTTGACGCAGTTAAAATTGTTGCTGAATGAGTTCAGGAACATACATGTTTTTCATAGGAACATACATGTTTTTCATTAAATGGACAATGCGTATTGAGTATGTTTTCATTAAATTTGATTAGTTTGTGATATTGGGGTTGTTGTTGTCTACATACGTATACTTATTTGCCATGGTTCTAGATCTGCGTTTCTCATTTTATAATGGTGATACTCAGTACTTATTGTAAAAAAACATATGTGTTTTATAAAAAAAACATATATGTTTACGTATAAAACATATATGTTTTGCGTTTGGATTATAGAACATATATGTTTTATGTTTGGATTATATGTTTACGTATAAAACATATATGTTTTGTGTTTGTCAAACAAGTATGTTTCCTAAAACATACATATACTCATGTACATGTATAATTTTTAATAATATTATGGTTGCTAATTTTTGTACTTTTCTTTGTATCAGGTGTAATTACAAGAATGGTCACGGCTACAAGTGTGCATGTATGTCCGACTTTTGAAAAAATGTTGACGGCTACTCGTGCGCATATGTTCATTTGTGTTGAATATTATTAGTGCTCACGTGTATAGATCGATTAGATTCATGTATTTATGCTTTTAGAAATTTGTATTTTAATTGTATTTCAATCGATATCGAAGTTTGTATATAACATTTATGTTCTTGGTTTGTTATAAATTTCATTATATTAAAAAAGCTATATGCACCTTGAAAGGGAAAAAAAAACGTATATGCACTTTGGACTAACTGAAAATATGTATGCACCTTGACTATTTGGGGAAAAAAAACATGCTTGCACCATGAGATTTTAAAATAACTAATGATTAGGTATAAAAAACATGTATGCACCATGACTATTTGAAAACATGTTACCATAAAAAAAAAAAAAAAAAAAAAAAAATCCGAATTTTAAGATTTAAAAAAAACGGAAATTATATAAAAAAACAAAAATAATATGAAAATGTCTTTTACTAAAATGCCCTTTTGAATTAAATAAAAATAACAAAATCATATGGAGCATTAAATGACGTACATTGTGTATTATTAGTTGTAAAAAGGTGGTTCTCGCAGTTCTTGTAGATAACATGGTTCTCGTAAGAAAGGGACCCTATATATATATATATATATATATATATATATGGATCTATATATATATATATATATATATATATATATATATATATATATATATATATATATATTTCATTTTTGTTTATATAATGTTTTATTATTTATAGTCTTTTTGTATTTACTTATTTCATTGTAAGTTTATGATTCGTTGATTTTATCATGTTTTCTTTGGTGCTTTAACGAAATTGAACATCATCCTAGAAAATGTGACCATAGTTTGTTGAAACTATTTATCTCCATATAACCAACGACTGTCAATTATGTATATTTTGTAATCTTGGACTATTTTATGTTGTACTGCTAAGTAATCACCAATATGTATTTTAATTTTGTACTGCTACGCTCCCGGTTTGGTACTGATATTATAACCAGCTCATAAGAATTATATAAAAAAGCATTATCACCTTAACTATACATAGTCAATTGTTTTTACACATCATCAACTCTAACAACATTTTTAAATGTTTATACACATACGAATGTGGATTTTAATTTAAAATTTCATAACAGATAAGAATATAATTCAAGCAAAAATCATTCTATATATTTAAAATATTGGAAGATATCAAACTTTTATATATTGCATTCAATATTAATGATAATGGTAAAAGTTTACTAATTAAAAAAAAACGAAATACTTATCATAATTACAAAAGAAGTTAAAGGATAATCATTATATTCCCAACTTGGTTCTTCACATATACACTTTCCAATGTGAAATACGGCTAAACTGTTCATATGTCATATCGGTTATTAATTTGTATATAAACACCATTTGATTAACATATTTGTAATTTTATTTAAAAAAAAGATCCTAAACTGAAGGTACCATTGATAAAAAAAAATGTCATTTACAAATAAAAGAACACTACAAGTTGCAGATATTGAAGACCATCAACAAGACCAGCCAAAGTATGTTAAAATCTTTACACTATGTGTTACCCCGTATATTTAGTAACTGAATGTGTTTGGTTTTTTGTAGCAAGCAACCCAAACTCGAAGGAAGTTTGGTGTTGTCCAATGAAAACCAATCACTTGCAGAAATATTTCAATCAGAAGAATCATCTGAAGGTACTTTGTTAACATGATGAAATTAATGGTAAAAACGATATGGTATCTAACCATTGTGTTTGATTTATATTTATTCATTTATTAGAAGTTGAGGATTCTGACAATGATGAAGAAACAGAGAGCATAAGTTCTGTTTATGATTGGTTGATTTCTGAACAATTAGCCAAGAGAATGAGAAACTGGCAACGGAAAGAGGAACTAGATGAAAAGGTGAAAAAAGAAAGACAGGTTGCTAAGAAACTTTTGGAAGAAGATGGTGGATTTGAGAATGCAAAAGTCAGGAATGAAGAAGTTTATGTTGCTCGAGACGAAGACGACATTGACTCTGAAGACTTTGAAACTTTCACTTGCGATGACTTGCATTTGGCATACTCTTTTGCTTCAACACCCTAAATTAAATTAGTAGTTATATTTGGTTTATACTGGCATGCCACATGTTAGGCACTTTTGTACATATGCCACTACATCATCTTCGTCGCTTTTGTAGATCTAATGAATCAGAAATTTAATAGGTTTGTAAAGTTCACTATCAGGATTTCATTTTAACTGCTTATGATTTAAGGTATCTTTTATCCATTTTCGAAACGCTTAAATTGAGTATTTCCGATAGTAATAGGAAGTTGCAATCGGTTGTGGTTCCGTCGTTAAGTTGGTAAATGAGTTTATTGAGGCTAGGAATAAATGTGTAAATATTAGTTTGACTATTGAGAGTTTGAATATGTGCATTAAGGTTATGCCACTATGGTATGTAGAATAGTACTGGTGAATTTGATCAATACTTTCCAATAGTAATAGGAAGTTGCAATCGGTTGTGGTTCCGTCGTTAAGTTGGTAAATGAGTTTATTGGGGCTAGGAATAAATGTGTAAATATTAGTTTGACTATTGAGAGTTTGAATATGTGCATTAAGGTTATGCCACTATGGTATGTAGAATAGTACTGGTGAATTTGATCAATACTTTCCGATAGTAATAGGAAGTTGCAATCGTTTGTGTTTATGCGAGTTACATGGTCAACACAACTCGCTAGCCAACCATTAGATTTGCACGCTGAACAAACTTTGTGAACCTTATAATTAATCTGTCCAAAATTAAGCATACTTGATTGTATTTTTTTACCGTCATTACAGAAAATCAAGCCAACCTTGACGCGGTTTTACACGGACATAGCCATATTGTCATTACAATAGCATATTTGATTTTAATGTTTTAATGTCATCACAAAAACCAGTGTTCAAAATGAAAAAAAAAAAAAAAAAAAAAAAAAAAAAAACCACCAGAACCACTAATGGGTTATCAAGACAACCTTGACGCGGTTCAGCATACATCAAACACAGCAACCAACGGAATAGGCCCATTAAACAACTGAACTTCAAAAGCCGGATCGACTGTTGTTCCAACCATCTGGAATCTGATCATTTTGTTCATTGGAAACTGGAAATCTTCGGCCAAGGTCCTCCAATTTGTCCTAAAGTTCATGTGATCGTTTCTCCATGGCCTATCAGCATGACGTTCAAGTTTCATGACTACACGGCGTTCACTTTCCATCCTCCTTAGAAGCGCATGGGTAAATTGTTGCAAATTGTTATCAGAAACAAAACCGCTTGGTATGGTCTGAAAGCAATTTCAACAACTTAATAACTTCGACTCTTTTACTATTAAATATTTATTGAAAATTTCAAAATACATAATGTATATAAAGAGTCAACCCTTACCATTCTTCCGGAATCGACCACAAACGGGAAAAGCCTTCGGTAGAAAGTATTATCTTCAGACAAATGCACTCCATGTTGGAACCAATTACACCCGTGTACCAACCTTACATCTAACGAACATCAACAAACAAGTAAACGTTACATATTTACAGATAAATACAACTGATTCACCTCAAATTAACATGTAAAATAGATACTGTATTTTAAAAAAAAAAAAAAAAAAAAAAAACATGATACTACCTGGCTCATTTGCATCATGCCCTTGAACAAATGCAAGACGTGTGGGGTAATGATGTTCGTGTATGAGCTGAAAACCATCATTATCAAACCTCATCAATGCCAATCGCATATCAGTCTTTTTGGTCAACACAACTCGCTCACCAACCATTAAATTTGCACGATGAACAACCGTATTCCAGTGAACATTAAACTGGAAACCAACGCTATCCAGAGTCCCAGGAATAACACTCTGCTTTGCAACCACATATATTTCAGAACCGGAAAATTCAATCACAAAATCATTGCGTTCAATGCCTTGAAGGAACTCCACAGGAAACCACTAATGAAACAAAATTTAAAAGTATTAAAACAGGCTTTATAAATCCCATAAATTTTACATATATACAATTATAACATAACTTTACCGGTGATGAACTTCGATCAACCCTAACTTCAGCAATGCACCTAACCAGTCTTTTCCGTGTATGAATTATCCCATAACCACCGCTCTCCCATCCATCTGCATCATACGCTGTAACAAAGAAGGTGTCTGCAGCCTCCTTTATGAAATGCAACGTCCTAATATTCAAATAGCCACTCAGCTCTATGAACTTATCCCAGCTTGCACCAGATATACTCCATTCTTCGGTACCTCTTTTCTGACAAATAAAAACTTTCCTTTTAACCCGATTATTATTAATCAGGTACACATGGTCATTATTGTTGTAGTAGTTAATATGAAAGTAATCAGGCAGTACCTATGGTTTTACAAAAAACAAACAAAAACATTAACAAACAAACTCAAATGACATGTATAAGAAGATTATTGTGGGAGTATAACTCCATAAATACCTACCAATGTTCCCATATTTTCCACATGATTATAATCTGTGATGAATTGTGTTGTCATTGTTCTGCAACCATTCCAAAAACACAAAACATTTAGCAAACAATAAAACACGGACCAGGATTTCAAATACACACTCAAATACTGTTGTAACAACGAACACCAGTACAACATGTATGAAATAACAGCCAAACAAAACATCTGCATCTAACAAGCATAACTTTCGCAACACGTCATGGTAACAGGGTTGATCCATTATACTCTAAAACAATTATCAACCCCACCAAAGGATTAAGATAATTCAAAACAACTAAAAATTAACTTGATTCAAGTGATTCTTGAGTGCGTAACAAAGATTTAATCACTAATATTAACAACCGTGTTATTGTGACCTGAAAGCCCTAACAACTAAACTTTTATTTTCATTTCGCCATTTTAAACTATTTTTTTTTCTAACTGATCAAAAAGAAATAGTGCAGCAATCAGGTTTCATCAACATCTACCCATAAACAAATAACCAGTTCATAAGAGTTATAAACAACACTCTACCAACTGTAAAGATCAACATAATAACGACTTTCGGTCCTTGCAATCTATAACAAAGTCATACAATTGCAACCTACTAATAACAATTTTATGAAACATTCAACAACTCCTTGACATTTTTTAATCACGATCTAAACAAAACCACCTAACCACCATGGATTAAAATGGTTCAAAGCACCTAAAAATTACCTTGATCCACAGTAACTCAAAACAGACTTCAATTACCTCCTTACCCTGTCTCGATTCCTTTATATTTCCTTGCTTTTAACCCCCTCTGTTCTTCTTCACACGCGCATTAAGCATTTTGTAAAATATCTCTATCCTCGAACATATTTGCCTTTATAAATTCATACCATTGCCTTAGTAGGTATGGTATTGTGCAAAACTTTTCAATATTCAGAAGGGTAAACGCCATAAAATAACAACTTACTTTCTCAAATTTTCCGAGTTGAAACACATACTTTTTTTATTACTTTACTTACCAACGTACTTTCAAATTTTGTTCCGACTTCACCCACATACTTTTTTTATTACCTTACTTACCAACGTACTTTCAAATTTTGTTCCGACTTCACCAATATGCATAATGAAGAAGACAGGGGTATTATAGTCATTTCAGTGATTACTTTAATATAAAATGGTTATATTGGTGAAGTCGGAACAAAATTTGAAAGTACGTTGGTAAGTAAGGTAATAAAAAAAGTATGTGTTTCAACTCGGAAAATTTGAGAAAGTAAGTTGTTATTTTATGGCGTTTACCCTATTCAGAACCAATACCATAACTACACAACTGTTAGTAATAGTTAATAAAGGCGATTCATGCTTAAGTTGGAGACGATTTTGTGCTTCTTGCATGAAAGAACGTAAAGTGCTTAATATTCGTGTGAATAAGAAAAGAGGAAATAGTGACGTCATAAAAAACCGAATGGAGGTAAGAGTTTCTGAAGCAAAAAATGCCATCATTAGATAATACAGTTCAACTACGTGGTTCGTTAATAAATAAAGCGTATGAGTAACAACAAGATGTCGTATCTAAGATTATATCAAATATAATACCGGTAGATTATATCTTATAATTTAAATGTGTGATTAAAAACACCTTGCTAAACAGCCACAATGAATACAAATAAACCACTCCAACTAATCAACAAACAATTACAAACCAAACTAAAAAAAAGATCATATTCATTTAAAGTGAAATTGTTTGTACATGCCTACAGATAAGTTTCTAAACATCAAGAGAGAAACGCACCACGGATGATTAAAGATAGACAATATTTCACGACCATAAACAACCAGCTTTAACGACTTTCCCAAAAGATACGACCCATAATCATTGACATAATCTAAACCAAACTTAAACTAAGATTTACATAACCCAAGTAGCTTCCCACAAAATATACCAAACCAAAAGTGAAACCAAAAGACAATATCTTCGACACTACAGACATATACTACATCAAATTTCCATTAACCCCAGCTTCTCCAAGAAAGAGAATAAATCACGGAGTCGGGCATGTTTTTTCGCGGCACATAAGAGCAATCCAGCAACTTCTGCCAAATCTTCCGTCTGCATCTTCATCATGTCATTGATGGAATGCAAAGATGAATCTGAGCCACAAAGGAGCTGAAGTTCTTTTATCATTTGATCCCTATGATCAACTCGCGCACTAATCTCTGAAGCCTTAGACATCAAATCTTCCTCATCCTTAAAAATAACATCAATTTCACGCCTATAATGGACAATCATCATGTCCTTAACAAGTCTTGAATTAGCAATTTTTGCTAACTGATCGAGAATAACCAGACGAGTTTCCATTCCTAAGATTAACAACTGTGTTACTATGACCTGAAAGCCCTAACAAATAAACCTTTATTATCTTCTCACCATTCTAAACTATTTTTCCCTAACTGATCAAGAAGAAACAGTATAACAAACATGTTTCGTCAACATCTACCCAAAAACAACGCCCTACCAACTGTATCTTCTCATATTAAGTTCATAAAGAATAACAGGTAAAGTGATTAATCAAGTTAATTACGAAGTATAACATAAGATCGGACACAAAAAACAAAACATGCAACTACAAGATATTAGCTTAAATATACAGACAAATAAATAACAATTATACAATCATACGATTCAGGGTTTCGTCTTTTCAATAAGAAAAACGGCTAGCAGAGGTTAACAAAACATGAACAAAAATATTAGATCAAGATTCAATAGTTCACCTTTTGTTGATCCGGTCACAGATATTTTGATCAGTAAAGATTTGGTGTTTTCGATAATGTAATGATATTTAGTCTGAAGAAGAGCTATGAGTAAGATGAAAAGACAATGTAGCAACTCTATAGGAATAGCCTATTAATGAGTATGCTACACAACTTGAATGTTCTTCAAATATGTTTCTCTTAATAATTCCTTTTCATGAATGAGAAGGGTATAGCCGGAGAGGCATGACAACAAATACTATAGATGAGACAACTCCCTGTGAAGAGTAGCAGCTTTTTTCATGCAAAAAAAAAAAAAAAAAAAAAAAAAAAAAAAAATCCACCGGATTGTTTACACCAAAATTTGGTCTATTAAACTTAATAATAATTTTTAATCTATTAAAAGTGAAAAGACCATGTATAGTCTAACTTAACCTTTCAATAGTAATGAATGACTTGAAATTTATTCATTATAAAATATATACGTATCAATATATATCAAACCGTGTTCAAATGTTATTAGGATATAAAACGTATTTTCATACAAAAAAAACAATATTGCTTTCACCTAAGTGACACAAAAAAAAAAAAAAAAAAAAAAAAAAAAAAAAAAAAAAAAAAAAAAATTGCTTACATCAAACCGTATAATCAATGTTGTTTATTGTGTTAACGTATAGGTGGCTATTGTGTTTTCATACAATATTGCTTGCATCAAACCGTATTCGAAAATAAAGTGCTACGTAATTAGCCAATAATAAACAGTGGGATAGTAACAATAAAAAACAACCAAACATTTTCATATAACAAAATTAAAACATAATTTAAAATTGATCAAAACCATATAATCTGTAATTACAAGTCATGCGGTTGTTGTCTGTTGTTCATCTTTCAGGAAGTTCTTTTGCTGCCTCTTCCGGCCGTGGCAAAGAAAAGGTTTTCGATGATGAGGATAAAAGTGAGCCTATGTCCGAAGAATTGTTTGCTCCGGAGTGGACAATGAGGAAGGATGCACGCTTGAATAGCTGGTCAATGTGCCGGGACTTGATGGTTCATCTGCCCACCCCTCAGGAGGAAACATATCTGGAGAGTCTGGATGACGAAGATGCTTGCCAGCGTGCGTGGATGTTGCTGGGCAAGAGCTCCGTGGCTCAGACAGACATACTGTTCCGATTTGAGACCATTTCTCGTGAGTATGACGATCTGTACCTCACCCACCAAAAATGTGAGTGTGCGGCACAAGAACCGGAGGAGCTTAAAAGGTTACGACATGAGCACGCCGGTTGCATGGTTAGGGAATCAGGTCTTGTTGATCGCATATCGGAATTGGAGAAAGAGAAAGAAGAATGGAGAAGGGTTTCTGGGGGACAGGCCGAGAAGATCAAGGCACTGGAGGCTGAACTGGAAAAAACCAGACTTAAGCTGAGTGATGAGGAGAGGGAGAACCGGGAGCTCCATTAGGAAAAGAAAGATCTGGACATGAAGATGGGTCAGACGGAAATGGAGTGCTTTAAAGTGGTTAAAGAATTTATTCCTGAAATGGTTCGACGTCTCCTCAACAGTAATGAGTACAAGCAGCGTCTAGCCGTTCCGTTTAGCCTATCTTATATGGCTGGGTTTTTAGATGGTGTTACCTTGGATCATTTGAAAGAAGATGTGGCCAGGGTTTTGGTAGATGTGGAAGACTTGGATATGGAGGCTGAGGCGAAGTACCGACCTCTGTACGATGAGCTTTTTACGATGGAGTATCCGTATGTACAAAAGATTAGCAATGCTTATTACAAGCCTCTTGCGGACATCATGGGTATGTTCCCGGATCCTTCTCCGCCTAAGCCTTCGGAGGCTGTTATGGCCGAAGTTGCTACCGGGCCAACGTCCAAGGCTCCTGTCACTAAAGGTCCTTCTGTCCAAGACTCTACTGTGGAAAAAAAGGCCTCTGCTCCTTGAAAGAGTTGTTTGTTTTTAAGATCTGAGTGCCTCCGTTTTGACTACGGATCAAGGTTACTCCGGATGTTACGTGAAGCTTTTATTCACCCTTGTGATTTTTATGAATGGTTGGCTTGATGTAAGGCCTTCGGGTCATTAGAATAGTTTTCACGAACAGTTGATAGGTTCGGATAAATATAATAATTTTGCAACTGAATGGATTATGTACTATTTGCACATTTTTAAACTTTCATTTATAAAAGTTGTCTTGTTAGTTATAGAATATGTTGTATCCGTATCTCCCTTTTTTTTTATTCTGCATTGCTTATGTTTCGCATCGACTTGATCTTTGCGTTGGCATGACCATTTTTGTTTTACGCCATTCGAACAATTTGAGATGCCTATAACCGTTCGGAATTTATGCCCTGGCCATTCGGGCCACCCCCTTTTTGGGCAGGAGTCGGGCGTCGTACGCCATTCAGCCTTTTTGCCTTGCCCGTGAGGCAATCCCTTTTTGGGTGTGAGCCAACTTAGGGCGTCATGCGCCATTCGACCTTTTTGCCTTGGTCATGCGGCAAGCCCTTTTTGGGTGTGAGCCGACTTCGGGGTCATGCGCCATTCGGCCTTTTTGCCTTAGTTGTATGGAAACCCCTTTTTGGGTATGAAGCATCTTTGAACATTGATCACTGATCTCCGGAGGTCACGAGCCTTCCGGAGGGATCATTTTTAACTTATGTTCAGAACATGATACGTAGTGAAAACTGCTTCCCTTTATCTGTGGGATAGCTGCATTTGTCATTCAATATAGTTAATATTTCGGACCTTACAGTCGGTACATTAGTCATATATTTACAAGAAACACTTTCTAAGGTTGACGGCGTGCCATGTTCGCGGCACTTCTTTCTCTTCCATTGTCTCCAACTTATACGAGCCGGTCTGGTAGGCTTCAACGATCCGGTATGGTCCTTCCCAATTGGGTCCCAACTTTCCTTGATTTTCAACCTTGCTTGCCTCGTTCCTTCGGTATGCAAAATCACATACCTTTGATTGTAGATGTATTGAGTTCATTTTTTACGTTAGTCGATTAGCAAATAAACAAGTTGTGACTGAAATCAAACAGTTGTGCATCTTAACAACATTTCATTTTAGAAGAGTTTTTTAAACTTTTACACTTACCTTGAATGATTCGGGGCGAACCCTCCGATTGTAGTACTGCACTATCTTATTTTTGTACTTCGCCTCCCGGATTGCAGCCATCTCCCTTCGTTCTTGCAACAGGTCGAGGTTTAGGCAGATCCCATTGTCGTTCTCCTTCTCTTCCGTCACCATGGTCCGAAAGGTAGGCATTCCTATTTCTGCCGGGATGACCGCTTCACTTTCGTACGTGAGGCTGAACGGTGTTTCTCCATTGCTTGTTTTCAGAGATGTATGGTGCGCCCACAAGATATTCGGCAATTCGTCTACCTATCCGGCTCTTTCCTTGCCGAGCCTTGATTTGAATCCTTTCATCAGAATCTTGTTGGCTATTTCTACTAGTCTGTTAGCTTGGGGATGGGCCACAACAATATTTATCTGGGTTATGTTCAACCTCTCGCACCAACTTTTAAAGGGATCGTGAATGAAGTTACTTCCGTTGTTCGTTACAATTACCCTTGGAAACCCGAACCTGCACACTATGTTCTCCCAGACAAACTTCTTGACGTCTTTCCTGGTCGTTCTTACTAACGGCTTGGATTCCATCTATTTGGTGAAATAGTCGATTGCCACGATAACAAACTTGATTTTCCCTGGAGCTTCTGGTAGAGGTCCTAACACGTCCATACCCCACTGGTAGAATGGTCATGGGGCCATGATTGAAGTCATCATGGTTTTTGGGAGCCTCGGAACGGGTGCACGTATTTGGCAGGAGTCACATTTTTGGATCACTTCTCTAGTATCTCGGTGCATGGTTGGCCAGTAATACCCCTACCTCATTAGCTTTGTCTCCACTGATCGTGGTCCAGAGTGCATCCCACATGCTCCTTCGTGTACCTCCCGAATGATGTAATTTGCCTGGAGTGGTCCGACACACCTTAGCATTGGGCCTAGGTAGGATTTTTTGAAAAGTACGTCGTTAATTAAAGTGTAATAGTGTATCTTCATCCGAAGAGCTAGGGCCTCATTCTGGTCTTCCGGCCAAATGTCTTCCTGTTTACACCGAATAATTGGAGTCATCCAGTTTTCTTCCACTTCTTCCACAATGGCATTGACGACTTCTTCTTCCGTCGATGGCGTTTCCAGGACTTCCACAAGGATTTCTTTCGTCAGATGATCGAATGCCACGGATGCCAGTTTGCTCAGTATATCTGCCTTCTGATTTTGTGCTCTTGGAATGTTCTGTATTTTGAATTGGCCGAAACATGCAATATATTCTTTAGCCTTAGCAAGGTATCGTATCATGCTATCTTTGTATGCAACAAAATCCCCATTAATCTGGCTTGCCACTAAATTGGAATCTACCCTGACCTCCAGCACTTGCACCTTTATTTTCCAGGCGATTCTTAATCCTGCCAATAACGCCTCATACTCTGCCTCATTGTTGGTGCTCTTGAAATTTAGCCGGATGGCATAGGTATATTCTGTTTGATCTGGGCCGATTAGTACCAAACCTGCTCCGACACCTTACTTGCTAGACACCCCATCGGTATATAACACCCATCCCTCTTGGTCAGAAATGTTGCTTATGTCCTTGCCCCTTCTTTCGGATAAGTTCACCGGTACTTCTGTTATGAAATCCGCTATAACTTGCCCCTTGACAGCAGTTCGAGGTATGTACGTAATGTTGTAGGCCCCCAGCTCTACTGTATACTTAGCTAACCTTCCCGATGCTTCTGGTTTGTTCAATATTTGCCTAACGGGTTGATCGGTGATGACTTTTATGGGATGAGCCTCAAAATATCTCCTAAGCCTTCTTGATAGGTGTAGCAAAGCCAAAGCTAACTTTTCAACCGGAGCGTAATTCCTTTCGGCCTCATGCAATGTTCGGCTTACATAGTGTACTGGGATTTGCTTCCCTTCCCTTTCTACCAATAGTACTCCGCCCATCGCTTCCTTTGATGCCGCCAGGTACATGTACAAGTCTTCCTTCGGCTTTGGGGTTGTTAGGTAAGGGAGCTCAAGGATCATCTTTCTCATCTCCTGAAAAGCCGATTCGGCCTTTTCCGTCTAGCGGTATTCATCCTGATTCTCTTTTGTGATATTTTTCAGTGTGTCAAAAAACGAAAGTGCTCTTTCTGCTGACCTGGACAAGAAACGGTTTAGAGCTGCTAGCTTGCCGCTCAGACTTTGCATTTCTTTGAGCGTCTTTGGAGATTGCATATCTGCGATAGCCCTTGTTTTCTTCGGATTTGCCCTGATCCCTTCGGATGTCACCATATACCCAAGAAACTTTCCTTCCTCTACACCGAAGGAACATTTCTTTGGGTTTAATTTCATGTTGATCCTTCGGAGATTGTCGAACGTTTCAGCTATATCGGCTAACAACTCCTTCTCGGTCTTTTTTTTATCACCATGTCATCTACATACGCTTCTAAATTTCTCCTGATCTGCGACCAAAAAGCTGAGTCCACCAGCCGTTGATACGTGGCTCCATCGTTTTTTAATCCGAACGACATTTTGGTGTAACAGTAAGTCCCATGTTCGGTATAGAAAGCTGTCTTTTCCTCATCATTCTTAGCCATTTGTACCTGGTGGTACCCCTTATAAGCATCCAAAAAGCATTTGTACCGGAACCCCATGACTGATTCTATTTTCCAATTGATTTCAGGTAACGGGTAATAGTCTTTCAAACAAGATGAGTTGAGATTTTTGAAATCGATGCACATCCTCCAACTACCATCGGACTTCTTCACTAGCACCGGGTTGGAGATCCATGTCGGGTATTGCACCGGCCGTACTATTCCAGCTTTCACCCATTCTTCTACTTCTTTGGTTATGGCCTTGTTCTTTTCGGCTGAAAAGGTTCTTTTCTTTTCGGTTACCGGTCTGTACTGGACATTCACGTTGAGCTTGTGCTCTATGATTCGTCGTGGTATTCCTGTCATGTCCGCTGGTTCCCAAGCAAACACATCCTGACTATTTTTGAGCAACGTAATTAAATACCTTCTACATTCTTGGGAGAAGTTCCTTCCAATGGTTACTAGCTGATCCGGATGTGTCGGGTGTACCATGACTTCCTCTGTGCTTCCAGCTAATTCTCTAGTTTTCCTCGGCATTCTGGGATTCAGCCTTTACCTCTTTTTCGACCATATGTTTTTCTTCCAGCCTGCGGCATTCCGAAATGATGACCGATCGAGTGACCAATGTTGCTATGCCCCTCGGTGTAGGAAAAAAGAAGGTTGTAATAATGAAAGGGACATATGAGAATTTCAATTTATTGAGTGAATGGTTGACGGAATAGCCCGTAGCTTTTTTATTCCGGAACGGCCCAATATGATATTGTTTGGAGAGGGAGACCTGACGACAGCAAACTTCATAATAGTTTTGTGGAATAACCCTTGACTTCCAAAACAAACTTCTAACTCTATCTTTCCCAACGGCTTGATGGACTCCCCCGCGAATCCCACCAACGGTGTGTTGGTTTCCTTCAGCCTGGCCTTGATGGAAGGACATAAGTGCTCAAAGCAGTGTTCGTACATTACCTCCACCGAAGCGCCTTGATCCACATATACCCTTCGTATCGTATAACCTTCCCCTTCGGCCTCGATTATTAAAGGTTCGTCCGAAACATCTCCCGGAAGGATAAGAGGGAAATTAATTGGGGCATTCATCCAATCTTCTTCCGGATCTGCGACCTTCCGCTTTCTTGCAGTCCCTGGGCTTCGGATCATATCGATGACTTTTCCCTTATTTGCATGGTTGTCTCCCCTTTGTGGTGATCTTCCCTTTTGCCTAATTTCTTTCAAGAGGTGGTCCAATTTACCCGTTTCCACGACCATTCTTAGCTGCTCCTTGAGGTGACAACAGTCATTAGTGAGATGCCCCTTCTCACCGTGATAGTCGCAATACTTGTCTAGATTTTCTTTGAGGGGTTTTCCTTTCAATGGTGGGGGTTGTGGTAGCCTTAGCTGATGCTCGGTTGCAAGGATTTCTTGGAGCCTTTGTTAGAGATTTCAAATCTATTGGTCTGGTGTCGTATCGGCGGACGTCATTGCATCGAGGGTCTGCTCTACCAGCATTGTCATACCTAGCGAGAACATAGGGAGCATAATGATCATTCCTACGAGGTCTCAACTCATTCCTGTGGTTATTCCGACGACAATCCCCTCCGAAGGGAGCCTTCGGGGCATAATTATCATTCATGTTGTTATGTAAAACCCAAAATTTAACATAATCTGAAATGACAAAAATGCCCTCAAATTTAAATTTTGAGAACTTATGAAAATTTAATAAGTAACATTATTTGAACTTAACTTAAGTTACCTAACAAATTAAATTAATTAGACTTTACACTACAATTTAAATGTCACAAATAAATACTCTTACACTACAAGCTACACTAGTCGATCCAATGTATGTGTCATATTTCAAAATTTCGGCCAAAAATAATACTAAGAGATAAGTATAAACTTGATAAGTATGGAAGTTGATAATCTCCCTATTTTGCAACCAAAATTTCGGCACACCCTTCCCTACAAACTCTCTCAAAACCGTGTAATTTGAATAAACTTCCAAAACAAATCAATAAAACCCTAACTCCCTCCCTATCCTTTTGTACGGCACACCAAAGAAAAAAAAGAAAAACCCTAAAGCTCTATTGTTCTAGTCGATCCATTCAAGGAGAAAAGAAAAAGAAGTCTTGATCTTGTTTTTGTTTCATTCACATCACAAGGTAATCATTTATGTACACCCTTAATCCACACGAATTTATGAACAAAATCTAATCACTCCATGTGTTCTTCTTGTTTCTGTCGTGCGTACCATCAAGAAGAAGGAAGGAAGGCGTTTGTAAATTGATCTCGTGTTGTTCTTACTCTTCGTTTGGTCTTCAAGGGTATTTGTATCATCCCTTTCTCATTCAATTCTTGATGTTTTTGCAAATATATAACCACATATGATCATATAAGAATCACATGAATTCATAAATCATTCACATGAAATAATGGTAATGAAACCCTAATAATTAATTGACATATTGTTGTAATTATGATTTGAATTGATATGTAAATGTTATGAACACATATGAATCGACCTAGGGATGTTTTGATGTCAATTATAATTGCTTTGTATCAAGAAATAAGTAATAAGGATGAAAAACCTAAATTGGTCACATGAAATAATAAACTAGTTTCTATCCAGAAAACTTTGGTCTACTTGTTTCGATTGTATAAAAATGATGGTAACGTATTTTTAAGTATTTCTTGAGTCTAGAAGTAAGTTTAGGAAAAGAGCTTTCTGGGAAAATTAACATTGTAATTTTTAGAGGTAGGGAAGGCAATTTTTTTGATTTTACAAATTCAGGTGTCAAAACTGTGTTTCGGGTTACGAAAATTCATCTGTGGTTTGCGATTTTTAGTTTGAAATCTATAACGAGTTATGACCTAAAATTTTTGCAGATTAATATTTGGGATATAATTTAATTGATATAATTTTTTTAGATTTTTATAAATTATTTTGAAGGGGTTTTGAACTGCAAAGTTTTCGTATGTTAAAACTGATCAGTAATCTGGACGACTTGACTTAAAGAATTTTTAAACTATAGTTATGCTAAATAATAAATTCTGGAAAAATTAGGGTAAGTTCTTAAGACAATATAGGTACGTGTGTAAATTTTTGGGAATTTTATTTCTGAGTTCTTATATGGATGATAAATTCGACAAAACAGTACTAATTCATGTGTAAAATCTGTTAGAAGTTTAAAAGATATTAAAAGGGTATTATGTGTTGATTTTTCAAACTAAAGGGTTTAAATAGTCATTTTTCTAAAACTAAAGGACATAACTTGTGAAAACATGTATCTTGATAATATTTACATTTTATACCCTAATCTTGTCTTAATGACATTATAACCCCTAAACTTATTATAATTGCACCTTAAACCCTAAAATTATGGAAACTACATTATGAACCATAAACTTATGTAAATGACATTATGAACCTTAAGCTACTAATATGGTTATCTTTAATACCTTAAGTTGATAAACGGGAATGTTAATAACTAAAGTTACTAAATATGGAAACTTACTATTTTTGGAAAGTTACTAAATATGAAAACTTGCTATTTTTAGAAAGTTACTAAATTTGGAAACTTGCTATTTTTGGAAGGTTACCTAAAATGGAAAGGGAATTAAAAAGACACATTATGATTATATGAAACTTATAAGTAAAACTTATGGTTATTTGTAGATCGGGTGAAGAAGGAGTGACCTTCTGTTGCTTTTCATTTCATTGCTTTTGCTTGCGTACTTTGTTAAGGTACAGATATTCTTTCCCTTCTCAGTAGGGATATTTTCTAGCGATCCTATGCCTGCTATGTTTCCCTTAGTTGATTCATGACATTCATTGTATGATTGTCATTCCTATGATCTATTCTGACATTTATTTGAATGTCTCTGCCATGCTATGCTTATGTGTTTGTCATGCTTACTTGAGTTACTATCTTGTTTCTCTTGCCATGCTAGTTTGTTATTATTGTATGCTATGATAGATCCGTGCCTGAGCTTACCTAGTTCTAGAGGTACTAGGACCATGTTTAGGATGGCACCCTAGGCATGACACTCCCGTAGAGGTGTGATAGATCTACGGCGTTCCCCCTTATGTATATGTATTATAACGCGTTTACTATTGGCCAACCTTATGTGTGCTTAGTCTAGTACTGACATACATACTTATGTTAGGGAGCGTATGGATGCATCCTAGGTTTTACTTGTTTTATGTGATTATAGTGACCAGGTGGTGTGTGCCTTGCACTCCTTCTCACACTTTTATTATATTTACTTAGAGGTCTCCCCTCTTCGTATACTTGTTATGCTATAGTATGATTTGTTAGAATATGTATGGAGTTCTTATGGCACATCCTTATATGAACCCTCCTTTGTTTTCATTTCATTTCTTGATTCATTTTCTATTCTGTTCTCATGCACTCTTGATTTTGTTCTCCTTCATGATTATGCTTTTCGTCTTGTATTCTTATTTCCTTCGTTGCTTATGCTTATTTACCTTTATGTTTTTGTATTCGTGTGTGTGTGTGTATATATATATATATATATATATATATATATATATATATATATATATATATATATATATATATATATATATATATATATATATATCTGTTCACTGGGCTTTTTAAGCTCAGCCGCATGTTTTCTTTTCTTATGCGGCATGTAATAAGCGGGGCGACGGGCTTGAGAATGAGAGAGCGTAGGACTTAAGAGACCTATTTATTTATCATTTCGTTGTCCATTGTTTCGGACTTTCACTTATTCCAGTACTTAGAATTATTATCGTTTTACTTTGGTTTGTTTTGGTTAACCCAATATGCACTTGGATTTATCTTTTGATACTAGTCTTGATGTTCGGGACTTAGTTATTTATTTAAAAGTCTTCCGCTTGCGTAATGTATGCTTTGTATGACGGCATAATGTGATATCTTGACCTTGACGGGTCGGGGTGTTACAGTTATGGTATCAGAGCGACTGGGTTTGACCTGTAGAACCTTAGAAATGACCTGTGAGGATTTTGGGTAGACGCTAGGCTTTCCGTTTGACGCGATCTCTTATTTCTCATTTTGACCCTTACGCTTGTTTTGTCTCTTTTTGACTCGTTTGTGACCTTTCAGATGGTGGCTACTCGTCGGAATGATTTTGAGGAACCCTCTGGTGCTGCTTTTGAGGCAGCGGTTCAGCGTGCTGTTGATACGTTACTTCCTGGTTTGACTGCACGCATCACGGAGGAGATTAGGAGGAACACCGCTAGTAGTAGTGGTGGTGGTGGTGGAAATGGTAGTGGTGGTGGTGATGCTCCACCAGTGTCGATCCATGTGTGGTTGGAGCGGTTCGTTAAGCAGAAACCGCGTTCGTTTAGTGCTGCTACTTCTCTTGTGGAGGCGGAGAATTGGATATCTCACATTGAGAAGATATTCGAGGTACTTGGTTGTGATGACGTGTTTAAGGCATGTTTGGCTAGCTACAAATTTGAGGGAGATTCCCTCAGTTGGTTGAAGACATACCGGTTGGCTAAGGGTGGTGAAGAGTTTGTTGCTGGGTTATCGTGGGCTGAGTTTCGGGAGATATTCTTTCTTCAGTACTTCCCTCTGTCTGAGAGACAGAAAATGGAGCGTGACTATAATCAGATTTTCCAGTTAGAGAGGGAATCGAGTGCTGAGTATATGAAGAGGTTTGTTAGGCTTGCGGATTTTCTGGGTAAGAAGGCTGGGACTCCGGAAGAGCAGGCTCTACACTTTAAGTGGGGCTTGCGTGATGAGTTGCTGGATGGTATTTTGAACACTGATTTTACTGATGTGGCACAAGTTGCCAAAGCGGTTCGTAATAAGGAGTTGATGCAGGAGAGGTCTAGGCGTGGGGTGAAGAGGACTCTGGATAGTGATCATCAGCAGGTTCAGGGTAGTGGTCATAGGAACGTGGTTTCGAGGGGTAATGAGTTTCGGGGTAATGACAGGCGTAGTAACAACAACAGTGGGCAGAATCAGCGGTCAGGTCGTGACCAACAGTTCAGGGGTCAGCAGAGTCGTGGTATTCAGCAGGGTAATCGTGGTGCTACTTCTTCGGCTAGGCAGAGGAATGTGGAACAGCTTCCACCTCCTCATATTTGTGTTGAGTGTGGTAAAAATCATCCTGGTCGTACTTGCTATAAGGCTACTGGTGCCTGTTTTAGTTGTGGTGAACTTGGACATCGGGTTAAGGATTGTCCGAAGGCGACTGTCACCAACCGTGGGAATGGAAATGGTGGGTAGCAGGCTTCTAAGGGCCGAGTTTTTGCACTAACCAGGGATCAGGCTGCGGGTACTTCTGGCACTGTTTCGGGTATGCTTTATTTATTTGATCGTCCCATTTTTGTTTTATTTGATACTGGTGCTACGCATTCTGTGATATCTTCTACGACTGCTAAAAATATTAATACGACCGCAATACCACTAAATTATGCTTTATCTATATCTACCCCAATGAAAAATTCCGTGACCATTACTCATGAATACGTGAATTGTCCTCTTCGTTTTGACGATAAAGTTCGCCCTGCAAATCTTCTTCCTCTCGATATGTATGACTTTGATGTAATCTTGGGTATGGATTGGTTGTCGGAGCATCGAGCTACGATTGACTGCCATACCAGGCGTGTGGTTTTTGGTGATCCTTGTAATCCTGAATTCGTCTACCAAGGTTCTCGGCTTGGTAAACCTATTAAGATCATATCCGCTATGAAAGCTCGTTCTCTTCTGACTCATGGGTGTGAAGGTTTTCTAGCTTCGATTAAGGATTCATCTTCAGAGGTACCTAGTATTGAGAGCCTTTCGATTGTTTTTGAATTCCCTGATGTATTTCCTGATGAACTCCCAGGCATGCCGCCTGAGCGTGAAGTTGAATTTTCGATTGATTTGATTCCGGGTGCTGAACCCATCTCTAAGGCTCCGTATCGTATGGCTCCTGTTGAATTGAAGGAATTGAAGGAGCAGTTGCAGGAATTGCTTGAATCGGGTTTTATTCGTCCCAGTGTTTCTCCGTGGGGTGCTCCGGTGTTATTCGTTAAGAAGAAGGACGGTAGCATGAGATTATGTATTGACTACCGTGAGCTCAACCGCATTACCATTCGTAATCGTTACCCACTTCCCCGCATCGATGATTTGTTCGACCAGCTCCAAGGAGCGAAATTCTTTTCTAAGATCGATTTGAGGTCGGGATATCATCAGCTGCGTATGAAAGAGCAGGATATTCCTAAGACCGCATTCCGTACGAGATATGGCCACTATGAGTTCTTCGTCATGCCATTTGGGTTGACGAATGCTCCAGCGGTTTTCATGGACTTGATGAATCGGGTTTTCCATGAATACTTAGATAAGTTCATGATCGTGTTTATTGACGATATTTTGGTGTACTCTAAGACTAAGGAGGAACATGAGAGCCATCTTCGTGTTGTTTGGAGACTTTGAGGCAGAAGAAGTTTTACGTCAAGTTTTCCAAATGTGAGTTCTGGTTGGAACAGGTTGCATTCTTAGGTCATGTCGTTTCCGCAGATGGTATCAAAATGGATCCGGCTAAGGTTGAGGCCATCACTAAGTGGCCAAGACCAACCAATGTGACTGAAGTCAGGAGTTTTCTTGGATTGGCTGGTTATTACAGGAGGTTTGTTGAAGGTTTTTCTCATTTGTCGTTGCCGTTGACTCAGCTTATGCGCAAAGGAGAGAAGTTTGTATGGATAGACGAAAGAGAGGCTAGCTTTGAGGAGTTGAAGAAGAGGCTTGTTTTTGCGCCGATTCTTACTCTACCATCAGGTTCAGGAGGTTATTAGATCTACAGTGATTGATCGGCCCCAAACGGTCAACTAATACTGACCAAGTAAATGGTCAACAAGAGTCAAACAATCTAGGGCACGATGCAATTTACCAAAGGAGTACAGAGTATCCCCGGGTCGTTAAGTCCCAACGAGGTGTGAACACTGTAATAGAACGGATCTGTGATCTGGTGATATTGAATGGAAAAGGGGGTTTTGAATTATTGGACTAAGGAAATAAAAGAGAATATCTTTAAACAAGCTATAAGAATAAATACAGGAAACCAAATTAAAAACGTTTAGAAACCTAGAAACGTACGTTTAAATTTAAATAAACGTAAACGTACAAAATAAAAAGTGAATTATGTCCAATATAACTCCCACGGATGTGAAAATTATATTTTTGGAATCCAAATGATAAAAGAAAATTATTAGAAAAAGAAAATTATTTATTAGACTTATTAATTAATTATTATTAATTAAAAACTATTTTTAACTATTAAATAATAACCTAAAAAGTAAGAAAATAAGAAATAAACCTAGAAAAATGAAATTATGACTTAGATAAATCTAAAATATTATAAAACTTATTTTAAAACTGAAAATATAATTATTACACTTTTTATCTAATTATTATTAATTAATTACTATTTAAATACTTTTTAAACTAATAAAAATTCTAATAAATACTAAATGATCTGAGAAAAATCTAAAACTTTTTATAGAAATATTAAATAAGTACAGGAAGCTAGGAAAAATATAAAAATGAAAAGTGCTTATTGAAAAAGCTGAAAATAAGCCAAATGGCTTAAATAGAAGCTATTACTTATTTTTATGTTGTTGATTTTCTGGTTTTCTTTTACACAACTATTAAACTACTGAAAATAACAAACTTTAATAAAGACAAAAATTTTAGAACTTAAAAATAAGCAGATTTAGAGCTTATGAGCTTAACAGTTAGAGCTTTATGGCTCAAAATGGATATTAAGCTCAAATAAGTGGCCAAATAAGCTAAACAAAAGGAAACAAAGGTAAAATAAGATGGAAATAAGTAAAAGGTACTGGAAATAAGCTAGATGGACAAGAAACAAGCACTGATAAGATTTGAATAAGAAAAGAAGCAAGGTACCGCTAGAGTACCAAAGGTACTGCTAGTATACCAACCTGCTGCTAACTTTAGAGGCTAAATAAGCTTATGAAATAAGCTTTAAAGCACAAAGTGAATATTGGAGTAGCAAGATGGGTTGGTGAGGTTTCCAAAAAGTCCAAGCTCAACCTGTGGGGTCCACTGGTGAGCTTTTGAGGAGCTTATGAAAAAGCTTGAATACACTGAATTCTCAGTGTATGCAGTAAATGGGACAACTTAAAAGCTACTAGCAGGCTTATCAAATAAGCTAGAAAATGCACAATAAGCCCTGAACCTTTGAGATGGGAACTTAAGCTTCCTAAAAAGCTAAAGATCACAAGCTCAAGCTTACTGATGAGCTTTTGAGATGCTTATGAAAAAGGCTCACCTATACTGATGACTCAGTATAGGGAGTGATTTTGAGAAAACAATATGAGCATGATAAGCAGTCACAATAAGCAGATAATGGAAAATAAGCACAAGCACAAGCAAACAAGCCAGAAGGGTTTCACAAAGAACCAAAATACACAAGCTAACAAGCACTAATGAAGCTTATGCAAGCTTCAAAAGGTCACTAGTTGAACTGTGCACAGGGCAAGTTTAAGAAAAAGGGCTATATTTGCAGATGAGATTAAGCTATAGAATAAGCTACAATTGCAGATTTAAGCTAAAACAGATAAATACTAACTTGCAAGCTACAGATAAAACCAAAAATCATGCAAAGTGATTAACTAATTAAGCAAATAAACTAGATAGAAAAAGCTGAGAAAAGCAAAAATAGAAAAGATGCAGGAGAAATGAATTTGACTTTTTAAGTTAAACTAAAAAGTTGACTAAAATGAACTTTGATATAGCTTAAATGACTTATTAAGTTGTTATATGATGTAATTAAACCAATTTAAGCTTTAACACTAACTAATACACTTATATGATCAAATATGGCACCAAAATTCAAACAGAGATCAAATAACAAGCAGTCAAATGTGATTTTGACTTTTCACTGAACCAACACTGGATTTTATGGTTTAATTGAGATAATAGACCCTATTGTGTCATACATCAAACAAGAACAACAACACTAACAACCTATACCACAGTCAAATCAGTAAATCCAAACAACCCTTTATAATCACTGAAATGAGATTTTCAAAGCAACTTCTTAAATTAGATCTCCACACTGATTTCAAACTTCATTTTATGATTATAACAGTCCATAAAAGCATAAAAGATCAGCAATACAAGCATGAAACACAGACATGAACCATATGCAATTTCAACTGTGAAATTTAGATAATAAACAACAAACTTATTCTAATGAACAACCTAGCAATCTTAAGCACTAAAACAACTTAAGGACACATAATAAGAATACAAATCAAAGATAAGCAACAAATATGGTCATCCACAGTAATATGCTAATAATGTAGAAATTAGCTTACAAATGGAATCCAGTTGAAAACACAGAACCAAAGGACCAAGTAAAAATCCTAATAGCTTACCACTAAGCTTCTAACCCAGGGCAATCCAGAATTTACCTTGCTCCAACTTGATTCATCGTCTTCACTGAATTCTTGCTTTATTTTGTATTTTCTTGAGTTCTTTTTGTATTTTTGTTTTTTAAAGATTATAACTTGTTTTAAGGTTCTAAAAGCTTGATAAGCTTTGTCAGGAGCTTATGTGAGCTACATAGAGTCCACTAAACAACTACAATCAACAATAATTAAATGACAAGAAAATTAAGGTACGATTAAGCATAACTTGAAATTTTAAAGATAAACTGAAAATGGTACTATAAATAGATTTATTACAATTTGTCAAAGAGTAATAAGATCTGAAAGCTTTTAAATTACAAGGTAATTAAGAAATACAATAAAGACGATTAATTAAAATGAATATAAAACTTATGATTCTATGATGATTTTTTCTTCCTTGCTTCTTCCTCTTCATATAGTGATCTTTTGAGTTCCCACTAGCCTTCTGAGCAAATCCCATCACAAATCATGGCCATTGATAGTCTGAAAGTGATCCCAGCCATTGAACGTGTTTTTGGCGCCAAAAGTCTTGATAGTGGATTAGAGCAGGTTTAGAGCAATTAAAGAATTTTGGTTGATTGTGGAGGTGGAGGGGACAAATTGTGAAGCGGGAAGTGAGCTGGGGGTGAGGTGGAAGGGATTGTAGCAACTGGATTGGTGAGGTGGAAGAAGAAGCAGTATGGCGGTTTTAGTGGGAAGGGGAAAGAAATTTGACCGAAGTCAAACTTGTGGTTTTGGGTTTTATTTAAAATAGGGTGGATTGGGCTGGTGTTTGTGTGTTGGGCTGGGGTTTATTTATTAGTGGGTTGGGTAGTGTAACTGGGTTTAGTTATTTAGTTTTAGGATTAGTAATGGAATTGGTTTAAGCTTAAGGACCAATTGTGTAATTTCCTGAAAATCCAAGGACCAATGCTGCCAAAACTCAAAACTATTTCCAAGGGTTAATCATGCCAAGTTTCAATAATACAAGAACCATAAAAGATAATTTTCCATTTTTGAAAACCGGGGGACTTGTTTTGCCATTTTTGAAACTTCAGGGACTAAAACTGTCAATTATGCAAACTTTGTTCATTTTTCAATTGTTTTCAATCCTTTTGCACTTGTAACAGATAAAAACACAATCAAATGATATTTTCTGTATTTTGAAGCATATCTGCATGTTTTTAAATGTTTTTGCAGTCTAAATGTGACAGAAATGATGAGTATTTAGACACTCATCAATCCCCCAGACTAAACTATTGCTAGTCCCTAGCAATCTTTTATGAAAATTTAATGGATTTTGTCTCTTTACCAAAAGCCATTACTTCTGGAGTAGCCAATGTTTTAGTATGTGATACTTTGGTACAATGATAACCAAATGATTTTGAGCAAACCATAAGCTGTCAACGGATTTGATTTGTCTTTACCAAAAGCCGTTTGCTTCTGGACTAGCCAACTCTTGGATAAAATACAGTTATTATCTTTGGTGAGCTGATTACCAAATATGGCTTTCCACTGCCTTTACCACAAGCCATAACCTTGCGGGCTAGCCAACTCTTCACTTATAAAGATATGGTGAGTTGAATACCATACAATTTTAGGCAAATTGTAAGCCATAAACGGATTTGAGATATCTTTACCAAGAGCCGTTTGCTCTCGGATTAGCCAATCCTTATGTGGGTTAGACATGGCGGACTGATAACCATTTATTGCGTTCTAAGTGAGAAAAAATTTTAAAATTTTGGCCAAAATGGGGGTACTAGATGGTACATATGATAAAATTCGCTAGAATTCCCCCCCACACTTAGAACTGAATATTGCCCTCAATATTCAAAGTACCGGCTATTATGCCGACACTTAGAACGTAAAAAGGTAATACTAATAGCCTTTTTTTTTAATGGAATATACATTTTTACAACATGTGGGGCATCTCCCCCACACTTAGGTGAGACATGGGTGAAAACCCATGTTTTGCTACTGTTTTTATTAACCGAGTCGCTAGCTTGACTCGACCCCGAATTCATTGGTTCATGGGGAAGTAAGTGGAAGAGACCATCTCCATCGGACTTTCATTCAAGATGTTTGGATAAACATTGAAGTACGTGAAAGTTCCACACCGATGAGATAAATACCCGGCTCAAAAGAATGGTAAGTTGAGAATGCCGGGGTCAAAGATAGTATCCTCACTCCCGAATGAGTGAAGGATAGAAGAAATCACCGGGTAGGTGAAGGGAAGAAGAGAGATCTGAATAGCAATTAAGATAAGAACTTCCTCCTCAAGAATTGCATATTCAAGTGGAGGAGGCAAGTCCTTAAACTTGATCTCAGGAAATTTATCAGTTTTCTCAACTGACTTGATTTCCTTATTATGAAGTTCAACGGGAGGGAGAGGAGGAGAATTGTCCTGATTCAACAATTTCTCAAGAAGAAGAATATCTTCCTCCAGATCAATCTCAGCGTTATCAATTCCTTCTAGAAATGAATCACACTTGAGAAAAGCCTCGATCTCTTCCAAAATGGAATCACTTCCCTCAAACGGAGTGAGAGAAGGGGAAGAGTCGGAAATGATAGGTAGAGAAGATGTGGTGGGATCCCCACTCACAGAATTATGAGAATAACCAAGATACTCTTGAGAGTACTCCTCTGAAGCAATATCAATGACATCGATTCGGTTAACCGATTCAGAATCATAATTTGAGGAGTATCTCGAAGTTTGATCATGGTTAATGGTAACAGCTTCATTATCCACACGCAATGTGATCTCATGCTTAAATACATCAATAAGAGCATGGCCCGTTTTTAGGAATCCTCTTCCAAGAATGAGAGGAACCTTTTGATCTGCGTCGAATTCAACAACCACAAAGTCAGCCGGAAAATGGAACTTTCCTACCTTCACAAACACATCCTCGGCAATGCCGAGAGGAAGTGATATAGTATGATCTGCAAGCTCAAGAGTCATGCAGGTAGGAGTAAGAGCCGGAAGAGAAAGTTTCTTCCACACTGAATGAGGCATCAGGTTGATGCTTGCACCAAGATCAGCCAAGGCATAGCATTCAACCATTCCTGGAAATACACAAGGTATTAGAAACTTTCCAGGATCTCCAAGCTTCTCGGGAAGCTTTTTCAAGATAACTGCTGAGCAGTTCTCATTTAATGGAGTTTTAGCCATTTCAATCAGTTTTTCCTTGTTGCTTAACAAGTGTTTGATTGTTGATGCAAACTTAGGCATCAGAATGATAGCATCCGCAAAACTTATGTCAAAATGTAATTCTTTAAAGATTTGAAAGAATTTATCCATTTGTTGACTAGCCTTTTCGCGGAGCTTTTGCTCATTTAAGCGCGATGGGTAAGGAATATAAGGTTTGGATTTAGGGGCAGCAACTTCAGGAGTCTCAACAGATTCAAAGACAACTCCTGGTTTGGATCTCTTTTTCGGGACAACCGGAGGATGGACTTGTGCTGTACTTTGTGGGCTTGGAATTTGCACTTCGTCCGTTGTAACCTCCGTCTCTTTTTCCATTTCATACTACGGAGGAGGAATAGGACCAGAGGGTCCCTCATAAGCAGCACCACTACGAGTGGTGATAGCTTTGATGAAATTGGTATTTTCATCATCATCATCACTGTCATCAAGCACACTAATAGGAGCAGCATTGAGCATATTGGAATAAGCTCTGGCTGTTCTTTGCTCACTAAGTTTGTGTGACAAACTCTTAACCGTAAATCGTGAAAGAGTAGGATCTATTCTTGACGGTTGAGGAGCAATTGTGGGTGTAGAATTTTGGACAACCATAGGTTGGACGTATTTAGTACTTCCATTGTTAGAGGGAAGTACCCGGTCCTTTGTCACCTTGAGTCCATCATGAGCTTTACCACTACGTGTAGTGACAGCCTTGAGTTCACCCCTTGGGTTGACAACAGTGTTACTTGGGAGACCTCCCGAAGTAGAAGGTGGATTGAGATGGTCCATGAGACTGGCAAGCATATTCTTAACTTCGCTTTGAGAATGATCAATTTTGTTTGAAATTTCATTCTTAAGCTCAGTTCCTTGCTTGTGTATTGAAGATTGAAATTCATTCTTCAAATTAGAGATTTGATTTTGCATTGCCCTCATTTTGGTCTCATTAACCTTGATGTAGTTATCAAGCTCATTTGAAAGAGGTCCTTGGTGATTAGGAGCTGAATCCCCTTGATTACCCCTTTGGGGTGGGTATTGATTGTTCGGGGCATGAAATTGATTTTGCATGTTTTGCCCTCTTTGTTGATTAGGATTAATCCTATTTGGATTGTTGGGAGGAGGAAATCCAGGTGGTCCAATTTGGTTGCTAGCACGGTAGTTTGGTTCCACTTGAGGACGGTATTGATTACCTCCTTGATTGGAAGTTCCGGCTATAGCATGGACTTCAAATGCATTGCCATCAGTAGCAGTACAATTGTAGTAAGCGTGAGGACCACCACAAGTAACACAAACTTCTACCTTTTTTATTTCAGCAGTGTGAGAAGTTTGCGGAGCGGACTCTTTCTTTTGTGTGTTGAAAACCAAAGATTGAATAGCCTTCGTGAGTTCAGCAAGCTGAGTATCAGTATTAGACTGACTCACGGGAGATGAAGTAGAAGGACCAGCACCAGCCTGAGAATTATATGGTCTGGCTCGTGCAGTGCGGACCTTTGACTTATTTTCAATGAGTGCAATGGCTTCCTTAGTGGATTTGCTCAGAAAATTACCTCCAGCTGAGGCATTAAGAGAATCTTGGTCAGATGGGTTTAACCCATTGTAGAAAGTGTCCATTTGCATCAAATCGGAGAAACCGTGATGAGGACATTTGCGGAGCAATTCTTTGAAACGATCCCATGCCTCTCCAAATGGTTCATCAAACCTTTGAGAGAATTTCATGATTTCATTCTTGAGATACGTGGTTTTGGAAGGAGGAAAGAATTCATTCACGAACTTCTGACCCAAATCTTCCCATGTGTTTATCGATCGAGGGGGTTGTTTGTCAAGCCAAATCCGGGCTGCCCCATCGATGGAAAACGGGAAAAGAAGAAGTTTTATTGCTTCCTCAGGGACATTTTTGCATTTGATGGTGGATGTAATTTTGTTAAACCATCTAATGTGATCTTGAGGATCGTCCCTGTCAAAACCATAGAATTGCCGCTGGGTTACCAGGTTTATCAACCCAGTCTTAAGCTCAAAATTCTCAGCCACGATGGCTAGAACAACAATGGCATCTCCGTACCCATCGGTGGGAGCTTGGAGAAGCTCATTCATAGGACGGTCTTCTGCCATGATGACAGGGGTTTTGGGATCAGTGCGTATCTCGGGTACGACTGATGGAGCAGAACGTCTACGACGTCTTCGAGGTATGTTTCCAAGCTCACGAAAAGGGCTTGATGACCTAGAAGAACGAGTGCGCATGCACTAAGACGAGTCTAAGAATCCTTTAGAGTGATGGAAACTTAGAAAAGGGTAAGAAGATTCTTTTTGGATTTTATTTGTTTATGGAAATTTGAAATACGATATTTTTGGTTATCGATCAGTCAAACGAATTAACTTAACGATAATTTTGGTTTTATATATATATATATATATATATATATATATATATATATATATATATATATATATATATATATATATATATATATATATATATATATATATAAGAGAATATGAACAAGGATGATTAATATACAATGGATGTATATCCAACAACACTGATACTGCAAATGCGTTCTACGCAGCACACCTCCCCGGCAGCGGCGCCAAAATTTGATCGGCCCCAAACGGTCAACTAATATTGACCAAGTAAATGGTCAACAAGAGTCAAACAATCTAGGGCACAATGCAATTTACCAAAGGAGTACAGAGTATCCCCGGGTCGTTAAGTCCCAACGAGGTGTGAACACTGTAATAGAACGGATCTGTGATCTGGTGATATTGAATGGAAAAGGGGGTTTTGAATTATTGGACTAAGGAAATAAAAGAGAATAGCTTTAAACAAGCTATAAGAATAAATACAGGAAACCAAATTACTTAAAAACGTTTAGAAACCTAGAAACGTACGTTTAAATTTAAATAAACGTAAACGTACAAAATAAAAAGTGAATTCTGTCCAATATAACTCCCACGGATGTGAAAATTATATTTTTGGAATCCAAATGATAAAAGAAAATTATTAGAAAAAGAAAATTATTTATTAGACTTATTAATTAATTATTATTAATTAAAAACTATTTTTAACTATTAAATAATAACCTAAAAAGTAAGAAAATAAGAAATAAACCTAGAAAAATGAAATTATGACTTAGATAAATCTAAAATATTATAAAACTTATTTTAAAACTGAAAATATAATTATTACACTTTTTATCTAATTATTATTAATTAATTACTATTTAAATACTTTTTAAACTAATAAAAATTCTAATAAATACTAAATGATCTGAGAAAAATCTAAAACTTTTTATAGAAATATTAAATAAGTACAGGAAGCTAGGAAAAATATAAAAATGAAAAGTGCTTAATGAAAAAGCTGAAAATAAGCCAAATGGCTTAAATAGAAGCTATTACTTATTTTTATGTTGTTGATTTTCTGGTTTTCTTTTACACAACTATTAAACTACTGAAAATAACAAACTTTAATAAAGATAAAAATTTTAGAACTTAAAAATAAGCAGATTTAGAGCTTATGAGCTTAACAGTTAGAGCTTTATGGCTCAAAATGGATATTAAGCTCAAATAAGTGGCCAAATAAGCTAAACAAAAGAAAACAAAGGTAAAATAAGATGGAAATAAGTAAAAGGTACTGGAAATAAGCTAGATGGACAAGAAACAAGCACTGATAAGCTTTGAATAAGCAAATAAGCAAGGTACTGCTAGAGTACCAAAGGTACTGCTAGTATACCAACCTGCTGCTAACTTTAGAGGCTAAATAAGCTTATGAAATAAGCTTTAAAGCACAAAGTGAATATTGGAGTAGCAAGATGGGCTGGTGAGGTTTCCAAAAAGTCCAAGCTCAACCTGTGGGCTCCACTGGTGAGCTTTTGAGGAGCTTATGAAAAAGCTTGAATACACTGAATTCTCAGTGTATGCAGTAAATGGGACAACTTAAAAGCTACTAGCAGGCTTATCAAATAAGCTAGAAAATGCACAATAAGCCCTGAACCTTTGATATGGGAACTTAAGCTTCCTAAAAAGCTAAAGATCACAAGCTCAAGCTTACTGATGAGCTTTTGAGATGCTTATGAAAAAGGCTCACCTATACTGATGACTCAGTATAGGGAGTGATTTTGAGAAAACAATATGAGCATGATAAGCAGTCACAATAAGCAGATAATGGAAAATAAGCACAAGCACAAGCAAACAAGCCAGAAGGGTTTCACAAAGAACCAAAATACACAAGCTAACAAGCACTAATGAAGCTTATGCAAGCTTCAAAAGGTCACTAGTTGAACTGTGCACAGGGCAAGTTTAAGAAAAAGGGCTATATTTGCAGATGAGATTAAGCTATTGAATAAGCTACAATTGCATATTTAAGCTAAAACGGATAAATACTAACTTGCAAGCTACAGATAAAACCAAAAATCATGCAAAGTGATTAACTAATTAAGCAAATAAACTAGATAGAAAAAGCTGAGAAAATTAAAAATAGAAAAGATGCAGCAGAAATGAATTTGACTTTTTAAGTTAAACTAAAAAGTTGACTAAAATGAACTTTGATATAGCTTAAATGACTTATTAAGTTGTTATATGATGTAATTAAACCAATTTAAGCTTTAACACTAACTAATACACTTATATGATCAAATATGGCACCAAAATTCAAACAGAGATCAAATAACAAGCAGTCAAATGTGATTTTGACTTTTCACTGAACCAACACTGGATTTTATGGTTTAATTGAGATAATAGACCCTATTGTGTCATACATCAAACAAGAACAACAACACTAACAACCTATACCACAGTCAAATCAGTAAATCCAAACAACCCTTTATAATCACTGAAATGAGATTTTCAAAGCAACTTGTTAAATTAGATCTCCACACTGATTTCAAACTTCATTTTATGATTATAACAGTCCATAAAAGCATAAAAGATCAGCAATACAAGCATGAAACACAGACATGAACCATATGCAATTTCAACTGTGAAATTTAGATAATAAACAACAAACTTATTCTAATGAACAACCTAGCAATCTTAAGCACTAAAACAACTTAAGGACACATAATAAGCATACAAATCAAAGATAAGCAACAAATATGGTCATCCACAGTAATATGCTAATAATGTAGAAATTAGCTTACAAATGGAATCCAGTTGAAAACACAGAACCAAGGACCAAGTAACAATCCTAATAGCTTACCACTAAGCTTCTAACCCAGGGCAATCCAGAATTTACCCTGCTCCAACTTGATTCATCATCTTCACTGAATTCTTGCTTTATTTTGTATTTTCTTGATTTCTTTTTGTATTTTTGTTTTTTAAAGATTATAACTTGTTTTAAGGTTCTAAAAGCTTGATAAGCTTTGTCAGGAGCTTATGTGAGCTACATAGAGTCCACTAAACAACTACAATCAACAATAATTAAATGACAAGAAAATTAAGGTACGATTAAGCATAACTTGAAATTTTAAAGATAAACTGAAAATGGTACTGTAAATAGATTTATTACAATTTGTCAAAGAGTAATAAGATCTGAAAGCTTTTAAATTACAAGGTAATTAAGAAATACAATAAAGACGGTTAATTAAAATGAACATAAAACTTATGATTCTATGATGATTTTTTCTTCCTTGCTTCTTCCTCTTCATATAGTGATCTTTTGAGTTCCCACTAGCCTTCTGAGCAAATCCCATCACAAATCATGGCCATTGATAGTCTGAAAGTGATCCCAGCCATTGAACGTGTTTTTGGCGCCAAAAGTCTTGATAGTGGATTAGAGCAGGTTTAGAGCAATTAAAGAATTTTGGTTGATTGTGGAGGTGGAGGGGACAAATTGTGAAGCGGGAAGTGAGCTGGGGGTGAGGTGGAAGGGATTGTAGCAACTGGATTGGTGAGGTGGAAGAAGAAGCAGTATGGCGGTTTTAGTGGGAAGGGGAAAGAAATTTGACCGAAGTCAAAACTCAAAACTATTTCCAAGGGTTATTCATGCCAAGTTTCAATAATACAAGAACCATAAAAGATAATTTTCCATTTTTGAAAACCGGGGGACTTGTTTTGCCATTTTTGAAACTTCAGGGACTGATTTTGCCAATTGTGCAAACTATGCTCGTTTTTCAACTGTTTTGAATCCTTTTGCACTTGTAACACATAAAAACACAATCAAATGATATTTTCTGTATTTTGAAGCATATCTGCATGTTTTTAAATGTTTTTGCAGTCTAAATGTGACAGAAATGATGAGTATTTAGACACTCATCAATGATGCTTCAAAGAAGGGTTTGGGTTGCGTTTTGATGAAGCATGGGAAAGTGATTGCATATGCTTCTAGACAGTTGAAACCGTATGAGGCGAACTATCCTACTCATGATCTTGAATTAGCTGCCGTTGTCTTTGCTTTAAAATATGGAGGCATTATCTTTATGGTGAGAGTTGTGATATATTCACCGACCATAAGAGCCTGAAGTATATCTTTACCCAGAAAGAGTTAAACATGCGACAGAGACGTTGGTTGGAGTTGTTGAAGGACTATGACACCAATATTCAGTATCACCCTGGGAGAGCCAATGTTGTGGCTGATGCTTTGAGTCTGATGAACTCAAATAAGTACATTTTATTATCATCATTTATCCTATTTTTTTGACTTGTTTTATTATATTATATATGAGAATTGATACGTTAATGTTTACTTTTGTAATTCTCAGGTAAAAACAAGTATTATGTAAAACTTGGCGATTTTGGACTAATTATGGAGCAAAACAAGCAAGATGTTAAGAGTCTACTGAAATGTACAAGATCAAGATAATTCTGCTCCAGATACGCCGCAACATACTTATTACATACGGCGCATCACTATCAAGATTTCACAAGTTACAATCCAAGACGGCAAACGACATGCGCCGCATAGAGAAATGGAGTTACGCCGCATCTTATGGCGGTGTACGAATATTCCTGAATATATTAATCTTGGACCCCACGCGAAGTTAAGTCAATGCGCCGCATCTACTTATCCTATGCGCCGCATCTAACCCTCAGACAGAAACTATAAATACCCCAAGGCCAGACGAATTTCGGTGTGGAGCAAAGTTGGACAGTGCAAGATACCAGACGAATTCAGACGCATTAGCAGCACAAGACACACCCTAAACGAAGATACAAGAGCTGTAAGAAGGTCCTGCATGTATTCAATTCATTAAATAGTTTTGTTTTATTGTATTAGTACACTTTAATTCATCAGGATTGATGGGCCGATTCCATGTGAATACGGAAAACCATGGGCACCCCTTAAAATTGCTTTCCCATTAATTAAAGTTTATATGTTGATGTCTTTGGTGACTTTTATTAGTGCATTGATAACCTCTGTGTCTAGCTGAGCATTGCTTGGGTCGCCATGCCCCTTCCTCGCCTATTTATTCTATCGTTTCTAGGATAGTGGGATAGACATAAGTGATCATTAAGGGTTTACTCGCCGATAAGATTAGAGCCAACGAGAAAGGGTTAATTATATACACTTCATATAAAACTAGCAATAAAACAAGTGACAAGCTACTTAATTATCAGGACAGGTCTTCTTATTGTCTCAAGTATCTATCTGTGTACGTGTGTGCTAATCGCTGATTCGTGCTCATTAGTTTAGTTTATATTTAATCATAACCAAACCGTGCCAGTCTCTCAGGCTGAACCCCCCTTGCGTTAGATTAGGTTGTATAGCTAACTTAAGATATTAAAATACTGATTAGAATAACTAGATAATACGTTTCACTCTTAGTGATCGACACTCTACTTACCATTATATTCATACTGACCGGGTACACTGCTCGTTAAAGTGTGTGTTTTATTGATAAGTCGGCTAAATATAAATTTAAAACTTGAATACTGCTAAAACCACAACGACATCACGCGCGCACCAAGTCTTTGGAGCCGCTGCCGTGGATATAAGAATTAGAGCAATACACACGCACACATCAAGTTTTTGGCGCCGTTGCCGGGGAGTGAATTGTTATTATCTGTTAATTTGATTAGTATTTTAATTAGGTTTTTCGTTTTAATTCTAACCGCTAACCCCGTTGTATATTAGTTAAATTGCATTCATTGTATTATTTGCATATTTTCTGTTTTTGTGTGTTTTTATTTTCTTTTATTATTGTTTCTTTTCGTTTGTTTTTATTTTTATTTTTCTTTTTATTTTTCTGCATTCTGCTATCGTTGTACTGAGCTGATACAAACGATACGGCGCATCTGTTTTCACAGATACGGCGTATTGCGTTTAATTTTTATAAATACAACGCGTTTAATAAATTCGATACGACGCATCTTTCCCCAAGATACGGCGTATTCTGTTTTTAATAAGAAATTTTTCTAAACCCTAACGCCATACGACGCATCTGTTTTCACAGATACGGCGTATTGTCTATCTAAATTAAAAACAGTTTTCAAATTATTAAACAGATACGACGCATCGATCTCTATCGATACGGCGCATCTTCTAAATCAAAAATCTTGTATTTTGAAACGTAACGAAAATACGGCGCATTAGCTTCTGTTAATACGACGAATTTATTTTAATAAATATAATCGATTTTTGATAAATAAAACTGATACGGCGCATTCTAATTTATAAGCGGCGTATCTGCTTTCTGAATAAAAGTCTGATTAAATTTTAACGATTATAAGATACGGCGTATCCAACTTTTTGGATACGACGCATCGCTTGCAGAGATCAGTAACTTTTATTTTTCGTATTCCATTTTCGTTGTTAATTTTCTGATATATTACTTTCTTGAACATACCCTACTGATGCTTTTGTGATAGTTTCAGGAAGTGCATGATCAGGAGTTCTACTAAGAACTTGATTAAACCTTTCGAAGATCCTGAACGAGCCTTTCATTCGCTTAAAAGGCTTTTCAACACAAAAAGCTTTGATATTTCAAGTTCGTTCGAGCTTGATTATTTTTCTGAAGAGAAAGAGGAAGAAGAAACAGAAACAATGGCGGAAAACACTACTATGGAGGAATACATGAACAATACCCGTGCTGATTACAGTTCAGGAGTTGCTAGACCAAAGTTTGATGAAAAGTCAAAGTTTGAGTTGAAGGGTCAGTTTCTCAAGGAGCTAAGAGAAAATGCTTTCACTGGAACAGAACATGAAGATGCCAATGAACATGTTGAAAAAGTCCTCGAGATTGCAGATTTATTTACTACAGAAGGAGTCACTGACGATCAACTTATGCTAAGAATCTTTCCAATTTCGCTTAAAGGAGCTGCTAATAAGTGGCTAATGAATGAACCTGCTAGTTCAATCACAACATGGGAAGATTTGAAGAGCAAATTCCTGAAAAGATATTGTCCACCTGCTAAAACTGCTAAAAAGATGGAGGCTATCAACAGTTTCAAGCAAGAGCCTGATGAAACTCTTTATCAAGCTTGGGAACGATTTAAAGACCTATTGATGAAATGCCCTCAACATTATCTAAGTCCAATGCAGGAGATAATATTGTTCTATCAAGGATTGGACGTGCCTACTAGACAAATCTTGGATGCTAAGGGAGCTGTGCCTCAAATGAGTGCAGCCAATGCTAGAAAAGCTATCCAAGAAGCTACTGATCATTCTCAAAAATGGCACGACGGAACCTCTACTAGATCTAAGAGCAGCACTAATTTTGACGGGTTTGCTGCAATTCAAGCTCAATTGGATAAAATTAGTAGAGAGATGAAGAAGCGTGATGAGAAAGTTTATGCTGCCCAAGTTGGATGTGAAAAATGCGAAGGACCTCACTACACTAAAGATTGCCCTAATAAGAATGAAAGTGAGACTTTTGAAGAAGCATTCTACACACAATTTGGACAACCATTCCAACCTTCAGGAAGATTTAGGGAAGCTACTCCGGGATACTATCAAAAGAACAACTTTAATCCCACTTATCAAGAAAGGAGGCAGACTTTAGATGACACTTTAAAGCAAATTATGGCCGATGCTTCTAAAAGACATGATGAGAACACTGCTATGATCAAGGAAATCCGAGCCTCAATGGATACTATTACAAGAAATCAAGGAGCTTCGATCAAAGAATTGGAACAACAAATCAGACAAATGAGCAAAGTTCTTCAAGAAAGGGGATACGGAAGTTTACCTAGCTCAACTGAAACCAACCCAAGAGATCATGTCAAGGCCATAAGCACCACTGAGGAAGTCACACCTAACATTCCTAGAAGATTGATGAATGGTAATGATGCTGCAAAGCCCGAATTTTTCTTTAATTCTTCAATCAGTTTAAGGAGGCTACTAAAAGAGAAGACAAAGATTGAAGAGGAGATCAAGGCTACAATGAAAGAAGAGAGCTCTGCAACCGACTTACATGCCTTGCCTCGTAAAGAAAAGGACCCAGGAAGTTTTACTTTACCTTGTTCAATTAATGATATATCTTTCAATAATGTGTTAGCTGACTTAGGAGCTAGTGTTAGTGTTATGCCCCTTAAGACATTCACTACCCTAGGACTAGGAAAATTAGCACCAACTAAGTTGCTTATTGAATTGGCTGATAAAACGGTAAAACAACCTGAAGGGATTGCTAAAAATGTGCTAGTCAAGATTGAGAAGTTTATTTTCCCTGTAGACTTTGTTATATTAGATATGCCCGAGGATGTTAAGATTCCTTTAATCCGTGGAAGACCTTTTTTGTCTACTGCCCATGCTAAGATTGATGTGTTTAAAAGAAAAATCTCATTAAAAGTAGGGAATAATAAACTAGTCTATAAGTGCCAAGATCCTGCTAAAAGCATAATTAGAGGCGTCTATGTGCTAGGATTAAGAGAACGTATGGACCTCGATCTAGAAGCTAGGTTTATGGGAGAAACCTTGGTAAATGATGAATCACTTGAGACCTATAGTGGAGACTACATTGAATTAAATGATCTTAATTTACCATTAGGAATCAATGATCAATTTATGGAGGATTTAGAACCCGATATTGAAGAAGGAGAAATTATGGATATACCGAGAATTAATATGATCAACACTAAGAATTATGATGAATTTGAATGATATCCTAGTTTCTGTGATTATGGTAGAAAGATCCATGTAGATTGTGCTTATAATTTACAATTTCCTTGCATGATAGGATTTAAACAGGTTAGTGCCAACTTTTTCCCTATTTTACCAATTAATGTAATGTCAAAAGATTTCTATAATTCTATAATGAAAAACAAAGTTGAGTATAGAGGGAAAAACATAGTTGGAATGTTCATGAATGTACCTATTTTTGTTGGGAATTTAACTATTGTTACAGATTTCACTGTGGTGGAAAACATGGATGCTTATCGTGATGTTGAGATGGGTGACGTGATCGTTGGGAAACCATTTTGTAAGGAGGTCGAAATTAACGCTAAAAGATTTGAAGGAAAGATCACCTTTAAAAGTGGAAGCAACGTTATCACTTACATGATGCCACGTGCTCACCCAAGGTTTAAACATGCCCCTAACAAATTTTGTTACAAATTTACACCATTTCTTTTTGTAGATGAAAATGACGCTGAGAAAGGGATCGAGTATCCGTACCAAAAGATGAAAGGATTCTACAAAGGTGTACTTGAATTGGGGCCGAAATATGTTCGTGACGATGTAATTCGCAACTACATCGTGCACGGACATGTGGGGATCAATAGATCAAAATAAGGAGCTGAACGTGAGTCTAACTTGAAGACTCTGGAATAAAGACAAGTGCTGACCGGGAGACAAACCAGAGAAATTTTTACTTTTTCTGTTTTGTATCGAGTCTGTCAGACCCGCAGAGGATACGGCGCATCTCAATCCTTAGATGCGACGCATCGCCTGCACTGGTCATATCTTATTTAATTTTCTGCATTTTTATTTTTGACTTTAAAACTTTCTGTCAGTATTTTAATGCGGCGCATCCCTGGTTAAGGATGCGACGCATCTTTTATTCTGATTCGTATTTATTCCAGGCTCGATACGGCGTATCTTCTTCCATAAGATACGGCGTATCGACTGACCTGATGATTTTCATTTTAATTTTTAAGTTTTATTTTTACTAACTACTAATGTATTATGCAAGTTTGAACCTTCTTAACTCAGGTGTGTTAAAGTCTGAATGGTATTATAGATTCCTGCATTTCCTGTGGATACCTCAAATATGAAGCTTAAACGTTCTCATCCACAAGAAAGTTGATTTTTGCTCTTATACAAATGGAGGATAATACCGAGCAAATCTCAGGGGAGTTTTTCTGTTCTAATTCTTTTATTTTCCAGTTTTTAACCTTTGATACAAACAACGAGGACGTTGTTTAACTTAAGTGGGGGGATTGGAGAATTAGAACACTTACTTGTCCTAAACTTTTTCAAAATATGCTTAAAATGCGCTTAATATATCAAAATTAAAAAATTTTAGCATGTTTTTGTTTAAAGTCTAAATTACATAGCTGCACACATAACATTATTTTCAAAAATTGTGAACTTTTCAAAATTCACAAATCTATGAGTGTGCCGGTGACTTGTAAACTTTAGAACTTGGCTTGTATACTATTCGAGACCACCATAATAAGTATTATCTATATAGGGGTGCAAACGAGCCGAGCTACTCGCGAGCTACTCGAGCTCGACTCGATAAAAAGCTCGAAACGAGCCGAGCCTTGTCGAGCTCGAGCCGAGCTCGAGCCTGAAATTCAACTCATTTACTTATCGAGCCCGAGCTCGAGCCCAAGCTTATGAAGATCGAGCAGGCTCGTCGAGCCTTATCGAGCCTACCTACCTCAAACAACTAGCCCAAATATGCTAATAGTCTAGTAAAACACTAGGCCCATTTCCACTACATGTAATAAACCCAAACCCAAAAGCTAGTCCTTTTAGATCCCTAATATTTATCACAACTTAACCCTAAAAGTCACTCACATCCTTATACTCCCGCAGCCACACCCTTCTTTTTCTCTCTTGTGAAAAACGCAGCAACCAACAGAGATCAAACTACATATTTGGTTTCTTACATAACCAAATAATAAGCATTAAAGAACAAGCAAAACTCATTCGTTTTGCTCAAACCTACGAGTGAAGAACCAATCGTTTTTCCGTCTTCAAGATCTTTAAAGGTCTCGGGTAGGTATTAATCGTTTTGTGTTTTTGTTTGAACGAATCAAAGTAAGAATGTAACACACTTGTTATAATTCTTTCTTTTTATTCGGATAATATCGAAGTTACAGATCTATGATGATTTCTTTTTCGTGTGTTTGATCTTTTAAATGTTTTGAAGTTTATTGTACACCACGAACGAAAGAAAACTGAGATCTTTGGTTGTTTTGTTTGATCTTTCGAGTGATCTATGATGATTTTATCTTTAAACATTTGTTCTAAGTACAAATTTTGTGAATATTCACCATCGTTACCTAAATTTTGTTTGGTTAGGACAATATAAGCATCATCAGTTAACGGCTCATAGTTAATAAAAGAGTCTCTTTTCATGGTTGTCAGTGCTTCTAATTTATTAACTATATATGTTTTAATTGTGATAAACAAAGAGATAATCGGAGATCTTTGTTCTTATTCTTACATAGTATCCAAAATAACTAACAACTCATTAACGAGCTCTAGATAAGCGAGCTCGAACAAGGAAGCTCGAGAAGCCTGTTAGTACTTTTTTATTTACTCGAGCCTTATCGAGCCGAGCTCGAGCTTTGTGAAACCTTATCGAGCCGAGCTCGAGCACAAAAATAAAGGCTCGGATCGAGCCGAGCTCGAGCTCGAGCTCGAGCTTGTTAAAAAACTGACGAGCCGAGCTCGAGTATAGTAAAGCTCGGGCTCGGCTCGGCTCGTTTGCACCCCTATATCTATATAATTGGAATGACTTGTCTAAATTGGTAAATTTCTAGGATTACACCCAAATAGCCTTTATATGTTATGTGATATTAACTAACTACATTGGTTAGTTAACCCCCATATAAACCCTTTTGTTACTCTCACTTTTAGAGTAAGATACCCCTAGAAAAACACTCAGAGCCATTCCTTTCGTTTCTTACACCTTTGTTATAATGTTTCGTTACACCCTTACACCTTAGCCTACCCTGTAGATTAAAATCCGTGGTTGGTTAATTGCTTTAGGCAAAGTGTGTTTCCTTACATTACCTGTGTTCGCGTGCCTAATTCATTATCTTTGGTTAGGTCGGGAAATTGCACAATGCAATTGGTATGAAAGTAAATATTGTATATCTTTGAGTTTATTTTTCGTGTGTTTACTACTTTCGCTATTACAGTTATTTCTGAAAGTATGGAAAACTTATCCGGAAAAATAGTGATAGAAAAGTTGTGAAATTTTACACATATATGTTGATGTCAAAAAAAAAAAAAAAAAAAAAAAAAAAAAAAAAAAAAAAAAAAAAAAAAATCGAAAAAATGGAAAAGAAAAAGGAAAAGTTGGATGTTTATTTTAACCAACTTATGTAAAGTTTTGTATTAAGTGGTTGATATCACCACTATTTGTTATATATTATATTTATGGATTGAATGGGAGTTGGCCGTTATGGGAACGCCAACTAAGGTTATTCTTTGATTGAGATCTTGTTGAGTATAATTCGTGTCTACCTAAAGCGTGTGTTTCAAGTGTTAAAGCGTGAGTTATTCAATGATATGAGTCTTATTCATGGGATGGTTGGGAAAGTAATTTACCACACTTAGGATTTTAATTTATCTGTTTTGTTTATTTTTCATTTTACACCAATTTGTATCCCAAATATTATCCATACCCTATATCATTCTTTATCCAAACCTTTGATTTATTGAGATTAGGGATTTGAGCAATCTTAAGTATCGTAGTCGTGGATTCGACTATGTATTTATGATTTTGTCGCCCTTTTTGATATAATATTATTGGTAAAGATTACTTGGTCCTATCTTTAGCCTATTCGAGTTAAGGATTTGAGCAATTGCAAGTATCGTGGTCGTGGATTCGATCATGTATTTGTGATTTTGTCGCCTTTTCTGGAATATGAGATCGATAGAGATTAAGAAGGATGATTAACCCTTAACCAACAAACCCTTTTTACCGCTTTAGACTTGTTATTCCTTAGCTTTAGTGGGGGAGATGTGTATACTTGCCAAGCTTATGATAGAATATTCTTCACGACTGGACAGTTAAACGATTAGATTTGCTTTTATCAAAATATTTTATTTTATTTCTAATTCGTTAAGTGTTTGGTTGTGCAATTATGACAAAACGAATACATGCTTAAATATAAAAATAAATCCTAATATCTTTTAGGATACATTTTCATAAGATTTATTCTAAGGTTTACTTGGGGACAAGTAAAGTTCAAGTGGGGGGATATTTGATGAACTCAAATAAATACATTTTATTATCATCATTTATCCTATTTATTTGACTTGTTTTATTATATTATATATGAGAATTGATACGTTAATGTTTACTTTTGTAATTCTCAGGTAAAAACAAGTATTATGTGAAACTTGGCGATTTTGGACTAATTATGGAGCAAAACAAGCAAGATGTTAAGAGTCTACTGAAATGTACAAGATCAAGATCATTCTGCTCCAGATACGCCGCAACATACTTATTACATACGGCGCATCACTATCAAGATTTCACAAGTTACGATCCAAGACGGCAAAGGACATGGGCCGCATAGAGAAATGGAGTTACGCCGCATCTTATGGCGGTGTACGAATATTCCTGAATATATTAATCTTGGACCCCATGCGAAGTTAAGTCAATGCGCCGCATCTACTTATCCTATGCGCCGCATCTAACCCTCAGACAGAAACTATAAATACCCCAAGGCCAGACGAATTTCGGTGTTGAGCAAAGTTGGACAGTGCAAGATACCAGACGAATTCAGACGCATTAGCAGCACAAGACACACCCTAAACGAAGATACAAGAGCTGTAAGAAGGTCCTGCATGTATTCAATTCATTAAGTAGTTTTGTTTTATTGTATTAGTACACTTTAATTCATCAGGATTGATGGGCCGTTTCCATGTGACTACGGAAAACCATGGGCACCCCTTAAAATTGCTTTCCCATTAATTAAAGTTTATATGTTGATGTCTTTGGTGACTTTTATTAGTGCATTGATAACCCCTGTGTCTAGCTGAGCATTGCTTGGGTCGCCATGCCCCTTCCTCGCCTATTTATTCTATCGTTTCTAGGATAGTGGGATAGACATAAGTGATCATTAAGGGTTTACTCGCCGATAAGATTAGAGCCAACGAGAAAGGGTTAATTATATACACTTCATATAAAACTAGCAATAAAACAAGTGACAAGCTACTTAATTATCAGGACAGGTCTTCTTATTGTCTCAAGTATCTATCTGTGTACGTGTGTGCTAATCGCTGATTCGTGCTCATTAGTTTAGTTTATATTTAATCATAACCAAACCGTGCCAGTCTCTCAGGCTGAACCCCCCTTGCGTTAGATTAGGTTGTATAGCTAATTTAAGATATTAAAATACTGATTAGAATAGCTAGATAATACGTTCCACTCTTAGTGATCGACACTCTACTTACCATTATATTCATACTGACCGGGTACACTGCTCGTTAAAGTGTGTGTTTTATTGATAAGTCGGCTAAATATAAATTTAAAACTTGAATACTGCTAAAACCACAACGACATCACGCGCGCACCAAATCTTTGGAGCCGCTGCCATGGATATAAGAATTAGAGCAATACACACGCACACATCAGAGTCGTAATTCGGGAATGATTGCTAGGCTTGACTTTGAGCCGAGGATTCTGAATGACTTAGAGCTTATGGAAGTTGAGTTGTGTGTTCGGGGTCATGATGGTTTTTGGGCTAGTTTGAAAGTGGTGTCTGATTTGATATTGAGGATTAAGGAGGCCCAGAAGGACAATGGTGAGTTATGGGCTATTGTACACAATGTGGGGGATGGTAAGCAGTCAGAATTTCGTGTGGATGTTGATGGTGTCGTTTGGTTTGGTGATCGTCTATGTGTTCCAGATGATTCTACTCTTCGTGAAGCTGTGCTTTCTAAGGCACATAGTTCTCCGTTCTCTATTCATCCGGGTTCGACTAAGATGTACCATGATCTGAAGCAACATTTTTGGTGGAATGGGATGAAGCAGGATGTGGCTTTGCACGTGGCTAGATGTATGACTTGTCAGCAGTTCAAGATTGAACATCAACGTGCGAGTGGTCTTTTGCAACCTCTTGACATTCCTATGTGGAAACAGGATGAGATATCTATGGACTTCGTTACCGGTTTACCTCGTACTCTTCGTAAACATGACACAATTTGTGTTGTTGTTGATCGTCTGACCAAATCTGCGCATTTTCTCCCCATTCATATTGATTATTCTGTGGGTCGTTTGGCTCAGATTTTCCAGCAGGAAATTGTTCGATTGCATGGTACGCCGTCTTCTATTGTGTCCGATCATGATCCTCGTTATACGTCTCGTTTCTGGAAAGGGTTACATAAAGCTTGGGGTATGCGCCTTAAATTCAGTACGGCATTTCATCCTCAGACTGATGGGCAGTCGGAGCGGACGATTTAGACCTTGGAGGATATGTTGAGGTCTTGTGCTTTAGAGTGGACAGGCCACTGGGATGACTACTTGTGTCTGGTGGAGTTTGCTTATAATAACAGTTGGCATGCGAGTATCAGAATGGCTCCATTTGAGATGTTATATGGGCGTAAGTGTAGGGCGCCGGTTTGTTGGAATGAGGTCGGGGAATGACTCATTGAGGGACCAGAATTGATTAGGATTACTAATGAGAAGGTGGTTGTGGCTAAAGAGAAGTTGAAGGAAGCTCGTACTAGGCAGAAGAGCTATGCTGACCGTCATCGTCGTGATGTTGAGTTTAATTCGGGTGATCGGGTTTTCTTGAAGGTTTCTCCTTTTCGAGGCGTTAAGCGTTTCGGTATGAAAGGGAAGCTTAGTCCACGCTATATCGGTCCGTTTGAGATTCTTGATCGTGTTGGTGAGGTATCTTATCGTTTGGCGCTACCTCCCCAGTTATCGCATGTGCACGACGTTTTTCATGTGTCACTTCTTCGTGGGTATAATTATCATCCGCTTCACATTGTGTCTTGCCCATTCGATCAGATTCGGGAAGATCTTTCGTATAGTGAAGAACCTGAGGTTGTTTTAGAGCGTCAGGAAAGAGTCATGAGAACTAAGACCATTCCATTCGTAAAGATTCTTTGGAAGAACCATCCTGAGAGCGAGGCTACTTGGGAAACCGAAGAGTCGATACGATCCGATTATCCGCATTTCTCTTTTTGACTTGGTACGTATTCATTTTGATATTGCTTTCGATTTTTCATTTTCATTTCGACTTCGTATTTCAATTTTCGAGGATGAAAATTTCTTTTTAGAGGGCAAGAGTTGTAAAACCCAAAATTTAACATAATCTGAAATGACAAAAATGCCCTCAAATTTAAATTTTGAGAACTTATGAAAATTTAATAAGTAACATTATTTGAACTTAACTTAAGTTACCTAACAAATTAAATTAATTAGACTTTACACTACAATTTAAATGTCACAAATAAATACTCTTACACTACAAGCTACACTAGTCGATCCAATGTATGTGTCATACTTCAAAATTTTGGCCAAAAATAATACTAAGAGATAAGTATAAACTTGATAAGTATGGAAGTTGATAATCTCCCTATTTTGCATCCAAAATTTCAGCACACCCTTCCCTACAAACTCTCTCAAAACTGTGTATTTTGAATACACTTCCAAAACAAATCAATAAAACCCTAACTCCCTCCCCATCCTTTTGTACGGCACACCAAAGAAAAAAAAGAAAAACCCTAAAGCTCTATTGTTCTAGTCGATCCATTCAAGGAGAAAAGAAGAAGAAGTCTTGATCTTGTTCTTGTTTCATTCACATCACAAGGTAATCATTTATGTACACCCTTAATCCACACGAATTTATGAACAAAATCTAATCACTCCATGTGTTCTTGTTTCTGTCGTGCGTACCATCAAGAAGAAGGAAGGAAGGTGTTGATATAAATAATGCCTAAACATGTTATTAATATTTTTCGATATCTCTACGTTTTGATAATCACAAAATGTAAAATCATTAAACGGAAAATTATGACGTAAACAAGTATTTAGTTGTAAATATCTATTTCTACAACTCAAATCACTTAAGGTATGAATGAACTAATGCTTAATGCATTATAGGAACATTTTCTTAATAACTAAATTTTTTATAAAACATCAAAAACATTTTATTTTTGAAAAACATTTTTGGTAATAAATAAAAATGTTTAATCTTTTATAAAAATATGAATTCAAATTTTCAACCAAAAATGGCAAAATTACCCCAGAAAAACCTTCCCCACAAAAGGACAAATCTGGGCAACGTTCACCTTGGGCGGCCCCCTTAATTTTGCTAGGCGGCCCCCTTAAAATTAAGGGGACCGCCCCCTATTTAAGGGGGCCGGCCACGCTCCAGTAGCCTCCAGCTGTCCAGATTTTTCCCTATAAATACCAGCCCTCTCCTGGACTTTTACTCACCTTTTGCACACTAAAACTTTCTGTTTTAAAACCATTTTCAATCCTTGTAAATCCTTTGATCATATTCTCTTAAGCATTGGTTTCCTAGTGATCCAAGCTTCCACCACCAAAAGTGCAAAAGAAGAACACTACTTCAACTAGAGAAGAAGTGTTATTATTTACCTCATTCAATTGTATAGTAATGTATATTGTTGTATAGTTGTGATAAGTAGATCTAGGTGTAATTGAGTAGTTGTGTTGTAAATTAGTTGTGAAGTAGTTGTGAAGTAGTTGTAAAGTAGTTGTGAAGTAGTTGTGAAGAAGTTGTGAAGAAGTCGTGAAGCCGGTGTGAAGAAGTCGTGTATAAGTCGTGTAGAAGTTGTGAGATTAGTTCTAGCTACGATTAGAACTCGACATTTAGCTTTGTGTCGTTAAGCCGGTGTAAGCTAAAGTTGTGTAAGGTTTCTCCGCCAAAAGGGAGTTTGTTGACATAGTGAAGAGAACTCTCGAGTAGGTTGTAGGAGTTTCTCCGCCAAAAGGGGGTTGAATAGTTTACCGGTTTAAAAACTTCTTTTAAAAATCTTGTTTTAAAAGTATGCTATTGGAAACTTTGATTCGAACTCTATGTGTAATCAAACAACACCAATATGAACTACAAACTAAGCTACATAATAATAACAAATAAAAGTAAAGAGTAGAGTTGGAAAGATCAAACCGAGATAGAGGATTTATAGTGGTTCGGCTATGAAGCTCTTCTTCGCCCTACTCCACTCCCTGAGTACCACACTCGAGAGTTTCAAACACTATATCAACAACCTCCCTTCAGGCGGAGAAAACCGTACACGTCGCTTATCCTATTTCCGGCACTAAGCTAGATGTCGAGTGCTAATCTTAGCTAGCACCAATCTACCAAGGTCCACGTGACCAAACACACAAGCCCAATGGCTTCAAGAGATCACCAAGATCTCAACAGGATCACAATGATCAACACTCACTTCACTCTACTCAACTAACACTAACCTAATGACCCTTGATCTTCTTGATCAATCACACAAGCCCAATAGCTTCAAGAGATGTTCACTATCTCTATAGATCACACTTGATCTTCACTCTCACTCACAAAAAGGAAATATACTTGATGTATGCTAAGATACAACAAGGTTGTAACAAGTGTTACAAAACAACCTATCAACTACAACTCTAGTATCTTCTTGATTACTTGAGTTCTTCTCTTGCTAATGAAGAGGGATGACAACACCTTGTATCAACTAGGATACTTGTGTTCTTCTCTTGCTAGTGAAGAGGTATGAAGAGGATCACTTGAAGGATGATTGGATCACTCTTGAAACAAAGAAAAACTAATCTAAATGACCCTAAGAAGTGAAAGGTGTGAGAGGGTTTGACTAAGGGATTTTTTCTGTGTGTGAAGGGTGCCTAAAACTGTGAAAGAGGTGGGTATTTATAGGCAAAGAAAATCTGAACGTTACAATTCAAAATGGTACGGACGGCTCCACTAAATGACCCACGGCTCCGTTAAATTTAACGGTACCGTGGAGCCGTGGTAGACTAGGACGCTCCAAATTTTGTCTTTTCTGGTGAAAACTTATTTGGGGAAGGTTGGAGCTGATTTTGGGGGGAAAAATAGCTGTTGTGATTTTCAAACTTATTTTTCCATTAAAACATTTCTTAATATTTCAAAAATAATTTGTCATGTGTATTTTTGAAAAAATGTTTTGTCCCATTTAAAATGTGAATTTTCAAAACATGAATTCACTTCTTTGATCACTAGTTCAAGTTGTAACTTTGTTCAAGAGTGATTTGCGTAGAAACGGGATCTTCCGATTAAAAACTTGTTAACGTTAATTTTAACGTAACGTGAGTTCACATTTTGTCATCCTCAAAACGTGAAGTAATCGAAAGATATAAATAACATTTTTAGAACATTATTTGCATCAACAATCTCCCCCTTTTTGATGATGACAAAATATAAACTCATTTTAGGTTAAAATTAGTTTTAACAAGTTTTTAATGAGTTTACTCCCATTTCTCCCCCTTTTTGTCAAATCAAAAAGGTGGTTAAGGCTCCCCCTTGATGTGTACTCCCCCTCATTTGGAGAACACAAAGGAATCGAGCAATGGATCGTGCTACAAAACAAAGTTAGACGACAAATATACAATATCTAACAAGTAGCACATAAGACAAATATCCAACCACAATAAGAGAATTATGGCTAAGTAGCCAAAATGAAAAGCCCATTACATAAATATGAAATAAATGTCATACATAAGTATGACTACAATAGGGAAGCAAATTAAACTAACAAGAAGACACATAAACATCTAAAGTAACATGAGGCTTCTAGATTTGCTTCCAACTTCAAAAGGTTCCTAGTCATTTATTGGAGGAACTAAACATAACCATGTTTAGTTTGGGCTATTGTGTGGTGGAGGTGGTGGAAGGATGATGGGTCCTATGGGTGGTGTGAGGAGGTGTTCAAGATATGAGAACCTAAAGCTAAGCTCATCTCTTAGGTTCATGATGAGTTCAAGGTTGTAGTTGCAACAAGGGCAACTCAAGGTGTGTGAGTGAAGAGGATACATGATTGGATAACCCATTAAGGGTTGAGGTGATGGTGATAGTGAAGGTGATGATATGTTGCTCCCAAATTCAAAGGGAGTGTTTGGTGAAAGGGTGAGGGTGAGAGTAAGAGGTTGTGGTGATGTTGAAAGTGATGAGGGTGTTGTGTAAGTTCCCAATTCAAGGGAAGTTGATGGTGATGAGTTGAGTGTTAAGGTTAAAGGGTGAATGGGACTAGGTGGAGATGAGTGTGTGTTGATTCTTGTTGTGGAGGATGAGGATGTAGGTTGAATAGAGGTTGCCTTGGATGGAGCTTGGGGTGTAGTGAAAGAAGATGATGAGTTGGTAGAGGTTATGGGTGTATGGGTTTCATCTTCATCATCCAAGGTGAGATCAATGAGGGGAATGTCATTGGTGATAGGTTTAGTTGATGATTGGGGTGTGTTGACATTCTTGATCCATTGATCAACTAGAGAGGTTTGGTTGGTTGGTTTGATGTTGAATCTAGGTTTCTTGAATACTCTTGATCCCATGGTATGGTGAATGTGAAGGTGTAAAGATGGGTGTAAGAATGGCAATGCATAATGTTAGCTTAAATAGCCAAAACATAAGCATGCAAGTTTGAAATGTTGGATTTGGGGATTTGGGTGCATGGGAATCAGGTTTTGGTTGCAGATTTTCTGGAAAAGATAGTCAAAAAGTGGAAGAGAATGGCAGTTTTCGTCTTCCAGAGGCACGGCACCATTAAAGGTGCTACGGCACCACTAAATTTAGTGGAGCCGTGGCCTATTTAATGGAGTTGTGGGCTCTTTTGACCTTCTTTCCAGGTCTGCAGGTTTTAGGCAGCCTAAATGGGGAAATTTCTGGGGAATCCATTGGCTGCAAATCTCAAAGCCTCAAATTACTAAACACATAGAATTCCTAAAGCTAGTTTCAACTAGCAACTAACATGATCATGTGATCATCTATGTATTTAGGCAACTATTAAGCATGCATGAATTCAAGCATTTTTAACATCTAGTGCATGTAATAAAATAAACTAACATGCATGATTTAGGCAAGATAAACTAACATGAGGATTAATTAACAAGAGAATTAATCATGTTCAAAGGAAACACATCAAGCAAGTTAATGTATTAGGCAACAATGCCACAAACTATTAGTAGTATTTTAAGCATAATACTTATATTAATAATACTACTTAAGTTATTTCCATCTAATCCTTTCTTTTCCCCAACTTCTTAATTTTGTTTCCAAGTCCTTTGATCGCCTTGCCGATGGACTTGAATCCCCCGATAGTTTGCTCATGCATCTCCACTTGTCTATTGTACATTGTGGTTTACCTTCTCATCATGTGGGATAGATTTACCATCCCATTTTCGAGGTCGATTGTACGTCGAAATGATGAAGTATCAAGGTTACGAAAATAGGTGTCGGGAGAAGGGATTTGAGAGCTAGAAGTTCCTTCTTCGTTCACCTCATCATCATCCTCATCCATGGGTTCAGATGATGATTCGTGACTGAAGGAGGAGGATGAATGAGGAATATCGGAAGTGGATTTTCGACCACGTTTGGACCCTTTGTCCTTACGTTGCTTTGTGCGACGTTGTGGTCCACCAAGTGGGTGCATAACTGGATTGACTAGGACATAGTCGACACTTTGAAGATGTGGGAAATGTTCCATGACCCACCTGAATAAACGAGTAAGCAACATGCCGTATGGCATGAGCTCATCGGACCGACGATGAATGTTGGCCATCCGTTTGACCATGTAGTATGCGAGGTTGAATGGTTCCTCGATACTAAGACAGTAGAGCATAAGGGCAAGACTTGCCGATACGTGATCACGGTTGCCCGCTAGGCTTAACACATTTTCACGTAGAAGAAGTTCCCAACTTCTAAGGTCGGGACGGAGTTCCCTGAGGTAGATTTTGGATGGGTCGAGAAAGACAACGGATCCATCACATTTTTGGTACGTGTTGGCGACTCGAGGAATTTGGATAATTTGTTTGATTACTTCAATGTCGGGAATTTGGGTACTATAGGCACCTTCTATCTCAACATTGTAGTAAAGAGACTCTAGAGAATGGTCGTTGGTGTATGCACACTGACCATATGAGGGAACACCAAGAATTTCACCAAACTGAGTGACAGACAAGGTGATATTTTGGTGTTGAATCCAAAAGTCAAGAAAGACGTTTCCGTCAGAGTCAGTGTAGGTACGAACACGACTGTAAAATTTGAGAACGAAAAGGGGACATATTTGATCGTTTATTGTGTATAAACAATCGAACCGAATAGAAGGGAAACAAGCACTGACTCTATCTGACATGACATAAAGTGCATCGACAACACATCCTTCGTGTATGTATCGTGTTAGCACTTTGGAAAAATAAGCCTTTTGTTCATCAGTAATGTTTGGGTTTTCAAGTGTTTCAATGATGTATTTTCGGGTTAATTGATAATCATTCCGAGGCATTGTTCGTCTACAAAAAAAATATTTTTGTATATGTTAGTTCGTTGCATTTTAATGATTATACTTCTAGTGTGTGTTCCTAAATGCAAACAATGTGGAGGTGCGGCAATCTCGACTCTAAAATTATCCTAAAGAGATTACCCAAACGCTCCTAACTTCACTTTTGCTCAATCAAATATGTCGAATAATACATATCAATTATGTACTTCGAGCCATATTTGAGAGTTCATGTATGCATGCAAAAACGTTTTTAATTTGCATCAACAATGAAAAAAAAGGTTTCATGATCCTAGACTTGTGAAGTTTTTAGAAAAATAATCGAATTGGGGTGTTTGGCAAATGCCTCAACATGGTGCCAACAAGCTTTAAGATTGAAAAGCTTTAATGCAGAACGTTCCTAATCCAATTTTAATCATCCTAAACATGATTCCATTACAAATAATCAATCATAATCCGAATTTAGTGATTAATTTCGGATTAGGTTTTGCAACATAAATGGGTTTTTGGAAATCCTAGGTTTAGAGAATCATGTGAATACTACATTGTCTAATCCTAGTCTTAATTTCACAAGGGTTTAACAAATTTTGAAAATCCCCAATTCGGATTTATACTCAAGAACAAACCCTAGACTTCAAATTAAAAGAAAATAAGAGTGAATTACTTACAATTGATGATGTTGTGGTTAGGATTTGTTAATTCCAATGCCTCAATCTTGATTTGTAAGAGTTTAGTTGAATTATGGTGTTATGGTTCGATTTTGACAGCAAGTGGAAGAGGTTTTGTGTGTTTGGAAAATTTGTGCAGAAGAAAAGAGTGACTGGGCGCGTTTTTCAGATGCACGGCTCCACGGTTCCACTAAACATTAGTGGAACCGTGGCTCTTTAGTGGAGCCGTATGTCTGATGGTCCAATTTTTCTTCTGTTTTGACTTTTGGCTGATTAATCTTACTTATTTAGTAAGACTTTTTGACACGAGGAAAAAGTTTATACCTAATAAACTTTTTGACGAAAAATGATTAAATGGGATGACCGGAAATGACCTTAGTGTTTCCGAGGAAATTGACTAAGACGTCATTGGATGAGGATTTACTTCTAGTATTTCCCGTGAAATAAATAGAAGTTATGAGTTGTGTTTAGGAGGATGACTATAATATTTCCCATGAAATATTTAATTAGTCAGAGTACGCGACACAAGGAATGACTAGATATTTCCCGTGAAATATTCATGAGTCATGTGACGAGTGAAAGATATGACTTAAAAAGTCATGAGCGATTTGTAGAGAATGACTTCAATGTTTCCCGCGAAACTTTCGAGAGGTCATAGAAGGGATGAAAGGTTATGAGGTATGACGTGACGGATGACTTTAATATTTCCGAAGGAATATTCAAATAGTCATGAGCGGGATGAGAAGAATGACTTGAAAAGTCATATGACGAGACGCGAGAAATGACGTTAATATTTCCAGTGAAATATTACGAAGTCATGGGATAAGGTTTAGGGAATGACTTGAAATTTCTAATGAAATATTCAAGAGTCATGAGTCGAGAATAGGATGGAAGTGTGAGATGACTTTAATATTTCCGTAGAAATATTGAAATAGTCATGAGCGGGATATGAGGAATGACTTGAAAAGTCATATGATGAGATGTGAGAAATGACATTAATAATTCCAATGGAGTATTAAGAGGTCATTTGACGAGAATGTAAAGGTTAAGGTGAGAAGAAATACTTTTCAAAGAAAAGATTTCTCATTCGACGTTATCATGACGGAGGAGATGTCTTTCCGCGGGGAGATGACGTACTTCGACGAGCTTCGTTCATGAGCAAACTATAGGGTTCCCGGACAAGTCTAATGGCATCTTGACTGCTACTCTTCACAGGGAGTTGTCTCATCTATAGTGTTTGTTGTCATGCCTTTCCGGCGCTTGCGTACTCGGTTTCGGTCGTGGTGACAATAAGAGTAGTTTGTTTCTTGGGGAACCAAGATGTTTGTTAATCAACCTATGAAGGTACAAACATTACTCATTATGTTTCAACCCACATTAACTCTCACATTATCAGAGTTGGTATAGAAACATTTTCTACATCAATCTCCTCAAGATATCGTAATCTCAAGTGTATAGTATCTTTAATGTATGGTATGATATATTAAACACTTTGATGTAAGAAGTTTTGGGATACTTCTTACAAGTGGGCACAAAGCCAACACTATTCATGACAATGGACCTACTTGCCGTTAGGTAAACTACTTTACCTATTATGCCCCTAACCTAGTTATATCCGCGCACTCACCTTCTTCGTCTCTTGTGAGTTTCGCGTTTGCAGATATGGGCGTTATTGTCAATAAAGACTGTTACTTAAACTATGTATCTCATACATATAGTATACATAAGTTTACAGGGATACTTCATTTAGGCAAGATTACGTATGTGCAAGGAAGGGAACTTGATTCACTTGTCAATGCTTAATTCAAACTTGTCACGCATGATCTTCAAGCGATCATCGAACATTTCTGGACAAGTTGAATTTGGCATGATGAGATGTGAATAGAGTTTATGTGTTATAGTGCCTACCATGTTAGATTCTAACTACACTATTCCATGCCAAACATTGCTACTAACAAAGGGTGTTTTAAGAAAGCGTACCTGTGCCTGAGGTGTTTGCTCTTAAAACTAGAAGACAAGGGTACCTTTGTTGAATGTTAAGTATGAAAGACACGACTTGACTATTGCGTCACTGGGTATGCTTGATAACGCATCATACTCCTTTTGTTATACTCCAAAGTTTATTTACACTCATGTTTTCCTAGCAAAACAAATGTTCAAACATCTGGTCCCCAATATCTCATGGGTCCAAAGTTGTTAGAGTTAAACATCCTACACATTTGTTGCGTTAGTTTAGGATGTGAGAATGGAGGACACATTTCCCATGGTAAGTAACTTTGTGGTGGATGATCATTCCAAGTTACGAGAAAGTTACTTGGATGATTTTGTCTTCTAAAGTTACCTCTCGGTAGAGGAGTTCTAGACCGAGGTTTGGGAGAGTTTACCTTTCTAGGTGGAGGAGTAGTTGACCTAGTGTCACGCTTTACAAATCCATGTTCGGGAGATGACAATGGTTTGTTAAAGCCTTTGGTTTCCTCTCTACTTGGATTAGACACTCTAGTTCTATTTACAACTACTTGATTTGGTTTAGGACTTAAGTTACTTTTCAGAATTGACCCAGTTTTGTCCTCAGCACCACACGGTACCACGGTACCACTAAATTTAGTGGTGCCGTATGTATCTTTAATGGTGCCGTCACCTTCAGACATGGACTTTTCAGGCATTACAAATTTTACTTGTTTAGTACTACTTGTAGAAGCCTGATTTGGGTCAAATCCTAAACCCGAACAGTCATGTTCACTATATCTAATATTTTCAAGTATATCATTAAGCTTTTTAGTTCCTTCATCAAACCTAATGATTCTTAAAGCATTTTCTTTAAGTTTTTCATTTTCTACTTGAAGACTAATACATGACCCACATCCTAAATCTACTTCCTTGTTTTTCTCAAGTCTCTTGACTTGATCATTTAGTTCTAAGACTTGTAGTTCTAGTTCTTTTAATTTTAATTTTAGCTTTGTGTTTCTACCTAACATCTTAGTACTAACTACGCATAGTTTGTTGTATTCGTCATGTAATTCATTGTCATCTACTGACGAATTATTATCACTATAATAAGAAGAGTCGGAGTGTACCTCGTTAGAAGCTTGAGCCATTAAGCACGTTTCATCGTTAGGCTTCTTCTCTTCTTCTTCACCGCTATCACTCCAAGAACCTCCTACAAAGGCTCTTTGGTTGTTGGATTTTGGTGGCTTAGGACATTCTCCTATGAAGTGATTAGGATCTCCGCATCTAAAGCATCTCCTATCACTTGTCCCTTTTCTTTCATCATGATTTCTTTGGGATGACTTCTTCTCATCTCGAGATTGTCTAGGAAATCTACCTTTCCTCCTAAAGAACTTTCTAAAGTTCCTAACGGCTAGTGCATACTCTTCATCTTCACTACCGGAACTCGAACATTCCTCATCACTAGACTCCTTCTTGGCTTTTAATGCTAGAGATCTAACTCTCTCGCTTTTACCTTTGACAATGTCGGAATCCTTCTTGATGATCATCTCGTGAACTTTCAAGTTTCCTATAAGTTCATCGAGTGACAATGCCGCCAAGTCCTTTAACTCTTCTATGGCGGTGACCTTTGCTCTCCATTTAGGATGTAGAGCTCTAAGAAACTTCCTAACATAGTTCTTACTAGAATAACCTTCATCAAGAGCTTTAAGACTAGTGATAATAGTATTAAATCTAGCAAAAGCATTATCTATTAACTCATCCTCCGAAATGGAGAATTGTTCATATTGTTGAACAAGAAGATCTATCTTGTTCTCTTTGACTTGGTTATTACCTTGGTGAGTGACTAGCAAAGTTTTCCAAATGTTTTTTGCCGTATTACACATAAAAATTCTTTCAAATTCCTTTTTAGGCAAAGCATTATAAATCATCATTTTAGCCTCATTATTTTTGGCTAATTTCCTTTTTAGTTCATCACTTTGCTTATCATAAGAAACTATTTCATCCTTTTTAGTTTCCGGATTCTTTTGAATAGGTTGAAAGTCACCCTCGGTAATAACATGCCAAAGATCAATGTCTTTTGATTTCACATACGTTTCGAATCTTGTTTTCCAATAAATAAAACAATCGGTTTCGAAAAGTGGTGGTCTTTGCATAGATTGCCCTTCTAGATATTTGTCGGAATCCATTGATCGGTTCAAGCTTTAAAATACAATATACTTTAAAAACTTGACTAACCTGGCTCTGATACCAATTGTGAGAAACTAGAAGGGGGGTTGAATAGTTTACCGGTTTAAAAACTTCTTTTAAAAATCTTGTTTTAAAAGTATGCTGTTGGAAACTTTGATTCGAACTCTATGTGTAATCAAACAACACCAATATGAACTACAAACTAAGCTACGTAATAATAAAAAATAAAAGTAAAGAGTAGAGTTGGAAAGATCAAACCGACACAGAGGATTTATAGTGGTTCGGCTACGAAGCTCTTCTTCGCCCTACTCCACTCCCCGAGTACCACACTCGAGAGTTTCAAACACTATATCAACAACCTCCCTTCAGGCGGAGAAAACCGTACACGTCGCTTATCCTATTTCGGACACTAAGCTAGATGTCGAGTGCTAATCTTAGCTAGCACCAATCTACCAAGGTCCACGTGACCAAACACACAAGCCCAATGGCTTCAAGAGATCACCAAGATCTCAACACTATCACAATGATCAACACTCACTTCACTCTAATCAACTAACACTAACCTAATGACCCTTGATCTTCTTGATCAATCACACAAGCCCAATAGCTTCAAGAGATGTTCACTATCTCTATAGATCACACTTGATCTTCACTCTCACTCACAAAAAGGAAATATACTTGATGTATGCTAAGATACAACAAGGTTGTAACAAGTGTTACAAAAAAACCTATCAACTATAACTCTAGTATCTTCTTGATTACTTGAGTTCTTCTCTTGCTAATGAAGAGGGATGACAACACCTTGTATCAACTAGGATACTTGTGTTCTTCTCTTGCTAGTGAAGAGGTATGAAGAGGATCACTTGAAGGATGATTGGATCACTCTTGAAACAAAGAAAAACTAATCTAAATGACCCTAAGAAGTGAAAGGTGTGAGAGGATTTAACTAAGGGATTTTTCTGTGTGTGAAGGGTGCCTAAAACTGTGAAAGAGGTGGGTATTTATAGGCAAAGAAAATCTGAACGTTACAATTCAAAATGGTACGGACGGCTCCACTAAATGACCCACGGCTCCGTTAAATTTAACGGTACCGTGGAGCCGTGGTAGACTAGGACGCTCCAAATTTTGTCTTTTCTGGTGAAAACTTATTTGGGGAAGGTTGGAGCTGATTTTGGGGGGAAAATAGCTGTTGTGATTTTCAAACTTATTTTTCCATTAAAACATTTCTTAATATTTCAAAAATAATTTGTCATGTGTATTTTTGAAAAAATGTTTTGTCCCATTTAAAATGTGAATTTTCAAAACATGAATTCACTTCTTTGATCACTAGTTCAAGTTGTAACTTTGTTCAAGAGTGATTTGCGTAGAAACGGGATCTTCCGATTAAAAACTTGTTAACGTTAATTTTAACGTAACGTGAGTTCACATTTTGTCATCCTCAAAACGTGAAGTAATCGAAAGATATAAATAACGTTTTTAGAACATTATTTGCATCAACAATCTCCCCCTTTTAGGTGACTCGGGGAGTGGAGTAGGGCAAGGAAGGTGACCTTGTAGCCGAACCACTATAAATCTCCGTGTTGTGGTTTGATCTTTCCATCCTTATCTTTCATTTCATTTAAATTACTTTACTTGCATAGTTTTTATATATTTGCTTATATTTGTTTATATTGATCAAGAGTTGAATTCACATAATATCGAATCGAAACTTTTTAAAAGGTAAAACAAAAGTTTTCACAAATAAAAAAGACGTAAAACTATTCAACCCCCCCTTCTAGTTTTCCACAATTGGTATCAAGAGCCAGGTCAAACAAGATTTTTAAAATAAACTGTATTTTAAAACTTGAAACGATCTATGGAATCTGAAAAATATTTAGAAGGGCAATCTATGCAAAGACCACCACTATTTGAAAGTGATGGATTTTTATATTGGAAAAATCGATTCGAAACATATGTGAAGTCAAAAGATCTAGATCTTTGGCATGTTATTACTAATGGTGATTTTCTACCTATTCAACATAATCTTGAAACTAAAAAGGATGAAATTGTACCTTTTGAAAAACAAAGTGATGATTTAAAAAGAAAACTTTCTAAAAATAATGAGGCTAAAATGGTTATTTATAATGCGCTACCACGTAAAGAATACGAAAGAATCTTTATGTGCGAAACCGCAAAAGAAATTTGGAACTCTTTATTAATAACTCACCAAGGTAATAGTCAAGTCAAAGATAATAAAATAGATCTTCTTGTTCAACAATATGAACAATTCACGATTCCGGAAGAGGAATCAATTGATAATGCGTTTTCCAAGTTTAATACAATCATCACAAGTTTAAAGGCACTTGATGAGAGTTTTTCTAGTAATAATTTTGTCAGGAAATTTCTTAGGGCTCTTCATCCAAAATGGCGAGCTAAAGTTACGGCGATTGAAGAATCAAAGAACTTGTCAACTCTTCAACTTGATGAGTTGATTGGCAACTTGAAGGTCTACGAAGCAATAATCAAGAAAGACTCCGAGATGGTCAAAGTAAAGAAAGAGCAAAGCAAGTCAATCGCGTTGAAAGCTAGGAAAGCATCAAGTGACGAGGATAACTCAACCTCCGAGAGTGATGATGAAGAATATGCCATGGCCGTAAGAGACTTCAAGAAATTCTTCAAAAGACGAGGAAGATTCGTTAGACAACCACATGACGAAAGAAAGACACTCTAGAGAAACAAAGACGACAAAGGAAGCAAAAGTGAAAGGAAGTGTTTTAAGTGCGGTGATCCAAATCATCTCATTGGAAGATGTCCAATGATGTCAAGGGAGCAAAACCAAAAGGCGTTCATTGGAGGAGCATGGAGTGATAGTGACGAAGACGAGAAAGAATCTACAAAGGAGGAAAAATGTTTTGTGGCTAAGACATCAAATGAGGTACGTTCCGAGACTGAATACTTTAGTGATGATAACTTATCATTAGATGAAAAAGACATAGATAATGAATATAATAGGTTATGCATATTAGGTCAAAAAGTAATGAGTAAAAATAAATCACTAAAACACGTAAATAATCAATTAGAAAAAGAAATACTAGAATTAAAAATTAAACTACATAACTTAGAAAAAGGGAAAGAAATTCTTGAATGTAAAACATGTCAAGAAACTAAAAATGAAAACGAAATACTTAAGGAGGAAATTTGTAGACTTAACAAATTCGAAAATAGTAGTAATTCTCTTAGGGAAATAATAAGTATTCAAAGAGTATCAAGTGATAAAACCGGATTAGTATTTAATTCAACTGAGGATTCAAATAGTAAAAACTAAAAATGTAAAATTTGAATGTGAAACTAGTGAGCAAAAACCTTTAGAGTTAAAACCTAAGTATATACTTATGAAAGATAGAAAAATACCCATAGCTAGTGATGAGGAAGTAAAAACCTTTTATAAACCATCTTTAAAAAATGAAGTAAAATACTTTAAACCAAAGTTAAGGTCAAAAACACCTCCACCTAGAAGACCACCTAGTCCTCACCCTCGGCCTAAAACTCCTCAACCTAAAAGAAACCAAAATAGACCAAATAGTCAAAATAATAATTACCCAACATGGAACTTTCCAAATCCACCAAGTTTTAATCCTTGGGGAATACTTCCACCATATATGCATCCGAGTCAAATGCAAACCATGTTTGGGCAAACAACTATGGACCAATGAAACCATGGGGACCAAATGGCTAGAATGCAAACTCATCGGGAAAGGCGATATCTCTTTCATAATTGACTTTTATAAGTCAATATGCTTTGAAGCACTTGAAGACCTCTTGTTGAAGACTAAAAGGTACGCCTCTCTTTCATGCTCACCATTATATGCGTAGATTAATATACTAGCCCGTTGCATGCTCCCGTTAGTTTTTAATGCCTAGTTTAGTTAGTATTTGTATGTTAGTTAGTAGATAATCCCTTATACATATATCTAATATAAACTATATATATATATATATATATATATATATATATATATATATTATATATATATATATATATATATATATATATATATATATATATATATTATATATATATATATTACTATATATACTATATACATATATAAATATATCCGCACATAACCTAGATACGTCATTTGTTGACTATCTAGAACTAAAAGAAATTGTTCGTCCTCGAACCTTTTCTTCCCCTTTTTGCCTCTTTTGAACTTTAAAGTTCAACACGAAAATCTTCCGTGTCCACTATCACATAACTCATGGTGATGAAGAGAAGTGAGTTAAAGTGGATTAACGTAGAAGTAGCACTTTGACCGTCGAGTCAAGAAAACTATGGATGAAACAAACTCCCGTCGCCGTCAGCACCTATCTCCGTCATTAACCCGTCATTTATTAACTCCATTCCACATCCCACGGTTACACACAGTATAAATATATATATATATATGCACATTCACTCTCACTCCCCAAAACCGTTGTCGACTTGACATCTTGAGTATTTTATCCAAAATTCTCAAGAAATATTTTGTTAACGAAATGTTAATAAAATGTCAAGTATTCCTTCCTCGTGCCAATAAAACCCAACGTATTTTTGATATATAATAAATCTATCTATATACATAAAAATATTTTTTCTATCAGAAACTAAACCCGACAAAATTCCAAAATTGGTAGGCGGCCCCCTTAATGTTTAAGGGGACCGGCTAGTAAACGGGGGCGGCCCCCTTAATAATTAAGGGGACCGGCCTACTGTAGCTTCCAAAAACGTTTTCCTTCCAAATTTATTTGCCAAACATCCCACTTTTCAAACACACCCATTCATCCTGCTGCTGTAAACGAACTAAAACCCAAAACCCACTCACCAAATCACCATTTCCAACCAATTTCGCAAAGGGCAATCACTTGTATCTTGATTAGCAACACGTTTTGTAAGTTTTTCATTACACATTTCATCTAATTTCATTCAATTTTGAGTCTAATCATAATTAGGTATTTTATTTATTTTTTCCAAATCCGAATTTTTATTGAGATTAAGTCTAGGAATGTCATTGCCAAATGCTCCCCATAGGATTAGAATGCGTAATTCACCTAGAACATAAGTAATCCAAAACCCTCATGGCAAAATTTTGAAAAACCAAACACTTTTCTTCAAACTTTTGTACATTGTTGAAAAATGCTTTAAACACTTAATTAAACTAACCACACTACAATTTCACAACCTTTAATCCTAAAAATACACTTATTAAATCATGAAAAACGATTTTGTAAACATAAGAGGGTGTTTGGATTAAGTCATAGAATTGTTAAAATTAAGCCAAAACCAATTTCACAACTAATGAACAAGTGTATAAACATATAACTAGTCATTATGAGTCATCAAAATACATAATTCATATGTATATTGATATATGAGTCCTTATTTTTATAGAAAAAGGAGCGTTTGGCATAACATTTTGAAATAAATTTTTGAGTCAAAATCTACATTTTCATTTTTAAAATAAGTTACTTAACATAAAACTCGTAAGAAATACCTAGATATACAATCCAATGTTTATCTAGCCACTTTTCAAAGTAGCTTATGACGTATAAAGGAGCGTTTGGATGGTTTTGATTCCTTATCATAATATCCCTACTCCTTAACATCATAAAATACATTTTAAGCGAGTTAAAGATTAAAACTAGGGAACATTATAAACTACTTCTTAGGATTTAAGTTTTAGAGTCGAAGTATGTTTATGTTCCACATAAGTAGCATATATAATATATGCATGTCATTTTTCTTATTTTCTTTTGTTGCTATCTTGTATAGGTGAAAATGCCCAAAGTGACGGTTGGCGATGTCTCAAAAACAAAAGCATACATTCCAAAAGTCTCTGCCACTCCAGGCTTGGTTCCCTCTGTTGCTTGTTTCTATCATCCCATTGAGGATAGGAACATTCATGAGGGGAGAATTGTCTCTCCATCGTTCTATGAGTCCGACTATATAGAACGTATGTTCTCCAACATCAATCTTGATTGTCTCTAGAAAATAAATGAGCCAATCATTCCTCGCTTTGTTCTTAACTTTTATAGCCAAGTGACATTGCAAACCGATGAATATGGTTCTATACTCATATCCTTTATGATTCAAAACCAATTCATTACTCTTACTCTTACTCAGTTTGGCCAAATTCTAAGAATTCCCTTCTCCGGTCAAGCTGTCTTCTTAAATGAGTGGGACCTCTCATCTCTTGAGCAAAATTGACCTAAAGAGGGTCCTTACTACTCAGAGATTCCATCTCCTGAAGAGATTCGTCAATATCTTGGGCTAGCTCGTGGTACGACTAGTCGAAAGATCAAGTCAAAAGATGTTGACATCCATGAAAACCAAATCATCTTCAAAGAGCTACGCCCCGACTTGAAGCGTTGGGAAGAACTCATTCGTGAGAATGCGTTTGGTACCAGTGGTCATCGTGATCATGTCACGGCGAGCATAGTTTACATGTTGTATTGTATTGTTGCTGAACAGCCGTACAATTTGGCATATCTCTTTGTCTTCCGTATTATGTCCGCCAAAAACACTCATAATGCAAATCTCCCGTATGGCATGTTTCTCACTCGTCTCTACAATCATGTCATGGAACACTACCCACAACTTCAGAGTGAAATTTATGAGTCTGTTCGACCGATCCTCAATCCACTTATTCGTGTCCGTACTCGTCGCTCCCGAAGTGACAAAGGAAAATCTCGTAAATCGGTCTCACTCCCACCTCGTGGTTCCATGTCTCATCAAGGAGACGATGATGATGATGATGATGATGATGATGATGATGCGGAGGAGGGCACATTACGTGCTAGTACCCCATCACCTAGGACCTTCGTTGAAAACCTCCCGGATCTTGATTACACCAAGTATCAAGTTCCTTCTTCTCCCGAACAATCCAACCAACTCCTGTTCGAAAGACAAACCAAACTACTCAACACCACACAGCGGATGCATCAAGAAGTCCGAGGCAGCTTCAAGTCCATTGGAAAAGCACTTGGAAAGATGCTTGGAAAGAAGAAGAAGTAGACTTGTTTGATGAGTGTTTAGTTGATATTGTTTGATTCTATGTTAGACATTTTTATGTAGTATTGTCTTAACATTTGGTTGCTATGTCTTCTATTATGTTAGATGTTAAACTTGTTAGATGTTAAACTTACTTGGTTGCTATGTCTTTTATTATGTTAGATGTTAAACTTGTTAAACTTGATGTAATATGCCTATGCTTCTAATATGATTTTTCTAGTCTTGAATAAGTATATTATTTGTTTAATATGTTCCTATTTAATCATTCTTGATGTACATGATCCAAATGAAACTTGCTGTAAATACACCCTAAAAATGACCCTTTTCTGGAAATTTTTCAAAATTGGTCGCCTGGGAAAACACCAGATGGGCGGCCCCCTTAATTCCTTAGGCGGTCCCCTTAATTTTAAGGGGGCCGCCCAACAATTAAGGGGACCGGCCATCTGGAATAGAAAACTTACTGTTTTCTTTTGCATCTTGTGACCACTTTTACCTAGCCCCAGCTACCATTACTCTTAATGAACGAACTGAACTTGGAATATTACCACAAAACCTCCAAAATTTACCTAAATCAACCACATTTTCATAATATAAATACCCTCCTAACAATCACCTCTCATTTCATCAACCATCACCTTCATCAAATACCCATTTTCATCCACCATGTTGTCACCAAAATCATCCATCTCTAAGACTCCAAGGAAGCAAAGACTTGTCATCATACCACCAAAACAACTCTTCATTGACCTCACCCAAGATGACACCAAAACTCCATCACCACCACCTCAAATTTCATCCCCAAGTGCACCAAATGCACCATCAAAAACACCCTCTACTCATGGCACATCATCCTCCTCCATACCATCCACTTCATCCATCAATGACTACATCAACACTCACCTCACACCATCACCAAGAACATCATCACCACCATCCACTCAAGAACCTCCATCCACTCAACTTGCCATTTCCTTATCACCCATTACACCCTTGATTCCCATTTCTCACCACCACCAAACCCACAACCATTTTTTCCCATACCTTGGCCACTACTTGAAACCATGGTGACACTTGTCTTTGTTGCATCCATAACCGGACCATAATCTTTGGTCTTAGAGATGAGATATTCTACATGTTTTCATCACTTGAACACATGCTTACCAACCAACCTCTACCACCACCTCCACCATCCTCACCCACTACACAACCACCACCCTCATTGTCTCACAATTAAGCACATGCAATTTACTCAAAAATAAACTTTCAACCCATTTTGTGAGCAAGCTCCATGGAAGATCATGTACTCCTAGAATGATTATGTAGTTTGCATTACTAGCTAGTGTAGGATTGATTGTAATCATGTATGGTTGTGTAGTTATACACAACACTTTTAATGTATGACCTTATTTTCTATGCATGCTTAATTTTTTGCTATATATATGATTGTGCAACTAATATTTTTCTTGCAAGAATTCCATATATCGATTCCTTTTTGCAATCAAACGAGGGGGAGTACACACCTAGGGGGAGTCATCGTCCCGACAAATCTCACGTCGAATATTTGTCGGCATAACCTTTTTGATTCTACAAAAAGGGGGAGAAGTAGATATAAACTCACTAAATACTTGATTAAAAATTAATCTTTCAATTTAATGAGTTTAGATTTGTAATCATCAAAAAGGGGGAGATTGTTGATATAAATAATGCCTAAACACGTTATTAATATTTTTCGATATCTCTACGTTTTGATAATCACAAAATGTAAAATCATTAAACGGAAAATTATGACGTAAACAAGTATTAGTTGTAAATATCTATTTCTACAACTCAAATCACTTAAGGTATGAATGAACTAATGCTTAATGCATTATATGATCAAAGGAACATTTTCTTAATAACTAATTTTTTTATAAAACATCAAAAACATTTTATTTTTGAAAAACATTTTTGGTATTAAATAAAAATGTTTAATCTTTTATAAAAATATGAATTAAAATTTTCAACAAAAAATGGCAAAATTACCCCAGAAAAAACCCTTCCCCACAAAAGGGAAGTAGTTGTGAAGAAGTTGTAAAGTAGTTATGAAGTAGTTGTGAAGAAGTTGTGAAGAAGCCGTGAAGAAGTCGTGAAGCCAGTGTGAAGAAGTCGTGTATAAGTCGTGTAGAAGTTGTGAGATTAGTTCTAGCTACGATTAGAACTCGACATTTAGCTTTGTGTCGTTAAGCCGGTGTAAGCTAAAGTTGTGTAAGGTTTCTCCGCCAAAAGGGAGTTTGTTGACATAGTGAAGAGAACTCTCGAGTAGGTGACTCGGGGAGTGGAGTAGGGCAAGGAAGGTGTCCTTGTAGCCGAACCACTATAAATCTCCGTGTTGTGGTTTGATCTTTCCATCCTTATCTTTCATTTCATTTAAATTACTTTACTTGCATAGTTTTTATATATTTGCTTATATTTGTTTATATTGATCAAGAGTTGAATTCACAAAATATCGAATCGAAACTTTTTAAAAGGTAAAATAAAAGTTTTCACAAATTAAAAAGACGTAAAACTATTCAACCCCCCTTCTAGTTTTCCACAGAAGGCGTTTGTGAATTGATCTCGTGTTGTTCTTACTCTTCGTTTGGTCTTCAAGGGTATTTGTATCATCTCTTTCTCGTTCAATTCTTGATGTTTTTGCAAATATATAACCACATATGATCATATAAGAATCACATGAATTCATAAATCATTCACATGAAATAATGATAATGAAACCCTAATAATTAATTGACATATTGTTGTAATTACAATTTGAATTGATATGTAAATGTTATGAACACATATGAATCGACCTAGGGATGTTTTGATGTCAATTATAATTGCTTTGTATCAAGAAATAAGTAATAAGGATGAAAAACCTAAATTGGTTACATGAAATAATAAACTAGTTTCTGTCCAGAAAACTTTGGTCTACTTGTCTCGATTGTATAAAAATGATGGTAACGTATTTTTAAGTGTTTCTTGAGTCTAGAAGTAAGTTCAGGAAAAGAGATTTCTGGGAAAAATTAACCTTGTAATTTTTAGAGGTCGGAAGGCACATTTTTCGATTTTACAAATTCGGGTGTCAAAACTGTGTTTCGGGTTACGAAAATTCACTAGTGGTTTGCGATTTTTAATTTGAAATCTATAACGATTTATGACCTAAAATATTTTCATAATAATATTTGGGTATAAGTTAGTTTCTGTAATTTTTGTAGATTTTTATAAATTATTTTGAAGGGGTTTTGAACTGCAAACTTTTCGTATGTTAAAAACTGATCAGTAATCTAGACGACTTGACTTAAAGGATTTTTTAGACTATAGTTATACTAAATAATAAATTCTGGAAAAATTAGGGTAAGTTTTTAAGACATATAGGTACGCGCGTAAATTTTTGGGAATTTTATTTCTGAGTTCTTATATGGATGATAAATTCGACAAAACATTACTAATTCATGTGTAAAATCTGTTAGAAGTTTAAAAGATATTAAAAGGGTATTATGTGTTGATTTTTCAAACTAAAGGGTTTAAATGGTCATTTTTCTAAAACTAAAGGACATAACTTGTGAAAACATGTATCGTGATAATACATTTTATAACCTAATCTTGTCATAATGACACTATAACCCTAAACTTATTATAATTGCACCTTAAACCCTAAAATTATGGAAACTACATTATGAACCTAAACTTATGTAAATGACATTATGAACCTTAAGCTACTAATATGGTCATCTTTAATACCTTAAGTTGATAAACGGGAATGTTAATAACTGAAGTTACTAATATGGAAACTTACTATTTTTTAAAAGTTACTAAATATGGAAACTTACTATTTTGTGAAAGTTACTAAATATGGAAACTTGCTATTTTGGAAGGTTACCTAAAATGGAAAGGGAATTAA